>JAQMCX010000057.1:12537861-12609894 GCA_029814765.1 Acanthurus leucopareius | reverse complement strand
ATGCAAAACACGAGGGAGCAGATTTCCTGCTACTTAAGCAAAGACAACCTCTCAGCATTATGATTAAAATTTTACAGCACATGTCTTCATGTGCAAATCAATATTTCAAATACAAATCCAGACATTACAGAGGGAATTCCTATAGGGAAGTAAAAGAGGAAGTTAGTAACCAAATAAAAGAACACTGACATAAAAACCAACGAGGTCTGATAAATAACTGAGTTAGTTTTAAATGTCTTTATAATTTAACAGTTTTTTTTGCCATTTTATCATTTCTTATCTTTACATTTGAGTTTTTTAAACACTTTACATTATTTACACCCCGCCTGTGCTTTGTGAAAAATGTGCAATGTGCAATGTAGTTGACTGTCATTCTATTCTATTCTATTCTATTCTATTCTATTCTATTCTATTCTATTCTATACAATTAAGTTTTCAACAGTCATCTAATGTGTTTTAAAATCCATATTTTCAAAAATATGAAAATAGGCAATGTTTTTTTGCCTGGTTAAGGGGGTACTTTTATGAATGTAATATTTTTCTTAATAACATATTAATGTGGTCAATTATATAAGTTTTATTTTCTTTAAAGCTGGGATTGTTATAAAAATGTAGGGTATTACACATTTATATGTGTATTTAATCATCTATGCACATTTTATATGGTATTTTTTTTAGAATTATACACTTGACTGCACCAATACACTGACTAATATAACCTGATCTTTCTTTAGATGAAAACTCCACAAAAATGCATCTAGTTTGCTGTGAGAGCAGCATTTCATATTACAACAACTTTTTGCTGAGAAAGAAGTTGACGCCTTTTTTATCGCTGTCAACTGAGGTGAGAAGAATTCCAGTTCAATATTTACCTGGCAGACACAACGGGCCCTATCATACACTCGGCACGGGGGTTTTCATTGATTGAGGGGAGTGTCAAGGTCAAACATTGCCGTCTCCTTCCATTGAATTTAAACAAAGAAAGGTGATTCAGCAGTGAGGAGACAGAACTCTTGGCTCAGGGTTCATGTTATAGATAATTATTATTTAATCCTTGTTTTTCTGATCAAATAAATACACTGACATGAATGCTGAAGTTGCTCCAGCGGTCAGCGAACGATCTGTTAAAAACGATCCAACAGCTGTGATCCTGTCCTGTTCATTGAGATTAATTTGGCATTATGATTACAATAATTCCTAATTTGTTATTAACTTGAGGGGTGGGCTCACATAAATGAAAGGCGTGTGTGCGTCTTAGCCAAACGCGTGATACACACACTCCAATACACACGCTGTTTACTCAAAATTTATACCAAAGTTTTTAAAGGACACTTCACTAACTTTACTAAATTAGTACAAAGTACACTTAAATATTTCACACTGCTGAGAGGCAAAAACAGAAAAGAATGGTGGGTGTGTTTGCAGCTGACATGTGTGAGCACGTTGGCCAGCTGCGCCTTGCGTTTAGACCAGGTTTTGGCTGGTCTAAGTGCAAGGCGCATTTGACTTCAGTGTGCCGGGTGTACAATAGCAAATGCGCCAAGCCACGCCTCCATTCCGCTTTCACTCTCAGACCTCCTGCCCCTCGGCCCACAGACCTGGTGCAAGTGGATTTGCTATCGTACACCAGTGGCAAAAATAACATTTGCACCAGGTGTACGATAGCAATGCCACCTGCACCACTGGCGCACCGGCTTTGCGCCGGGTGAGCGATGGGGCCCTAAGTGTCAAAGTGATAATGTACACAGACATACATGTAAATTTTGGGGAATTCATGCAGGCTCACATTAATTACCTGAAGACTTACCTTGCCTATATCAACAACTTGCCTCACCATAATCCTAACTCTTTACCACTAATCCATAACCCCAATCACTGACTCAATTTTTTTTTTTTTTTAAATTGTAAACTCAGCCGTTGTCCCCAGTTGCACCCATCAACCCCAATTAAGTGGTCTTATTTCTGGTGTATGTCCCCAGAAGTAGCATTAGTCAGACCAACACACACACGGTGTGTGTGTTTAGTGGGTGGTGTTCATTTGCTTCCTGTGGCCTGCTCTCCATACATTGCACCGCAGCATTCCACCAGAACAATTTATGGACTTTATTAGATTTCTACGGATGTATGCTTTTAACATTGTTGGAAACCTGTGGCAATGTCCAGGATGAGATTTGTTGAATGCACATGCACATGCACATGCACACATGCACACGCACCCACCCACACACCCACACACGCACCCACACACACACACCCACACACACACAGAACACACACATACATATATATATCAGTTACATCTGCCTTGTGCAAGTGAAAGCCATCAAGGCCAGCAGCAGCTCAGTCTAATTGGAGTGTAGTCCCCTCAGCTTTCTGCAGGGTAACTATATCTACAGCTTCTACTGTTCAACCAGGAAATTCAGGCCGACAGGTCCCTTCCAAGCTCTGCCAGCAGGAATATCTGCTTTTTAGCCAAATCTTCAAAAATGTGAACCACACAAAGAAACAGACGCAGTTCTCAAGTTTTCTGATTAGGACTTTCATGTGTTTGACAGTTTTCCTGCCGACAGAAAGCCTCGTTGCTGGTCTGAAGTTTTCTGGGGGTAATCCTGTTGTCTCCCTTGGCAGAAATTAGCTTGGTTAATAAGCCTGATACAGTTAGAGTTTTTTTCCTTGTCTCTTGTTTTCATTCCCTCTCCTCAATCTTCTAAAGTGTCCTTTAATGATGCTTTTAAGCTTCAAAGATAGACTGTTGTTATTATAATTTCGATGTGCAGTGAGCTCATCTTCATACTGTACATCAACATGTGTGATGTACGTTTAATCCACAGCCTTGTGCCCACACACAAGGTTCCAAACTGCTGAACCAAGGTTATTATATATTACTGAAATGAAAGTAAAGCTAAAACAATCCGTGAAAAACACTTGAGACAAGTTAGATAAAAATTAGAATTAAAATTATTGACTTTTTTAGATAGTTCTTCTGCTCAAAATCACCAATGTAGCATCACTTCCCTCTTCTTGGCATGGTAACAATCCCTGTGTCATGTCAAATAGGAGGTGAAAGCATGCCAGTGTTTTTGAGTGTTTGTTCAGATCCGTCTCTGCCATCCCCCTGTTCAGCCCCAATCACTGACAAATGTAGAGGTTTTGAATGCATTAAGCTCAGCGTGTAGGACTGAAAACCACTTCCTCCGTCAGTTTTATGCCCCTCAGCTGTGGCTGCACTGGATAGGTACATTCAGGATTGTATTTCTCTAAAGTTTTGCAACACTGATAATCAGGAACTTTCTACAATAAGTGGTCTTAGTCATTCATCTGTTTCCAATAGTTCCGTCCAAACTCTGCTTTGCCTGTGATAAGATGTAACTATTGCCAGGTCTACTTTTAGTCTGAAACAGGAAGTGTTTGAGCCAATTTGACTTTCTAATCATTAAATATATGATTAGAAATAAAGCGGACTGTCTGAGTAAACAGGGGCAGTGTGCAGCCCTCATATGTGGGGCATATTTGCCTCAGACTATAGCACTTCCTCACAGGGTAAACTTCTTCTTCTCGGATGTTATTTGTTTGACATAACAATCAGAGCTCCCTGTATAGCCAGCCTCAAAGGTTTATACTATGCATTTGTAAGGGAAACAGAGTGTTTGGGGTTTTCTCTTTCAGAATGGGGACCTTTTTTGCACACATGCTGCAGGCATCAGCTGCACCGAGAGCAGACTCAGGTCGCTCCATTCAAACTATGTGTCTCTTCTCTCTCTCTCCATGTCCTCTAATCGGTCATAAGATTGTCACAAAAAGTTATGCGACCGCAAAATAGATTACAGAGAACAGTGGGTTCCAGCAATGGACAAAGGAGTAAAACCCAATGAGACAACCAAACAAAGATGCAAAACAACCAAGAAGCATGGGAAGAACCACAAGCTAATAAACACGCATTGTTTGTTGAATAAGACTTACAGTGGAACATTTTTCCATATTACAGTGTAAAAATCGGCACTGATCTGTTTATACTGTGGCTCTCAGCATGGTATTCAAAGAAACCGCAGACTAATAAAGACAAACTTTGTGTGTGAACTAAACATCAGCAGGGTTCTCCACAAAATGCTGTGAATCATACCATAGTCACAACACATTATAGAAAAAGTGTGTCTGATGACTTGCATGAGGTCATAATTCAAGGAATTCTGTCGACAGAACATTAAACTTTTACAAACAAATTAAACAACAGAAATATGCTAATAAAAATGAATAAATGTATGATTTTAACCTTTCATTAATTAGGGCACTGTAGTTTTGCTGTGAGCAGGAACGCCTTTGATGATACATTAGAAAATTCCTCCCAGCTACAAAAACTGAGAGCGAACCTTCTCAGCCAAAGCAGGCCTAAACAATCATATTTTGAAGTTGTGGTTTTTATAGCAATGTACGAATGCTTTGAATTGTTTTACACAATAAATGCATAACATCAAACTGAATCAATCAATCAAAGGAAATTGAAGAGGACATCTCCGTTATTACAGCCATCAAGTAAAAGTGTGATGCAGATCATTAGAGAAATGTTTACACAGACATCATTGTCTCGGTATGCAGGGAATGATTACACTCAATTAATAACAGATGCATAATTTTGCAATATATTTGCGACTTGTTTAACTCTGGAATGATGAGACAAGAATGTGAGAAGTGGCTGGATCAGCTAATTGATTTAAAATGAGAAACAGTTTAAGTATGTTGTAGACATGTAGCTTCCAGATAATATGCCAGAATCCCATACTGTACATACTCTTCTTTGTTTGACTGTGCCGGAAAAATTTCACTGTTCTTTCTTTGGCTTTTATAACTAGAACAAAGCTGACTGATTTTTGGACCAGCTTAAATCCTCCTGAAACTAATTTGAAGTCCTCATATGTCTTGTTACTGAATTTTCTTAAGTGTAGGATAAATTGACTTTGCTAAATTTCAATGTGCTATTTGATTTTGTGTTTCCAAAGTCCAAACAAGGGTCTCCCATTGCTGTAACAATATCTGCTTCACACACATACATATAATTCTGCATGAGCAGATGACTGATAGACGTATTTATAAATGTTATCTCTCCAATTTTCCTTGTCCTCCTGAACCAGCAGCATTAAACATTCCTCATCAATCTGAGTTTAAAACAAAAATCTTATAGTTTTCTCTGTCAACTGGACCAAACAAATAAAAAGTGACTATAAGACTAATTGCAAATGACGTTAATGTGTTCTTTGTTTGCTTTGACAGGTACCTTGAATTGCTGTGAAGGATAATTACAAATAAAGAGACGGAGGGAAAAAACAGTGGAACTTTAACTAATATATTATTTCACCTTGAGTAAGAAACATTTTTATAGCGTTTAATTTGGTGTATCTGGCTCCAATCAAGGCTAATTCAAGCAAACACAAATGGTTTCATTTCCTAACATTTAAGAAAAACAGCTCTTTGGTCTGGAAGGTCAGCCAAAATATTCAAAAAAATCAGCAGCTTTATTTTTTTCTTGCTTGTGTGAGTCCTTATGTGTTATTGTGTGTTGCCAGTTACATCTTAATAAATTATGAGCACTTGAATTCCAATCAAGATCGTGCAGACCTCAGATAAATCGGAGTTAACCAGCTGAATAAAGTCCAGAGCTGATCTGTCTGATTTTGGACTAATATTAAGTGATGCATGCCACGGCTGTACTTGCACTCTGCACTTGTGGTGTACTCACAATTGTCCCTAACAGTACACCACATGTTCTCCTCTCAGTCCGTGCATGCAACTGCAAAAGAAACATGCACAGTAAATATGTGGCACACAATTGGGAATAACAGTCGGATTCAGAAAAGAGCATGATCTTTGTTTTGTGACAGTTTAACCCGACAAATCAGATGCAATCAGCACGATGGAAATCATTCATCTTCAGGTAATAAAAATCTGTCTCATCTATGCACAGAATAACCACACTTTGAATGGTTTGAAAAAGTTTGGTTTACAGATACAGCTACTCACTACCCTATAATTTGTCTGATTTCTGAGCGTTTCCATAGTTTTATTTATATTTTTGTCTCAAAGGGTCACGGGCTAAATGTTGTAAAAAATACATCCATATACAATACATTTATTCTTCCACTGCAGTTCACAGTATATCTAAACCAAGCAATGCTCGAATGTTTCTCCTCTAAATGACACATGCACATCAGTTCAACACGTCAACATTTGAAGCACAAACTGCAGATGTTTTCATAACCTCCAGATCTGAACCCGAAAACGATCGAGGGTCTAATTCCGTTAGCTACCCACAAGCAAAGAATTTGGACAAAATAAGAAGCAAGAGGTTTTCATAACCTCGTGTCCCCTTTTTAGTTGGTTGGAGTTATACAAGTTTACAACCATGGGATGTGCTGTTGAGTATAGGTTGGTGATGCCAGGCTGAGCTGTTGCTTTTACTTCTTCCACCAGACAGCACGGCTGTGCAAACAACCGCAAATGACACATGAGGCAAATGTTATTTCCTATTATTAAAATATTACCTTGGAGATTAAGGCAGAGGCCAATAATTAGTGCCAGAGTAAATGATCAAATTATTTTTCAGGTTTTTATTGTTCCTAGAAGAGGCAGACATGGCTTTAACTTTGCATTCATATTGGTTCCTGTCGAGAGAGTTTCTATCTATTCGGTCTCTGTGTGTTGTTGAACATGAAACATGCTTATGATCTGATGTATGCTTGACCTCTGGCACTCATAGAGTGCTGTGTACAGGAAAAATATAAAGCATATCTGGTAGAACAAGTGGTACGTTGATGTGGTAAAAATAGAACAAGACCAGGTGGCGAAGCTAAGATTTATCAATTTCCATTAGTCGTCCAACTTCAGAGTTGGGTTAGATTTCAAGTACAAGCAGCTGAAGTGAGTTACCTTTGGAGTGCTTTTTGGACACAACCTAGTGGTGTGTTCATACAGACAGCATAGCCAGTTTTTTTTAGCATGGAGCAAGAACATACAAAGTCAATGCAAAGATGAGAATAGACGTAAAATTGGCATCATTTATGAACTTGAACTTGTTGAAAATATTCCACTTCAGTGAAAAATTTGCACATACTGCGGGACTTTGCCAAATGGGCAGAAGTGCTGCTCCTGGACAGAAAGCTGCTGAGTGAATCCCGGGGAGCTCTGCATGAATTTTGGATTAAAAAAAGTGGATTCATCAACATACTTACTTCTCAACTTTTCGACAAACAGCGAGCCTCAGAGTGCTGACCTCCACTGTCGGGTGTTTGTAATTAGTCTCTCAGTCAATGTTGAGTGCTGACTGGAGAAAACGTACTTTACTTCATGAACGTGCAAAGAGGAGAATGAGAGAAAAGACCGGAGGGAAGCAGAGGGAACTGGTGTCTGAGGAGTGCAGAGTTTATTCAGAGGCTGCTGAACTGAACAAAACAAACACACACCCTCAGTCTGAGCTTGTATTGTGGTTCTTTTGGGCAAATAAATAGGCAGTTTGATTATTTGCGAATATTTGTGTGTATTCATGTTACTCATTCAAGTAACCCAAACACAGACAATTATCTTTTCAAACTAGTATGTTGATGTAACAAGAGGTGAAAACTGGCTTTGCTTTCTGTGAACACGACATTTGAGATAAAGTCTTGTTTAGGGAAAAATGACTTGGACTCAAGTTGACAAAATTAAAGACTTACAACTTGACATGCACTCAAACACAAATAACAAGCTTAAAAACCAAGTTGCTTTTTTTTAAAGTGCACAACAAATATAGTCCTTTTCCTTCTTTCCTAAACCAACTAACATTAACACTAATAATTCCCAGCAAATCACCTCTTTATACCAAGATCCACTTTGTTTGAACCAGCCCATCAGCATCCAATCTAGGAGGGCTAATTTAAGGTTGAATAACGCAAAACATGCTAAGGCATAATACAAAGCCAACATATATAGTCTTTGTCCAGTTCTTAACAAGATATATTCAACTGTAAGATTTTTTGTAAAATAATACATAAGCTGTTTCCCCAGACTTGATGTCATGATGACTGTAAAACACCAGTGTAGAGAATGCGGAGCAAAGTTCAGCAGATAAACATAATCAATCAGAGGGATAAACAGGAGACAGGCTTAAACCAGTTGGACGGACTCCTCCATCTCTCAGCTAGCTTAGCTCGCTGATAAGAGGGATGGGAGGTGAGGTGCTTACTATCAACAGCCACTCAGAAATTAACTCCCCATTCAATCAGAGAAGTTAGGATGGGGATTTGATAAGGAGGCATGCAGTGTGTGTTGCAACTGTATTCACATGTACTGTAGGCTACACTTTTTGTGTCATCACTTGACTGGTGACACTGTACATTCAGAGGTTGTGTAAAGACTGTAACAGGACATTCAAATATTGGATGAATTTAACACTAAGTGTACCGAGGCATTTCAGCCGGCCAGCAAGCTAATACAGCAAAGTTAGTTTGGTAACATTTGACACATAAGACTTTTGGAAAAGTTTATTTAATATCAACATTAAAGTAAAACTGAAAATAAATCACATGCAATATGTAAAGGATGATGCATAAACTCTATGATTTGGTGCATCTGATGCAGACATAAGACATCAAGCTGAAGATCATGTGATGAAGATGCGTGTTTATCCAGAAGGACAGTGTGTCTGATGCTTTTTGTTTTTACATGTGACTTAAATCTGTCACATTTGGCAGCTAAAGTAATCAGATGACTTAAGCAAATGTAAGCAGGTCAGTTGTTGCTAGCCAACTAATTGCACATGAACTGACAGAGATTTGTTTACACATGATCAGTGAAGACAGAAGTTTAGCTTCCTCAGCCAAGCAAGGATGAGCAGGCTTATCTGCATTTCTATCAGGTTAGCCATCCATGGAGCCTGATAAATCTCCCCTCTATCCCACGCTGGAGGAGGTCCTGGAGGAGGTCTGAGGCACGTCTGGGTTTAGGACTGTGCTAATTGGACCTAAACTGGGCAGATTTTATAAAATGATAGAGCCATTTTGTGCAATTTTTAAAGTGTGAATTTGTGTTTTATTAAAACTCTGTCAAAACTGTAGCTTTTTATTATCAAATATTTGACTCTACATAAGCATGGCTCTGCTGGAGATAATCCTTGAAACAAAAATAAGAATATGTGTCACTGTCATTAGAAGTTTTTGAAAAGTTAGAGAAAAATGCAAGCATATCTCATGTTTTCATAAACACTATTTGTCAATTTGTCAGTTTTATTTCATTAGGTATTTGTATGTGTTTAAATCTGCCATTTTTCCCCTTTTTTTAAGAAGGAAATATCTATGTGTTGTTTGGAGCATTTAACAGGAATAAGCTTGACTTTTCTTGCCAGGGTGGCACCTTGTTGTTTATCTTTGGATTAAGCATTGAGCCTTAAAGGGCTGAGTCAACACTGTCCCACTTCTTCATCAATCATTCTATGCCTCCATCCATCCGCCCGTCCATCCATGGTCTCTGGAAAAACACTCACACTCCTCAGGTTCTGCTGTTGCAGTCATATGTGTAACAACAACATGATGCTGCAGGAGGGAACACATTCCTGGCATTTCTCTTAAATTTTTGTGTGTTGTATTTGTGTGTGTGAAAGTTTGTGTCAGGACAGGGGGAGAGGATAAAAACAAGCAGAGAGGGTGAGAAGTAACAGTTGTCAGACGAGAGAAGAATGAAAAGAGACGAACTGGTATTTTAGAAATGTGGAAAAGGGAGAGAACCAGAGAACTTGCTTCAAAGAAGTGAGGATGGTTGAGAGGATGTGAAGGGGTGAAAAAGAGAAAAAAAGAGAGGATGGTGGAGAAATGTGAGAGGAGAAGTAGGAGGGAGTCAAGTCCTCCCAAACAAACAGAACTTTCTCCACACCTGTGGCTTTAAACTTTGTGTGTGTGTGTGTGTGTGTGTGCGTGTGTGTGAATTCACATGTGGACCATGTGCGTACAGAAATACATGTAGTAAACGTAAGTATGTGTGTTTCTTTCTTTTGCCACAGATCAAAGTTCTGGACGTATATTGCTTTCTCCCATATGAAACAAAGATGTATGTGTGTCTTTGTGCCTGTGCCATCTCACACTCCGTCAGAGCTCGATGGTCGACCACAAGGGGCACACTGTACGTATACTGTACTGTATGTCAGACCTCACTTTCATCACTTACTCATCATAATCACATCCCATGTAGGGGGTTTCTATCTTTAGCCGTCAATTTGAATGCCAACAGCAATATTTGTACGTGTGTACTCGCGTGCGATTGTGTGTGTGCAATTCTGGTCCACTCAATGCAAACAGCAACAGCTGGGGCTAAGAGCCATATGCTCCACCCTCTCCACCTTTTCTCCCTCTAAGATGAAAGTTCAGTGATGGATCAACAAACCCGCTGACAGTCAGTTAAAGAGCAGTGGACCCTGTGGCTCCTAATCTAGCATATTTTTGGACATGACAGAGAGAATAAAATTTAACCTTTTCTGGGAGTGTGCTTCCCTTTGAGCCCAGAGTTCAGGTTGTAAAACAAAGATGTAATGTTTGGACTAACTGAATTATAAAAAAAACTGATACGAGGCTGGAATAATTATGTTATTTGTTAAGGTATTCACATATATGTTGCATATGTTGTTGTTTATTTAGCAAAAAGCTGGGCATTAACACATCAGTTGGGTCCAAATCCAATGTTAGATTGATATATCTTTACCTGACCAAAAGTGTTGTTTAGACTTGTTTTTTACAATCTAAAAAATTTGTTTAGTCCTTTCACCATTTTAATTCTTTTAGTAATTTCTGTGAGTGAAATTTAAGCAATTTTTTAAAAATCAGCACCAGATTTTGGCCACAGCTTCTTGGATATCACATGTGGTCATTACATAAATCACCAAGCAGCCTGTTCATCAGCTTTACTGACATTTAAAATGCAAAATATTTTAAAACACTGACTGACAGGCAGATAGGTCATGCAAAGAGGCTGACGAAGAGCAGCCAAGAAATTGTGTGTGCGTGTTTGAATAGAGTTGTGAGAGGGAACTATAAAGCTTTGGCTCCACTGCTGCATCATTATAAATCAATATGATGCATTTAATGGGACACCTGATTTTCATCTTCTATGCACCTGTCAGTCATAGAAGACTTAAAAAAAAGTGCACAGAGAAGGTTTGGTTTCATAGCATGTTTATGTTAAAGTAACAGATGGTTGGAGGGCCACATATTAACAGCTGGAAAAGCACTGAGTTATATGTTAGAGGCTTGAAATTAAGTATCACGGATGAGTTTTGCCTTATATCAAGACAGGAAGTCATAAAACTAAATGATTAGTTTTGGAAAGAGGGTTCATCATGTTTTGTTAACATGAGCGAATGCAAGATGTGACCAGAGTTGGCAAGCTCATTGTTTATTCTTTGAATTCGATGCACGGCCCTCAGGTAAAATGGGATCCATCTTTGATGTAGAGGTCCAGAAAGAGGTCCTGTGTAGGAAGCAGTTGCTGGGTATCATGTAGTGTAGAGCCAGGGAGAAATTGTTTTTCCTGTTGAGCGTCTTGAATGTGCAGATCTGATGTGTAAACCTCAATGTGTTCCAGCTGAACAAGACAGAGATGTCTTGATGTTTCCACTCTCAGGGAAATTCTATCCGTCTGTGTTGGAGCTTGTGTGTGTGTGTGTGTGTGTGTGTGTGTGTGGGGGTGTGTGTGTGTGCATGTGTTTGGCCATATACAGTGGTCAAGTTTTCTCTTCTTTCATGACCCTCTCTCTACAAATATGTGTTCATCCCATTTGCTCCTCTTCCTCTTTCCTCCTTTGTCTCTTTCGACCAATCACTCTCCACTGTCAGTCCAGGAGATCCAGGAGAATAAAACCAATGTAATTATTTTTTTACTGAAGCCAATATTTTTTTTCTCTTTTCAATACGCAAACAAAACACGAAGTAAAAACAGATGTAGTGGTTTGTTTTAGACATGCAAAGCAGCTGAAACTAACCCTAAAGAGTGGGTGTGACATCCCATGAGTTTTCGGGGCCATGCACATTCTTTTGGCCAAGCCCAGATACCAACACTCACCTTCAATTAAGCTCTCTGACTAAGTGCAGCCTTTCTGTAAACAAACTGTTTCTTTTTTACCACAGTTAAGACAAACATGAGGTGGGCTATTTTGTGGTCCTTTATGCCAGTGTAACCTGACGTGCCATATGGTTTGTTGCACAGAACCATCTGGAAAAGCGTCCATGGAGACTGTTTAGAAAAGGGCAGGCACTTTTTAAAATATACTTGTCAGGTGATTGGTTGGAGCCTCTGTGAATCATCATCTATTAAGTCTAACTTCAACCAATCAAATCCACAAAGCATAGAAAAAGGAAAAAGAGACGCTACCAGCAGAGCCAGTTGGTAAATCAAACTATTAAAGCTGGTAAGAAGAGGAGTAAAAACGTGTTTGACATCGAAAATGCCAATGCCAATTTTTCCATCTCTTGACAAAAAAAATGCTTTTCAGTTCTTACATAACTGATGTTATATCAGCATCTATGCTAACTTCCTCAAGAGCCACCCATGTTTTTTTTAGACTAACAGACACTTCTCTTTCTAGTTGTCACACCTAAACCATGCCACAGTTACAGGTGCTCTGTATAGGCTGTGATTGGTCAGGACACAAGTGCTTTGCATAAATTCTGGCAAGACTGATTAGCAAGATCACATAATCACCAGGTCTCATAAATCCAGCGGCCTCGCAAGGTAAAAGCCTCTAATGGTGGAGCCACACTCACCATCCTACATTTTTGTTTAAGCTAAAATGATCTCCATTCAGATGAGCACTGAAGTAATCTCTGTCCATTCTAACAGGGCTGAAAATGCATGTCACATGACCATTCATGAAACCAAGGTAGCTGATGTAAACAGGAAGAAAAGGGTTTATGGCTTAGTTTTAGAAAATTGTACAGAGGAAAAAAGAGCAATGAGAGAAACCTAAAAACAAAAGAATTCTCATCAAAATCAACAACAAGGTGAAACTGTAACTGAAAGTAACACATAAGGGAGTCAAAAAAAAATTTGGCAAAAAAAAAATTTGGGAATTTCATGGGGGGGCTAAAAGGCCTTATTATAAGGCAAAGATTGGGCTCATTGTCTTCATCTCTAAAAGTATCCTTGTTCTGCCCCCATAAACTACACTGAAGCCAGTTTTCCAATTAAAACCTTGTCAGCAGTGAGATTCTGACTTTCTATAGACATCACAATTATAGTTTTCTAATTTCAGGTGATTCCTTTTTAGCTTTGAATTTCTACAATAGTTTATTCAACAAGAAATGAGTTATTCAATAAGTTGTTCTCCACCGGATTAATAAAAATGATTAAATATTTATTTTAGGAGGCACATGCATACAACAAATGTTTTGTAATCCCTCCAGTTTTTACAGCTGTGTCTAAAGCCCTTTGGCCACAGAGTCTATGAGATCTTCTAAACTAAGTGAAAAGTATAACAACTTGACAAAACAACATTCTGCATGATGAAGAATGATGATGTGATGCAGAAAAAAAAAACACACCCAAAATACCAAGTCATCTGTCTGACCTTGTAGTGAAACTAAAATAGCACCAATCAGCAGTCTGTTACAGTAACACATCACAGGCTGGGCAGGACTCTGCTGGTGTTGACAGTAATGTTTGGTGTTGTTGTCACACACTGGCAGAGATGCCTGAGTCATCAACCCAAGAAAAATAATTATTTACGAAGCTTTGGCCCGCTGCAGGTCAACTTACTAAGCGCTTGAAATACAACTATGTGGAAAACCTGTCTGGAAAGCAGGTCAGGGTTTACAGATGAAAACTAAAATAACCAGCACAAAGTTTTTGAAACAATATCTGACATTTGGCTCATTTTTTTCTCAAAAGGGTTTTATTTTTTTTTTTTCAATTTAACGGTTTCATTTGCCTTTTTTCCCCTTATGTTTTTGCCCACTTACAACAAATCATGTGTCATTTACGTTTCTGCAGATCAATCATACATCGCTGCCAAATATAATCAAACAGTTGAGTTTATGTTGGTTTGCTTATATGCACTGTATGGTTCCATAACTCAGATCCTTTCACTAATAAACTTATTTTTAATGGTGTGTGACTGATTAGGCAGTGCAGACTAATTTCATGTTAATGTCACAGAAACTTTGAAAGTTTGAAAGGGAAACAAATGCTCAGAAGGCTGTTGTACCTGTTGCAGAATGAGCCAACATGAGGGCTCAGCATGAGCATTGGGTCATAAAACAGAAGGGACATTGTTGTCACTTGATATGTTGTAAGTTTATGGTTAACAAATGTAAATCATAACATCTGCATATCATTTTGGTTCTGTGTCCTCTTTTGCAAATTTTACCTTTCAGCATTTAAAAATGAGTCCTTCCAAACAAAGCAGACAGGTTGGTTGAACTTGGATTCAGTATCCCATCGATGTAAAATCCTGTCTAACCAAGCCGATGCAACTGTACAGCTGGTCTAGGTTGAATGTTTAAGTTGATTGCCACTTCTTTGTTCCCTTTGACTCTGATGGAGACACAGTAGTGTCCTTAGGATGTTCGCACAATTAAAGCATGTGAACTAATAGGTGTCCTCTAGTCCCATTTGTTCTCTTAAACTTAGAAGCACCTTGTTTTTTTCTGAAGAATGCAGAAGAATGAGAACCTTGTTTTAACCTAAATGAAAAACAACAACAAAAAAACTGCTGCCAGCTAAAAAAAAGTGTGGCGACTTTAGAAGATTGTGTCTCCTCATGAAGTATGAAGTCAGCTACATGACCACAGATCTTGCCCAAACTGAAGTATTGTAGCATTGATTTGTGTGGATGCAGTCGGGGCTTTTGCAGTAACAATCATACCGACGATCTTTCTTCTATTGCACGACACAAACAACAAAACAAAAAAATCACAGAGTGGATACCATTAAGATACCATGATGCTCTGCCAAGCAACAGCCACACCAACCAATCACAACGTAATTATGATTTAATTTAATTTAAAAAGCTCAAAGTTAAAGACACGAAGAGTTTAGGCCACCAACAAGTCAAGAATGTTGGCCGGAAAACTATGTGCTTCGCTGACATTGAGGACAGTAAATCAGATGGGAACTCAACTGGATTTTCTGACAGCAAACAGTAAACATGCATCCATATCATCTCTGTTCACTGTTGAGAAGATGAAAGAATCAAGACATAAATTCCCTGGAAGATTCAAATCATTTGGTCAAGAAACTAGTTCAAAAAGCGTTATTTACTCAAAACTACTTAAATCCGCTGGTTATCTTAACTTTTTAACTTTGTCTAATATTTGCATTAATATTTAACATATGTCTATTTCATCCCATCTTACCAGGCTACTTTTCTCCTTCAAACACATCGCTTCATATCTAAGAGATGTTTTTGTGTCCGTCCACACCCTGTGTTGGATATCTTGGTTTAATCTTTGTGCAGTGATTGAATGCTCAATAAACTTCAAACACCCCCACTGAGGCAGAGAGATCCGTCTCGTACACCCTGTTCGATCACAACTCAAAGCAAGAAGGACAGAAATCAAGCTAAAGGCACGTGCGCACAACAAATGTTTTGTAATGCTTCCAACTTTTACAGCTGTTTCTATAGCCCTTTGGCCACAGAGTCTCTGAGATCTGTTAAACCAAGTGAAAAGTATAACAATTTGTCAATACTTCATGCTATAAAACATATGAGGACAAAAAATAATGACTGATTTGAGCTTTCAGAGGAGGCCCTTTTATCTGCCAAGTGTGGGTCTCCTGGCTGATCAATACAACACCGAGCTGGACAGAGTGAGGAAGTTGTCATCTGGATCCAATGAACTGCCTAGAAAAAGTCAAGCTTGTTGAACTTGTTGAAGGGGCTCCCTGACAGAGTTACACAAACTCAATTCTCTCCTTCTCCTGCTCTTTGTTCGGGCTCCTTCTCTTTCGTTTACCTCCTCATGCCGTCCTCTCTTGGGTTCTCTCTGTGCTCTTGTCTTCGTGTTCCTCCTCCCGCCCTTTTCTCCGTTTTCTAGTGCCATCGATCTTCCTCTTAGCAGGGGAAATATGGTTCCAATCAGACACTTTGCTGAGCAAGTCTCTCTGAGCCAGACGCTCTTAACAAACACCTCAAACTCATTGTGAGCTCTTTTTTCAAACCTTGTTTTTACGTATCATGGGTGCAATTTGTTTTTAATTTATTTGTTACTTTGCATATTCCACATAATCTGCAAATGTCAAAAAAAGGCTTTTGTTTTGAAAATCATTTAAGGAAATTCACTTATTCTACTACTTTCCAAAAATAAGATGACTGAGTGAGAGTTGAGTCACTTAAAGTCATTAGGGAACAATAACCAGGCAAGAGTGCTCTAATGCTAGCTGTCAGGATTAGGGTTGGCGGTGTGTATTCACACAGTTAGGAAACACATAAAGTACAGGTTGGACAGACCCCTGACAGCAAACACATGTGCACACACAGCGGAGACAAAAGACTGAAGTCTTGAGAGCGAGACATGCCTCTGAGGGCTGACACAACAGAGAGCGGAGAGCCACCATGTCAGCGCAGAACTTAATAACTTTCCCTTTAAGGTCCTTTTTATAGGCATTTATTACACCCATGAAAGCTAATATCAGCTCATCAAAACTTCACATGTAGATGTTTATTCCATGTTAAAATCCATTCATTCCTCATATTTGCTTAGATGTAACTCTACACCTTTGTTGTCTTGTAGTCTGCACAGTGTTACATACTCCCTGTCTCTTTAAAAGCTGAATCCTATAAAAACCTCAATTTTTTAGTCCCTGGTGTAACATACAAAAAAGGAAAAAATAAAGCAGAAAATGCAAAACATTCAATATCACAGCCACAGAGAAATGACAAAAAGGCAAAGAAAGTGACATTAAGTGAAACACATGAGATCTATTAGGGGAGAAAAAAAAAAGGTTTTACACTTGACATTTTTGCTTCTGCTGCTGTTGTGATCACAACCCATGGCTGCAGACGATAAGACTGAATGGTTTTTACCTGCTGTCTGAAGATTGTCACGGAGTTCTGTGAGGGATCAGCGCGCGCGCGTGTGTATGTGTGTTTGGTGTTTGTGTGTGTTTTTCTAGGGTGGGTTAGTGGTCGGGTTTGGACAAGGGGGATCAGCTGTACCATGTTAGGCTTTCTAAACAAAAAACTCACTGTTTTAATCATACCCCCCCACACACCCCTCACCCCTCCCGACCCCGACCGACCAGTCGTTATGAGAAGGGCAGTCTTTCTCCCACCCCCATGTCTAAACACATAGTGTGCTCTGTCACCACCTCATCCACTGCTGCGTACACTGGAAAAGAATTCAACCATGAGCCACAATTCACTCAAAATCTTCAAAAAAAAATGGACAACTCCGCCGACCAAACAAGCCAAAACACAGAAAAACAACCAAATAATGAATAATGAATCATCCGAAATGCCTCAGTGCCTTCTTGCCGTTAAAGCGTTCAGCAGTCAACGTGCTGGCTGGTCTTCACTTAACCCCTGAAAATGCCCTGTTTATTCTTTAGGACCTGGCATTTAACCTTATGGTTTTGTTTTTCCTTTCCGCCCTTTTCCTTCCCTTTATGTGAGTGGTAAAAGTTTTATAAAAAGGAGCATGATTTATTCTGCTATTGGTCAGGCTGTGTGTGAACTCAGAGTGACACAGTGAGGGAGGGTGTCGGTGCATGACTGTGTGTGCGGTCAGACTCACATCAACAGAGGAGTTTTTATAGTCTGCCTCAGGCCCGGAATGAAGGTGGCTGCAGGGTGACAGAGGCTGCGGCTGAGGAAAGAGAGAGGCACATGAGAACCTCAGACATGGTGAAAGAGCAAACTAATCTCCACCACCGTTTGGTCTGATGAAGGCCTCATGTAAACATCCTCACTGTAATTAATGACAATATTCCCTTGTGACTTCTCCATCTCTCCCATCAGTCTTTTCTGGGCAGCCATACTGCTGTTTTTATCTGTTTTTCTGTCTGTCTGTCCATCTGTGCAGGCCTCAGCACCCTTGTTCAGACCTAATCTGTCTGTCTGTCAGTGCCTGGTAATTGGAGCTGTTTAGGGGGTCATCTAGCCCAGGTGGGCGGGCTGGAGGAGTGTGTCTGTGTGTATGCGTGTGTGTGTGTGTGTTTTCGTCTAGGTGTGTGTTCATGTGTGCACTCAGGGACAGGAATGCGTGTCGGACCAGGAACCACTGCTTCCCACGGCCGTGCCACCCATGAGCCATGCATGACAGGCATACTGAAGGGCAGACGTCATATTGAAGAATCTTACAGGTGCGCTTGAAACTTAAATCCATTGTTCAAGCGTCCACCAGTTTCCTCTGGAAACTGCATTTCTTGTCATGGTTGCTGACATGAATTTTACCTCTGTCCTTTACTCATTTTTAATTAAGCTTTTTCATTGTTGGACAACCACAGTGCAGCCTGTGCAGGTTGTTAAATGACTTTGATGTTGTAAAACTGTGATGAAGGCAATCACACAAAATTCCACTGCAAATACATCCATTTGTCACTGTTGATTAAAACTTTCAAACCGGATTTTGCGGTGTAATACTCAATAGGGCAAGTCAAGTTATTATCGGAATGGAAACTTGGAGGTATTTACAGGATATCGACATTGTTTCAAAGCTTCAGAGCCTCCTTTGCTTGTTTTTGTCTAGAAAACCTGTGCTGTGTTGAAATCGCAGATGGAAGGGCCTGATATCATAGTGAGCACATGCAGTTTCAGGGAAGTCTTTCCCAGGGATTGCATGCCTCAGTTGAATCTAATTATATTGATAGGGTACATACATATACGAGAGGAGCGTGCACCAAGGAAGTAGCACGCTCCTCTGAAAGCAAATGGAAGATATTGGAAATCAGCAACATACGGGAGGAAAACAGGAAAATGATTTCCATCTCACTCAAACAGAGCTATGCAACCAGCTATTTAATGACTCAAATAATGGCCATAAAGAATCTACAAAATACTCTCAAGAACTGTTTTCCTCATGACTGAATGCTTTTTTTTACTGAGAATCATAATGTACAGCTACAGTGAAGTATTCATCAGTCCAAAAGAAAATTATACAAAATTACTGTTTTCTGTGTCATTTTGTGCATTTTATTTTGTAATAATAGGTTTCCTTTATCCTATAAAAGCATATTTATCCTCCACATGCTACAGTCATGGCAGCCAGATTCTTGTAAAAAGTAAAGGAATCTTGACTTTGATCTCTAGAGCATCACACAACAAACTGTGTGTGCTGCACACTCCTCTGTGTTAGAGGAGAAAAGCAGGGGCCTACGATGCTAGTTTAGTACAATATCACTTTGTTGTTCTGCTTGTCTACCTGTCTGTCTATCTGTCTGTCTGTCTGTCTGTCTGTGTGAGTGAGGTCGAGCTGCAGGGTCAGACCAAGCCATGCATACTCTCCTGGAAAGAAATGATCATTTATCACCTGGTGATTCACAGGGATTCGGTTACCAGAGCAAAGGTAGGAAAACTCAAAGAGAAGGAGAGAAAGAGCTGAAAGGTGTTACAAAATCATCCAAAACATGCGTTTGCTAACATTTCTTTTTAAAACTGGTGACTATATTACAAAAAAATTGAACAGGCAACGTGGACAGATGCAGGACTATATTTATATCTCAAAAACATTCTTGCTGAGTTAGCTAATCTTGCACAGGTGCATTCAGACCAAACTGATGCAGGTGGAAGATAACAGGTTTCTTTTACATAATGCCATTAATAAAAACACAGTGCTTTTTAATTTATAGGCCCATTCATGCAGAAACACAGGCCACTGTAACACTAACTGAAATTAACACAGTTAAAACACAGCATATAAAGTCTGACGCTGCCATAATTATCTATAAAATCAGTCTTTTAGAATAAAATGTCAGATCTGCTGTTCTGCAGGCTGTGACACTTTAAGAGCACAGGTTCACAATCAATAAATTCCACTGACTTCCACTCATCTGAATTTCCAATTCACACAGAGTCAGGCCTCTTTAGCAAGTTGGAGAGTTAGACTGTCAACACTCAGGCGCTACACACCCAGTTCCTGCTCGGAAGAGCTCAAGGCAACAAAACAACTTCCTGAAAAAAACAGCTACTTGGAAAAGGTCACGATGGAAATAGTGCTGGAGCGAGGCCTGTGCATCCATCCAGCAGCACTGACAAGAGCTGTTAATTGGTAGCAGGTAACATCTGTTCGTGAGAGTAATTAGGATCAAACTAGAGGTCTGATTACTCATGCCTGCTAAGCTTCTTCTCACTTTGTGAGTATGCCTGTGTTGCAATATGGAGTGAAAGGATTGTGAATGTGAGTGTTTATGTGTCAGAACTGGAGGAGACCTAATTGTGTGTTTGTGACTGTGAGCCAGAGAGAGAGAGAGAGAGAGAAACACAGAGAGAGCACATGTTCATCCATTCATTCACACATACTACTGTGTGTGTGTCCTGCTTTTTGTGTGTGTGTGTCTGTGTGTGAGTGCCGGCTCGTCCTCTGTAGTACCCCACTGACAGTAACCAAATCCCTGTCGATGTGTCTAGCCAACAGACAGATCAGTGAAGGCTGCCTGTCAGGAGCAGTGACCCCGGCCTCTCAGGCTCTTTAGCTGTGCATCCACCATGGAGACTAGAGGTCAATGACATAGATGGGGGATTTGGAGGCTGACGGGAATGAGTGCAGTGAGATAGCTTAAAATTTTCAAAGAATGTCGCTGCAAAGTGAGCAACAATGCTGCAACAACCTCCAAATTCAAGCACTTGATGTTATCAATAACAAAATGAGGTTAAATGGCTTTCATTGCCCTGTCAGACTTCATAACCAATAAAGATGTTTTACTACTGTGTCCTCACCTACAAATATCCTGGTGTATATCACATGTATCAAAGCCATATGTGGTATTTTGTACATGCTAATGTTAGAACTCAGATCAAGGGCCTCTGTGCTTAAGTACAGCCTTTCAATGCCTCTGGTGTGGCTGTAGTTTTATAACATCAGTCTTGTGAGGGTAGGGGGTTGCACTGAGGACAAGTTATAGAACAGTATGTATGTTTGCAGAGTGGTGTATCGCTATCTAATTTGTGTATTTCATTTGAAGAAACTGGCTTCTCAATCTGAGATTTATTTATCGGATATAGTGACAATACTTGGTTCAGTTACGGATGTGGGTTGCATAATACAGTGTGTTACCCTCCACTGCAAAAGTGAACAGACAGTTTTATTTAGACATTTCCTAATCAGGACAATCCTTCGAATGCTCAGATCCTATTTCCAAATCTTTGTCTAAACCCTTCTTCTCTGATTGTTCTCTCTCCACCGGCTTCCTTTCTTTCCCTGTTTCTCAATTCATCTGTTTTGTAATGGTATCCGAGCATCGTTATGAGTTATAGAAAACAGTCGTGGTGGCTTCTCAGCTATGTGACTGTTTATCTCCTCCCTACACCACAGTGGGACCATGTAAGTAGCATAAAAGACTATCAGGACAATAGACTTGGCAACACTTTCACATTTCCCGTGAGTCAAATCCACAGTTTGGCAGGTCCGGCTCGATTAAATAAACCTCATATAGAAATGTCACATTGTTAAAATCTAATGTGATGTATACTTTTGTTCCAAATATGAAACATGCAATGATTGAATCTTGTGCGGTTAAAGTTGTTTTACCATTTTGTCCTGGCTAAAGGATGATTGATTACACAGCACAGCCGCTGAAAGTTAAACTTGGTTTGGCTCAATTAAACCGAATGGTCTGGTGGAAATTTACAATATTTCAATTGAGCTAAAATTAATACTCATTATGTCCAGTGTGACAAATCTATCTTAAACACAGTACAGTATAGTTAGTCTTTGTCCATTGTGTTCTTCGGAGATATAAATATTTCTTCAAATACTTTTGGTAACATGGAATTCAATCAAGTCGACACTGATGAACCTAAGTTGAAACATCGATCTTGGGGTTTATGTGGCACAGGTCTTTCACACAAGCTCAAAAATCTGTTCTTATGATTGATAGCATGTACTTTATCACATAAGATTACTGAAGCAGTGTGTTTGTGTGTTTTACCCCGTTGTGTTCGAAGCATTCTGCCGTGTTTTTACAACCACAAGACAGCCACTTGGGATAGGAAAACTTTTTCCCCATAAAAAGCTAATCTGAAAGCTTGTTGACAGATCCTCAGCTGCATGTGCTCAACAGTATCAGTTGCTCTTTTTAAATACTTGATTGATGCTTGATGATGGTGAGAGTAAAGTTCAATTGAGGGACTGGTACACATGTCCATACAAGGTACGATCAAATATTTCTGAGACTGCTCATGTTGCCGATGAGCAGAGCGCTGCACAGTGATCTGTATGCAGCAGGTGCAATCCATTACTTACACAAGTAATTCAAGTTACATCACTTTATTGTTGTCAGCAGCTGAGTTACATGAATTCTTGTGACCACTGGTATCTACCAAGTTTTCTTCCCAACTTCCTTTCACATTTATTTACAGTTTAAAGTCTCTGCTTGCGTTATTTGTTGTATTTCTCTTTCTAGCTGCAAACAATATGTTGGTGTGTGATTGTCAATGTGAAGAGGGAGAGAGGAGGATGGTGAAAGTGAGTGTAGAGTGCAGGAAAAGCATCCGAGAGAGTGAAAAGATAGTGAAATCAACACTGTTGTGGCAAATGGAACCTGTTGAGCAAAGCAAAAATATTTTCCATTGAAAATAAAATTTTATACGCATAAAGATCCTACAAGAGTCCCTGCTCACAGTCTGTATGCCCACATTAAGTAATAATTCAACTAATCTGAAACAGCACAATGATTCAACAGTCACTGATATTCAAATATGTTGTACATGCTGGAGACCTGATTCAAATAAATTCCAACTTTTTATAGAATCATTTGGAGTAAACTAGAATGGCAGAGGTCACACAAACCTTCATTTCCATTATGGAGTTTTAAGTGATAAAATAAAGCTTTTCTCATTGTTTGTTAATGTTAATAAAATGCAGGCTTGTAGTAATGAACAGAATACTAGACGTTTTTTTTTCACATATAGCTAATCTGCATCTAACTGATTTTTGTCTTGCCCATAGATTAAAGAGGATATATTTCTACTTGTTAAAAACACAGCAGAAAAACTTCTTTTCTGTAAATGCACTGAAGGCCATTTTGTCATTGTAACTGACAACTGGAGGACTGGAGTCCATCCCAGAATGCACAGGGTAAGACCATGGAGGCACGTTGGGCAGGTGCCCATCGTATCAAAGTACTGAAACAGACAGACAAGGGGCATTCGTGTTGTTTTTTTCATAATGAGCAAACAAACAGTCTATCCTTTGTTCCTGTGTATCTCACAGAGATATGCCCCATGAACACTTTCAGGCTACATAAAAAAGGAGATGTGGATCGGAAGTACAGCGCTGTGTAATGACTTCTGTCACTGTGCTCTCCTCAAACTCCTTACAAATAACAATCAAACTAAACCAACTCCCTGAATCATAACAAGAGGCTCTTCCCTGTGTCTGAGAGCCAGTCAGTCTTCTGAGCCACAGACAAGGCATTTCTGGGCCAGGCCCAGTTTGGCCCAGACCAGGTCTCAAATTCCACCAGCTCTCAGTATTGTGTTACGAGCATGTACCTGGGGAAAGTAAATACCATCTTTATTGCGGCTCATCCATTTGGTTTATGTCTTATTAAATTACGAATTAGGCATGACAGCAGCAGGTATGTCTGACAGAATTTCATTCCTCTAAGTTTTTATTGTGTCCTCTTGGGAAAAAAAAAGCAGGGGGTGGGGGTGATTTGCCCTTGGGGACCAGTATAGAGCCCCGTCAGTAAGCTGAAGGAATCAGTGTGCCTGTCTGTGATTTTTAAACCTAAGAGACCCCACATTAAGAGACACCTGCAGCACAGCAGAGAGCCCCCCCATTCTTCACTGCTGAGCACTGACTCGCTGTGTGTACAGAAAGATGTTCTTTCTAAAATGAATGAGACAGATACTTCTTCTTGTGTCATCAAAAGGTCATTTAAATCTACAATATTGGTAACCTATGCAGCACCCAAAAGGTTAAATAGAAAGTAAAAAATTAAAAAATGAGTTTATCAAGACATACCTTCCTGGTGCATACGTGCCGTGACTTCCTCTTCATGCCAAAGACAGAAGGTGTAGAGATAAATTCATGGACAGATAGATAGATAGATGGCTGCCAATTCCACATTGTACATTTCACTAAACACCTTTCACTGGAGAGGTTTTTATCTTGAAAGTATAGAGGTGGTGGTGATGGTTATCATGTTTCTACAGTCTTAACTGTGGTGCTGAAGCCTGAGACAAACCAGGGCAATATCTGACATCTGTATCCTGTGCAGCTTTTAAGCCGCTGGATACAACTGAATCTTATTACAGCGTTTGAAAGTAAATCTTTTTCTGAGTTCAGTTTTCCAAATGTAAGTTTTTTAACCTGATCTTATAATTACAATGAAGTAATTAATGAACATAAGCAATTTGCCGCAGTTTACAACAATTTGATTGCCTCACAGGATTTTTTTGTTTTGTTTTGTTTTGTGCTCATTTTGTTTTCTCTGTGCTCCTCTCACTGGTCTGTTGTGGGCGGGACTCAGCGAAAGAAACCGATGTCACATGCGTCCATGCACCAATTGGAGTTCAGATCAAGATGTGACAATAAGTGTTAGGAACTATCAATCAGTTTGGATCAAACCACACCCACAATGTCTCTACAGATTTGCAGAGTTTCAAAAGTTTTGCTAAATAATAAAAACACTTTTTTTCTTTGCCTTTTCCTCTGCTTTTATGACAAACACTGTGCTCTGGGAGGCACTGAGGTCGGCAGGTCAACACACAAGAAATGTAATGTCAAAGTGAACAAAAAGCACTCATCCCATATACAGAGATCAGCTGCCGGAACGATATTGAGATGTGAAGCACAATTAAATTACACACACTCAAAACCCCTGATGCAATTCATTAATTTACAACACTGATGGAGAGATATGTGCTTGCAACCTCACTGATACTTTGCTGTTAATACATGAACTGCATCTGGAGCTTTGTGTTTCCATAATTTTCTTTCCATTCATTATTTTTAAAGCCCTAACTTCTGCACTAATGAAGCAGTGTCACAGTTGGTGTCACAGTTGGTGCCCTTGCACGGTTGGGTAGATTACTATCCAGATGATTAAGGAAAAAGGCTCTTAATGTATTATTTAATGGTAGTTCATTTGCAGTTAACTGCTGTTGCATCATGGTGCATTTTATGCGTGCTCTTGCCCACTAAAATAAAAAAAAAAGCCTTTTGTCAGCTGCATTGCATGTAGACCTGGTTAAAGCAGGCAGATGTGCAGAGGTTGTTTCCCCTTAAATAAACTGCACTGCAAAATCACTTCTTTGGGCTTATCTCAGGTAAAATAAAAGAAACATGCCTTCTTTGCCAATTTTTTGTTATTTTAATTAATTAATCAAAATATTAAAAAAATATTTTTAACCCATTTTACTCAAAATGGGTGTTCATGTGTTAAAATATCTGCTTGATAAAAGGGAGCCATTCATTTGAAAAGATTCTATGAATTATTTCATTACTTTAGATAACTTGTCTTTGATATCTCATCCGGTTGCAGCTAAGGCATTCCCTTAAACTCAGACCCCCAGTGTCCCATTACACCTTCACCATACATCTTGCCCTTATACAAACACATTGAACCATTTATAATACAGTATATACATTTGTTTAATGAGTGTGTACTCCAAATCAGACAAGAAATCACGGGCAGAAAAAGGAAAGGTCAAGTTCCCTCCACATGCGCTGAGAGACTGACCTCGATATATCAATGTTGTAATTAAAGCTACATTTCATGTCTCAGTGGTTTTCCCCATAATATTTACACTCCTGTTGCTGCAGTTCAAGAGAATTCCCCCCCGTATGTGATAAAGCAGGGAGGAGAATTCAAATAAATATCCACTCAGAGGTAACAGGTTTAAGATGTCGCAGTCAGACAGTCATCCATCTTGTGTTTGAGGTGTCTGTCACCTGCATTGCAAGTGAGCAGGAGAACCCTGTGGGTGTGTGTGAGTAAGAGTGGATGTTATGAACACACTCTAGTCCGGGCGTGTGTGACTGTGAGGATACAGCAAGATAATGGCTGCCCCCAACATCCCTCAAAAAGATCAAACATGGAAATAATTGGACCAAGTGTAAATAAAGGTCTTACCTATTATGTAACAATAAACAATGAGCAGGACTGCGACACGTGTAACAGACGAACATCAGGCCTCACCGTCTGATGTCTCATTTCATCAACTGGCTGTCAACAGTATCTGCAAAAAAAAAGATTCAAGCTGAAGATGTACTGCAGCTACTGAAGACTCTAGTATGGAAGTAAGTTTTACCAATTCTAAATATGCTTTTTTTTCTTCTTGCTAGCTTCTACATCATGGCTGGTACTGGTTTTACCTTGTGAGTCAGTGCATGTGTGTGTGTGTGTGTGTGTGTCATAGCAAAATACGATCCTGAAGACTTCTAATGTAGCAGGAGCTACCACAGAAGTGATGTTTACACGTCTGTCTTTCAGTCTGTGGACAGACATTGTCAACATGACTCACGTAAGTTTACAGGTGTGGAGATGTGATGAAAATGAAGACAGAGATCAAAGAGTGTGGTCCGACCAATGAGGACTGAGCACTCATGCAATAATGTAGTGACTACGTTGCACCCATGGGTCACAGCTGGACTGATCCCATCAGAAAATGGGATCTCATAGAAAATGTACAGTGTCAGGAAGACAAAGGCCTGGTAAGATATACCACTTTTACACGGTGCCACTTATTTCACCATTCCAGTTTAAAGACATGCAGTTCAGTGCCTGTTGGTGTAAATGTTTTGTCCATCTCTGTGTTATTGGACATTTTTGAAAAACTCAGGATATAGGTACGGTAAGGTAAGACCAATTTTATAACAGGTATCTTCCAAAAATAGATTTATAACCTTTTTAATGAGGACTATAAGCAGCTTTTTAATTTCGTGAGTTTTCATGCAGAGAGTTGAACATACAGTACAGAAGGTGCTCTCACCCAGGAACCCGCCCAGCTTTCTGAAGCTTCTGCATTTTGCATTTTGTGTTGAGTTCAGTGAACCTCAGAGAAAAACCAAAAACAGACATTTCTCCTCCAGTCTCTCTGTAGGACATTAAAAACTGGACAGGTCTGCAGGTTGAGGCTGTGAGTTGCGTGTTCTTGCCAACTCTTCATGTGCATCGCATCACTGTGAATTATCACGTCGATTAATACGCTGCAGATCCACCGGACTTGCCAAAAAATTCCACTTTATGACCTGTGAGCAGACCAGCACAGGAGGACATTTATATTTCTTCTGTTTCTCTTAATCTTTATTTTTTACTCACTTACCTCAACTTTACCATCTGTCCCGTCTTATTCTTGTTCAACTTGTCTGCATCTTTCCATCGCCGTCACTTTTACTTTATTCGCTAAGGGATGCTTACAGTTTATTGGGTGTCAGGGTGCGTGTGTTACTATCTCCAACACTGGCAATTGATATTTTTTAGGAGTCAAAGTAGCCTACATACTGACAATGTTGGCAGCATTTGAACATGAAAAAAAAGAGGCTCTGTTATCACAAAAACAGAAGCAAAAGTAATGATGTATGTCTGAGGCATAATAATATATAATATTTAGTAGTATTATATGCTATAGAGGCAATCCGGGGTTCTCTCACAGCACAAGAGGCAGTAAGTCCTCTGCACTGACCACGAGTTGTGGTGATAATCACAGCCACATGTTCCAGGACCTGTTTTACTGTAAATACACACGCAGACACACACACACCAAGACGCACAATGAACACATGCAGAGGAGCATGAGAACTAATGCACAGCCTTGTGTGAGACTACCGCCAGTTTTTCTTTACTTGTACCCTATCATTTCCAATGTGGCCTCCAAATCCTTTGTCTTCATTTTCTCCATCTCCCTTTTCATGTCCTTTTGTCTCAGCTCTTATTTTTGATTCCCTGTCTGTGAGTAGTGTTGTCCAGCATGGTTTTTGCAACTTTCAGCATTTAATATTCTTTTAAGCCAAGCCGAGATGTTTTTTTATTCTTGCATTATATTATCAATGTGCACTTGTGATAAATATGAATGAACTGAATCAATGAATTGCATTCTGTGCAATGTACAGCACATGCTTACAAGTCACACAATCAAATCTTCAGAGACTGCCTCTGTTTCTCATGTATGCAGTGCTGCACAGTTATTTAGCTCTGTGGAAGAGCCTGAAGAAGGTGCAGGTCAGAAGCACAGCCAAGATCATCCTGATTATTTTCTTTAGCACTGACAGAGTTGTGCATTCTGACGTGTCCTGAGCAGGAACATTTGGAGCAAATGATCTCAACTGACACACGATGGCACCTGGACTCTCCATCATGATGCCTGTAACAGCATAGTTGTGGCATCCCCGCAACTTGCAAAATTTGTCTCCTTTTGACCTTGTTTCCTAAGATGAGGTTTGATCTGTGGATCTCGGCTGTAGACCATAGTTTCAGGTCCATGATGAAACTACAAATCTACCAGCAGTTACAAGAAGGTATGTGACTCAGCTGCTGATGATCAAATGATGTAAGCTTAACTACTTACTTACAGAAGTTACTTCCGGTGCCTGCTTTATTCACATTACTGTGCGGTGCCCTGTTTGGGCACCACAGGAACACATGTACACTGCTTACTTCCTCTGCATAATACAAAATAAAACAGCTGATTTTCTTAAAGTGTGTGCTTTTGTTTTTCCTTGGAATACCAGAATTAAGATGATAAGTGAAACATGTTTTGGAGTTGTTACACTTAGAGATCTCTTTGACAGTATTTTGATATAATTTAAAAAGTCATCAATAAATAAAATAGTTAAGCATTTGTATAGGCATGTGTAAGAAGACTTTGGCTTAAAAAACTTACGATACAGATGACAGACTGATTAAAAGATGGATATCCCACATGTTTTTACATTGCAATGACAACGATTTGCAAATTTAGCACACACAGAATTATTCTTTACTTATGAGCAAAGAGATCTCTGTGCATCACTTTGAGATGAGAAGAAGACCCTTTGAGAAGTCAAAGGGCAGCAACTTAAAGTCCTACCAGTAACAATTATTTTTCTCTTCAATACTCAATTAGCTGAGAGGGCTTATAAGAAAATATAGAGCATATGGGAGATGGTAACTTAAAACACAGTGGAGTATTGACATTCCTTCACCAGTGACTGATGAGTCCATTTGTGAATAGGTGGAGTAAAAGCAACAAACATAAAACCCTACTAAGGATTCAGCAACCCTTGGCAGTATGGTACTGCTACATGTATGTCTCTGCGTGTGTATGTGTGTGTGTGTGTGTGCATGTGTGTGTGTGTGTGTGTGAGTGTGTGTGTGTGTGTGTTTGTGTTTGAGGGAGAAAGGTATCAATAATTCCCATCAATCATCCACTTCCTGCCTCAGTCAGCAGCTGGTATGTAGGAGAGCTGTGAGAATCATTAATTACGTACACACACATACGCACACAAGCTCACACACTACATCATTACTGTCAACAGCTGCTGAGCAGGCCTTGGGAGTACCAAATAACATCATTATCACAAGTATTCTTCAACAATGTGCCCCTTTTCAGTCCCCCTGGCCCTTAGCTCCACAAGGAACCAAAAGGAATATGACTACACTCTATGGTCTGATCCCTCCAACCGCACCACGGGGCCCTCAACACCCCCTGCTCTTCACACTACTAAGCTGGCCTTTGACCCTGGGGGACGTGTCAGAGAGAAGTCGGGTCGAGCGCCTGTCAGTGGACGGTGGCTCAGGGGGTAATAGAGTTCTGGGTAATGAGTGAGAAGTGTGTGTGAACGTGTGTTTATGTAAAGAAAAAGGCTGTGACTAGATTTTTTTGTGCATTTGTTTGTGTTTGTGTATCATTTATTTATGTGGGACTGTAATTTTATGCATATGTGTCTCTATGTACAGCATGTTAATGTAAAAGAGTAAGAAACCGTGTTCTTGTGCAGGAAATTTAGCTCATTTTGGGGTGAAAGTGTGTGACCTGCTTGTTTATCACTGATGACAAAGTGTAAAGTCGGTCAGAGATAGAATTTGTTATTAGATCACACACACATTTCTTCATTAACTTAAATGGTTTTCTTTTCTAATATACATACACACACATACACACACACACACACATATATATATATATTTACCATATCCTGCTTTTCCTTAAAGCATGATATAAAAGTATAAAAGTTTACTTTTTCTTTTCCCCTTTTTCCTCAATGTTGCTTTCTATGTTGGACTTACTTATTGTCAGATATGCATGTATGTTTTAGCAACCTACTTTCATTCCCAAGTCGTCAAATACAGAAGCTAACACCTTGGTGTCACTTTTTAAAGGAAAGGGTATTGTTTTCAACTTAGTTTTCAACTAATTACAATGTAAAAAATAATTTTGCAATAATTCTAAACGCTAAATCTAAGAGCTCCAGCTGGCAAAGTACACAGAGCTAAATGGGTGAAGGCTGTGATAGAACGATGGGACACACTTAAGACTTACAGCCAAAAGACCAGGGTTTCATTCCAATTTAAAGCAAAAATGATCTTTTCCTAAATCAGGTGTTTTTTTCTCCTAAACCTAAATGATAAGTTTTGTTGCCTAAGCATAACCAAACTGTGATACTTAAATGTAACATTAAAAGTGTTTAAAACAGGGATCATTTCACAGCTTTAATCACGTGTTAGAAATGCTTAGCAAGAAAAGTGCTTTGTGCATTGCAAACTGACAGGATGAGGGGTACTCATTGTGTTAAAAGTGACACAAAAAGGGGGATATGATGAAGAATCAGTGTATGACAAGTCGAGGAGGAGAATATACTGGATTTAAATAGTGAAGAATATAGAAGGTTTATTTAGTGGTTCAATACACATTTTATACAGAAATAATCTTATAGTTGTGCTGAAAGACTATGAATAATTACAAGCATATTTCACATGTTCTCCATAGACATGTATGCTTACTTAATTGCAAAAAAAAAAAAAAGGAAAGTTAACATAATGTTTTGTTGCCAGAATAATAAAAGAAAAAAAATCTCAAATTAGCTTTGGTAGATCAAGGATTTTAATCGTTTGATTTGATTTCTTTTAACAGATTATTGATATTATTATTATTAATTGGAGCTGATTTCACTGTGTTTGCCCCAAGTCTTTTAAAAGAAGGAACTGTCTCCTCCATTCTAATGTTGCTTACATGACCAAGAGCTCAGTGACCCTGAGAGGCAGCAAACAGGCCACTACAATTACAGAAAGACACATCACAACATCAACAAACTCTACCCCGCCACACACTGCCCAGCAGACACACACACACTCACATACATACTGTATTAGAGCCTCTACTTAAGCTGGCGGAAGAGCCTGTGGAGGATGTGGCAGGTCAAAGAGATTAGCGCAGCTCCCTGATGGTGAGGTGTCAGGATGGTGAGTGGAGAGGAAAAGGCTGTGAGAGGAGAAACTTAGACAGAAAGAGAAAAGGGCCGGATAGAAGATTTTATGTGAGGCAGAGAAGAAAGAGGGGCTGAAACAATTAGATAGGAAAAAGTGAAAAAGAAGGAATTCTGGAATGATGAATAAGAAAACCAGGATTATTTTTAAAAGCAATAAGAAGGGGTCATTATTACTCAGAAACATCCACGCCTTTCATATCTTTATGTCTATTACACTCTATTATTTTTATTATACTTGTTGTTATTATTAAGAAGTATCCTTTATATCATCAGAATGAGAAACATCTTTAAAAGCAAGACTAATGTTATCGATGGACACCTGTGCTCTTGAAGAAACCCTCTAAGCCTCACTTTCTTGCCATTTCCTGTTCCTCCTCTGTTGCAGCAGACTGCCTGAAGTGATCTAAGCTGTCTTGACTGCTGAACTGGTTCTCGAGCAGAGTCACACAGGGTCAAGAGTGCCAGTCTGATAGAGCTGGCCTGGCTGCTCTGCCACTTAGAGCTGGCGGCAGATAAACAGTTATTTGTGACAGTGAGCTCATCCTTTTTTTCTGAAGGACATGATACACATACAATACAGGTGGTTACATTTGCATTCAAATATGCACTATGAAATTTCTGCCATTAGAGGTTTCTCTATTAAAACAATGAAAACAAAAAATGTAGATAAATGACATTATGAAGAACTGTGGGATCATGGGATTTAGTTATTTCGTTGTTAAATAGCCAACATTGCAGATGAAAATCATTCTGACCAACTCAAGCAGGAGCGTTCATGGACCAGGTGATGTGTTATAGTTTTATTCATGTTACTTTTAGTCACGTTTGCCAACTTTTTCCTCACTTTTTGACCTGTGTTACTCTAAGGGTAAGTTTCATGAGACAAGATCACACGGGCCTTGAATAAAATTACAGATTTCTCTGAGTTTGAAAATTGTTGGAAACATGAGGCATACTGAAATTACACAACTCAACAAAATATAAAGCAAATATAGTCGTTTTTAGATAGTTTAATAAAAAAATATTACATTGAGCTGTGATCAGTCTGCAAGTTTTCAGTTTGCACTTTCGAACTTTATTTTATATTGAATTTTTTTTTTTTACTTGATGCGCTGGACATTTAATTCTTTCTCAGTCATGGTTTTAATCATGTGGAGAAATTAGTCAGTCTTTTGGGGAAAATAGGTTGAAGAATGAAAGCAGAATGAACATTTACCAAATTCATTGTGCACAGTTCACCACATCTGTTATTTTGATAACAAGTGACATGCTTAATCCCAGCTCGGGTTAGACCACTGGAGTTACAACCCTATCTTGACAAAATATGTCAAAATGTTATTGTGTACCATGCCTCTAACACTCAAGCCCTCTATCAAATGACAAACCACTGGTGTTATTTACTGCATTGAAGTACACAGTTCTGCTTTGTGGTGGTACAAGACTGAAGTCAGCTTGGGTAAGGTATGTGTATGCAGCAATTTATGGCTGTCCTCTATCCCAGTGATCCCTCTTATTCCCGACAATCGAGGTTCTTTAATCTATACAGCCAGGCATGCCAGAGGACTGAGGTTTGGAAGGAAAAAATAAAAGATGAACAGAAGGAAGGACAAGAAAGCGCTTACTGTAAAGTTCAAGTAGGGACTATTGACTCTTTTAGAGAGGTATCAAGTGGATGGACCTCCATCTGTCCCTGCAGCGATACGGACCCTCAAGCGTTGACCCGACCCACATGTTAATCATGATAGGCTGACTGTTGCCATGTTTCTCCATCAAACAAGTTCTCACTTGGAGGTTGGTACATGAATGCAGCAATGACTCTCCCTTTCTTCAGTTTTTTTATAACCTGATGTTAGAAAAATCATCTTTTAAAAGAATGTTCTTGTTTTATGATATCAGTGACAGACAAACAGGAACAGACGAGTGTAAAGAAAACATTTTCATGTTGTTGTTTTTTTGCAATATTCTTCCATCGTATGATGCTTCAGTTTTTTTAAATACTGAATTTATATACACAGAGCCATTTTAATATTATCACTTTGTATCCTGTATCACCTTATGTGCCAATCTGATTGCATGTTCAAAAGAGAAACCATTTTCTGTTAAAAACACTAGAAATAAAAATGGATTTGATCACACTTGATGCAGTACTTTGAAGAATAAAATGCAAATTGAAAAGACAATGAGTGAGAGCACATAGTGTTTTCCTCTCTTTGTTGAGGAATTGTTAAATAGAAATGAGAGGAAAGAAAGAAATATTTAGAAGGAGCTGTTTTCTTGAATCTGATCACTTCCTAAAATTGCATGAAAAAAGAGACCAAAAATTAAAATTTTTCAACTCAGTGTGTATTATGTCTAGATTTATTTACAAACTGTTTTCAAGTAATATGTTGGTGCTTTTTTATTTTGCCTTAATAACACATTTTATGTAGACAGGATGACGAGCATTTAATTTAGATTCTTCAGTTCCCATATTTTGTTTTTGCCATCAAATTATTACTGTCAAGCTTGTAATTGTCTCAATATTTTGCTTTATCTCTCAAAAAATGTACATTGACAAAATCATTTGAGGCCAACTGTGTCAGTAAGTTAAAAGAATATAAAAGTTAAAGGAAATTAAGGATCATGTATCAATCATGCTAAGTAGGGGTGTTGATAATAAACAAATATTGACAATAACCACAATACTGAAAACTAATATATTTTGGTACTCTGTTAATAAAACACATTAAAGAGTGGAAATATATAAAGCCTATGTGTTTCTTTCTGTTCTACCTTGGTAACAGTAGGTGGCCGTAACGTGTCATTAAACTGGTTTTCACTGGCAATTAAACTGAAAAATAAACATGGTTAAATGTTTTTGTTTTGTTTTGTTTTTGCTTTAGTACAGTTATACTTACAGACTCTCTTTGTTTATGTGCTCATATGTTGAGTGTAATTCAAAAATTGTAAAAAGAGAAAATAACAACATAAACACAGAAAAGGGGGAAAAAAATGAAAGGGCTACTGGACCTGATATTCCTCTGAGTTTGCTCTTGAAAACTGAAAAATGTGGCTGTTCCTTCCACTTAAGTATCGTTTCTTTCACAAAATGTCAACCCTGTCAGAGACACAGATGAAATCAGGGCCTATTGGATTATAGCTGCAGTATAATAAAATCAACTGAAGACTCACAGTCTAATACTTTGCAGTTCATATGAGTCAGTGGGCACAATTGACAAAATACAACTGACACGTTCCTTTAAGTAACATCCTCGTCTCTTTAATGACGTTTCCTACGCAATCGTGATCTCATCCTGGTAGGAACATTTATCACAGCTTCCTACACTAATTTGCATCATGAGATTTGCATCATACTAAATGTCACAAATTTGACCAATGTAGGTGAAGGTAAATATGAGGAATACATTTGGATCTTTTTTTCAGTCTGTTTATGATTCCCTGATGTCATCTCTTTTCCCGTCCTATTCATGACTCTTGATGTTGAATTTAAGTCTTAAATCACAGTCACATGTTCTCAATGGCAAGCAGATGCTTACCAAAGTTCAATAACCATATTGTTCTCCATGCTAGATATATCAAAGCAAGTTGGTCACAATAGTGAAAAGGCTCCTGGCCCACAGAACTAAACATAAAGAAAAAACGTCTCCTCCTCTGTATACTGTAACATCCACTCTATCTTTAATATATCTCTAATATCTGTCTTCAATGCTTAAGATTTCCACCGGCAGAGGCCAACTGTGATCATTTGAGCTGTAAAACATCCTCGATTAGTCACAATACATCTCTCCTCATCTAAACCAAATGTCTTAACCTTGAGCAATTGTGATCTACCGATTTCAAAACTGAGTCTTGGTAGGTAGAAAAAAAGGAATTAATTGTGGGAGTGATGAATTCCACCCTACTTAGTGCTGCGAGGACAAAAGTAATGGTATATGTATGTTTATTGAGCTAACTGATGCCCTTATTGTATCTGCATTAAATTGTCTAGTTATTTTAGTTAAAGTAGTCAAAAAGTTTTTTTTATTATTCAGACAGAGTTGAGCCATATAGTATATTCATAGTGCATTTTTCAACTTTGTATGTGACACCAAAGAAATGTCAGTTTTCGATAGATGGTTATACAGATTTTTTCTCACCAAAATAGCCAGTTTGGGGTATGATAATGAGATCAGAAGTTCCTGCATTGCTCACAGTAAGCCAATAATCAACCAGAGTAATGATCCAAATTGCTATGGATTCTTCCCCATCTTTCTACCTCTCATTGTATAATTAAGTCTATTTGGCTGTTGTGTTTCCCCCTTAGAATGACACCTAAGAGAGATAAGAGAGAAGAGAATAACAGAGCTAGATGGAGTGAGATGTGGAGATGAGACAGAGAGAAAGAGGGAGAGAGAGAGAGAGAGAGAGAAATGACAAGGTGAGAAATTGGACAGGTAATGAAGACTGTGTTGTTTTGATGCTAATTTAGCTACTGTTGGCCACATTCATTGCAGTGCAGCCCACAAAAATATCACATCAGAAGGCTGTGTAATGACATAGTGATAGCTGAGTATTTAATCTCGCTTGCAAACTGACGTTGGCTGAATGAGTTATTTACAAAGAAATTCATTCTGTAGCAGACAAAAAATGAAATTTAATTTGAGTTTTACTGGAAGCTGCCAAGAACAGCACATTACCCAGCGAAACCACAGCATGACTTTCGCAATTCAGTTTGTGTAGGAATTAAACAAAAGATATTTAATTAGTGAACCTCAGAGGTGCTGGCTGGAAGATTATTTACTTATTACTCATGGACAGAGCTGGGCGAGTTGTTTGCCCGAGCTTCCTGCCTTTATGCCAAGTGAAAATAACAGTCTTCTGGTTTTGTTCTTAAAAGACAGACGTGAGAGCGCCATCAATCTTCTCGTTTAACTCTGTCACAGGAAGTTAAAAAAGGGCTTATTTCTCAAAATGTCTCTATATTTTTTGAGGTTTTATGTGATCCTCTTTCTAAGAGGAAATTCTAAGTGAATTTTGGTCAAACAACATCCTGAACTTTTCCTATACAAGTGGACTTACGTCATCTTTGGTAACATCCGTCCTGTTGTAATGTCATCCTACCCATTGCCTTACTCATCTTCAAAAGCAAATTCATCACAATCATTTCCCTGTAATGCCTACCAGATGGCCAGTTACCCAGTTCACTATCCACAGAGCTCTATAATAGTATCAAGTTACTTTGTATAGCAGGACAAATGTGTGTCATGGCAGGTTAGTCTCAATAGATCTGGCCATGAGCCCAATTTATGCCAGGCAGATACTGTGGGTCCTTAAGTGAGGACCTGACATTTGACTGAATACAGCCACTGTCAATGAGGATGGCGCTTGGTGAGAGCATCAAATAACACATACGATGAATAAGACAGTATGTGATCAGCCCTCATAATCCAAAACCTTCAGCATTTTCCCTCTGTGGCATCGAGGTGCTCACTTATAGGAAATAAAGTACTGGGACAGAGCAGTATTTAGAAAGAAGACTTTTTTAGTCCATAAAGAGCTATTGATCAATGTCTGTCCCAAAAATTTTAGCTATCAGTCTACATTTCATCTGGCATATTTAAATCACAGTTCTATTATAAGGCTGTTGACAAAGGCTGATTGAATGGGTGATTTATTGTAGCCTTGCTGCATATCAGCCTGCTTTTCAAGTTTTTCATACTAGAGACTAAAGACAAAATGATGAAAGAAGGGAAAACAACATAAAAATCAATGCATGACAAAATGATTTAAGACAGGAAGTTTTATTCATGTTTATTAAATAAAAATCTTCATATTTGTCATGATTGAGTCAATGACATTTTGCTTTACCTCTCTGATAATGACAAAAGCCTTGAGGTTAAACAATGAAATGCTGAATGTTACACGCACCACTTGGCTGAAGTGGAACTTGACCCTTTGGTCCCTCCTGCTTTTTGACCAGCTGGGGAAGTCACTGAGGTCAAAGGTCAAAGCTATGGGAAAGGGAATCAGGTCATCAGATGTTAAGTCACTCAGTACCCAAGAGAGATGCATAAAACTGTGAGATTCAGAACTCTTTTATTAAAAAAACATTAAAAGACAGCATTTTTCTTCTCCCACCATGGTGCTTACTTTCTGTTTTTATTTCAGTAGTGTAAAATCTTTTTTGCGCACTGTTTCCCTTTTTCTTTTCTCTGCCTCTTCCTCCTTTTTCTCTTCTAGCACCATCCCTCCCTCCCTGACTCGTCTGCCCCAGCCGGTGTAAAGTTGCCTCTCTGTTTGTTTTATTTTGTTTTCTCCACCTCTTCCTCTTCTTTCTCCTCCTCCTCCTCCTCTCCTCTCTAACCCCTATTTCTGGGTGCTGTGAATCCGAAGAAGCCATAAAAAGGGAAACGCAAAGCTCTCAGCCATAACAGCAATGCATCCCCTGTGAAATTCTAGACGGCCATTAAGCTAATGGGGCACTCTGGCCCAGCCGGTGGTATAACTCAGTTCGCGAGCTCTAGAGCCGGGACCAGGCACAATGGGGCCCCGTGTTCCAGTGTGTTGGTGTAAACACTGCACAATGAGTCGGCTTCACAAAGCATTAAATAGACTTGAATGGGCAACTCTCACGTAAGCAGAATTAAACACAGGTGTCAACAGCATGAAAGCTTTAGAAAATCATTCAGAAATTCAGGCCTGCTGTAGTTATTGTGCTGTGCAGGCTGCATTCAAACTTCAAAAGCACAGAAGCTATGATGTATGAGCGCTTTTAAAGGCATCACTGAGCTAAGATTAGACAAGCCCACCTAGGAAATTCGAAAATAACGTCAACCTCAGTGAAAACGCAGATCCCTTCATCACAGAATTGTAATATCTTAGAGCTTCGTCTGAGTAAATCTTGGCTGGCCTTTCCAAAAAGCTGGGCTCAATTGCTCCCTCCTCGTGAGAAAGGGCAGCCGAACTTAGGCTTTTACAGTCAAAACCATTTACTATGTTTACCCATGGTTAGCGGGCCAGCACGCACACACACAGACCTCAGGTGGTAGGAGATCGCTAACTCACTCACTCTCGACCCCTCCCCTCCTTCTCCCATTCTGTCTGACTGCTCAGTTTGTTTTTAACAGGAGGGGAGGGAATGATACCATCCTCAATTACAGGGGAAGTGCTTTTTTATGGGCCTCTCTGGCAGCACACACAGACACACAATAGAGTGAGTGTGAACTAATGAATTCAGAACGATGTAAATTTCTTTACACAAGAATTTACAATAGACTCCCTGCTTATGGTGTAGTTCAAAGACAGCCAAAGATGGTGCTGATCTACTTTTCTTCTCACCGGTTAAAGTTATAATAGGCAAGATGTGGCCCGTTGTGTGTAGTAAACTTATCATTGTTGGGGGTTTACAACTTTCAAGTGATATTTGGGAAAACTGCTATGGAAACATTAGAAAGAAAAGGTGGTAGGAAAACACTTAAATGGGAAACTTTGGAAGAGAAGATTTTTATGAAAGATGAAAAAAGAGGACACATGGGCATTAAAAGGTTTTTTCCATTGCGATGCTCCATCAGAACCCCTGAGAGGCCTGATCACTCCACGCCACACGAAGAGCACTGGGAAATCTGTTAAATTTCTCCTCTCTGTGTGTTCTCACTCTCCTCCTTCTCCTCCTCTTATGTGTAGTCCTCCTCCTCCTCCTCCTCCTCCTCCTCCTTCCTAATAACAATGGGAGAGTGGAGGAGTGTGGATCCTGTCTGTTCTCAGGGCCACGGGTGTAAATTCCAGTGCAGCCCCAGGGCTCCGGATAGAAGTTGAGATCGGGCTCAGTCTACCCCCACCTTCTGGTGGTCCTCAGGGGGGCTGCAGGGTAATGAAGGCTGGGCGGCAGGGGCTCGTTGAGGTGGAGACACAAGAGAGAGTGTGTGTGTGTGTGAGATTTTTGGGGATTTCTTCGCAGACATGAAGGAGGGGATTCCAGCGCCTGCACTCCCCGTCACCTCTAGTGACCACAGGGCTAATTACACAGCAGGTCACACACACACACACACATACACACACACTGCTGTCTCACGTATCCAATTTTACATCTGTAAGGTCTGTTTATATCGTTCTTTTATTTCTGTCATGTTTTTAAAGTTTTCACACATGGCTTTATTTGTGGCTGTTCTGGCTGCATGGGACGGCACTGTGAGTCAGTTTGTTGGTTCGTCCCTGACTTTTTCTCCAGACTGAATTTTTTTTTAAAAAAGGACTATAACTATAAAATTGATTGCCATGACATTTTGTACAGACATTCATTCATGTACCCAGAGGATGAATCCCTCTGACCCAACGACTTTTCCTCTGGCATCTCTGTGAGACTGATGTTATTCTCTACAAATAAGTTTACAAAGGGCACCAATATTCATGGTTCACAGACAATGATTCCTATTGACTGTGGTGATTTCCTGAGTTTTCATCTAGCTCCACCATGAGGTTCATATTTGTGGTTTGAATGAAATGTCCTTACAATTATTGAATGGCATGCCATTAAATTTTGTGCAGACGCTCAGGTCCTCCCCAGGATAAACTGTAATAACTTTATCCTCTGACTTTTTATGTGCATGTTAGCATGCTGATGTTAGGATTTAACTTAAGTACAGCCTCACAGAGCCGCTGGCATGACTGCAGATCTAAGTCTTGTTTATGTTTTTATTGGTTCGCTACTTTCACTATCTACTCAAAAATTGCAGAACTGGAGCGAAGCTGCATTCAATTTACATAGGTTTATTAGAGCTGAATAACTCAATTTTGAATAGCTCCCATTCAGACTTATTGCTCCATTTAGGCTTTTAACTTTGTTTTCACTCCTTTTCCTGAACATTTTGGATTCATTTTTTGTCAACACAGAGAGATGCATTGACATGTGCAGCCTGATGGTCAAGCATATATGGTTGCTGCTTGTGTGTACTTTAATAATTTTACATTTAAAATATCAATAAAATTAGGGTCTGATGTGTCTGCATTAATAAATCTAAGGAGCTGTTTATTCACTAAGTTTTTTCAAAAAACAAATTGAAGGTGATTATTGACACAAATTTACATTAAAATGGCAAAATCTGATTACTGTAAAGAGATTTTGCACTTTTTCATATTAAACACAATAAGGGTTGAGATAAGTCAGTGTTAAATACAAAATACACACTCACCATCTAAACTCTGAAAATATACAAAGTACCCTCTGTCAATCACTCTTTTTCAACTAACAGAAAATTAAAAACCCTTTCTTCTGCTATATTATCTATAACCTCGAGCAATTTATACTGGTGAAAATTAGGCTTTTTCTATCTGTCTTCCTCACCCACCATGCACACACACATAGACACACACCACACCAACGTTCCTGTGTCCATAAAAGCACATTATATCACTAATTATCACAAATATTCTGCTAACATGCTAGTCTCCAGGGGTGGGCTACACTCTGTGAGACAGCGGCGGCAGAGCACAACCAGCAGCTTTAACTGTGTTTAATTACTACTCTCACAACTGTTTACTAGCACAGTCAGCTACCCGAGGCCATCCCCAACATGCACTCACACATAAACACAGTCAGACAGGCAAACTGCTCCATGCTAATAGCACTCCCACATGAATCCATTCAAGTCAAAGAGGAGATGCACAAATACACATGGCTTGGCTACACCTTGGCTGTCTCTCTCTTTGCAGTGTGGGCACCCACGTGCAGACGATCCCCCACACACAGCCCCCACAGGTATGGCCCACAGAGCAACAAAACAGCAGGAAGTGTACTTATATATCTTTTGCACCTATCTGATTAGCCTGTGAGACTCTTTGCGGCCTGGGAACACCTACAGCTGAAGTCATCGTTAAAAATGAAGAGTTTCACAGGCTTATTGCACTTCCCTGAGTTAGATTAAGGGACTGTTTACACAACAATGGTTTTAGCGTTAAAGTAAAACGTATGTTCAGTTTGGCTTTATGCTCATATGCATGCATGTATAACACAGTTTTCTTTATTTTATTTATTCTTGTGAGGCAGATCTGTGTGCACATGGATCGCTTTGTAAATAGGGCCTGAGATCAGAAAATTGTCCATATTGATACGACATGGTAGTAAGATGACCTTAGATTTTGTTCACAAATTCATTATCAAAGATTTTTCAACCAAGTGCATGCTTCACAAGATCTGTACCATAATTAAAACAGATGAATTAAAACAATATTGAATTTTGTAAACAGTCATTACTACCAAAAAGCTGAATCAGTAAGCTGACATTTCACCTGCAGACTTTACATGTATGGATAACAGAAACACTAACAGACAAACTTGGGGAAAGACTGAGCCTTGGCGAGGCAAAGTTGGCGGTAAACTGCTGTCGTCAGTGCAAAATTCTGTTGATTCAAACAGTTGAAATACAGGATAACAATGTCAAACAGTCTCTTGTCTGATGACCACTGGCTCACAAACTTGTGCCAGGAGCTGGATTTTACACCAGAAACATCAGTTTCCTAGAGTGCAGCTTTAGACGACCGGATCAAGAATTTAGAACATTTACAGAGTTTCTCAGAGCTCAGCATTGTGCCCAAAGACAACGCAACAGACAGACTGGAGGAGTTTGGCATCGAACCAGTGACCTTCTCATGGACAGATGACTCTCTCTACTTCCCGAGCTGCAGCTGATTCATATGTGTATGAAGGCTCATGCGCTAAAATGCATGTACATGAGCTAACATTTCGGTACAGTTTTGACATCACTCGGATGAGTTTTCAAGACAGTATAAGTATGTTTGTGTGTGTGAGACTTCCTCATTGTGAGGCAGGGCTTGTGTCAGACATCCCTGGCTCAGACAGCTTTGAGTGTTTAAAATTTTTTTTAACCAGATGACTTTTAAAAAATAAAAAATAACAGTTTGGCATTCTTTTCTTTTTTCGTCTTGTGGCAAGGCATTATCAGGAAGTAGAATTTTAAAGACAATGCTCCATCTGTGTTATATAAAGGTAAATGAGATTAATTTCTGTGCTGGGTAGTCATCCTCCTGTGTGGTGAGGCTACCCGATGTGAACAGGATGAAGGCAAGGAGATGGGAGGAGGCAGTGGATCTGTGGTTGTGACCACCATGCTAACTCATTTGTCCCTCACAGTTTAGAGCCTTTGTAGGAAAAGCTGCTCTTCTTTCATGCTGTCATGCATGAATATGTCATATAATGAAATCAAATCCTTGTATTTATAAACATGTGTAATCATTTGTGCGTTAGTGTCTTTGACTGTCTGCGAGTTAGAGTGTTACACCGATGTCTATAAAATATGTTTCGCAGAAAATGGTAGGAAGAGTCTTTCTTTTCTCTTCTAAGCCTGTGAGACTTTTCATGGAGGGGGGAGGCTGACAGTTAAGTCTGTTCTGGCCTGGGCGTTTGCAACTGTGCAGCGATCAGTCTTCACTCTGAAATTGATGACCCCTCTTTAATCCCCACTTTGATGTAGATTTTACCTTTTAGACTTCCTTCGCATATTAACCTATTGTAAGCACATGAACGAAGGCATGGATTATATGTGTTTAACATCTGAATGGTTAAAGCTTGTGTAAACATATCATTCATTTTGTGTCGAATTTTGTCTCCTGACAGTCTAAAAAAATAGTAGTGCAACTTTTAAGAACTGTAAAAACACCCCATTCATAATTTCTCATCACATGAGACTCATGGTTCATCTGTTTTATTTCACTCTTAGTTTTTAAATTGAATCAGCTGGAATGGTTTGTCTTTGAAACAGAAAATTGTAGCTCTAGTTTTTAGCTCTCGGATGGCATGGTAAAGATCATATTATGGTCACACGCACGCACACACACACAAACACACACACACACACAAATGCACGCAAGCCAAGAAGCCATTTAAAGTCTCTCTTACTTCTACCAGATCTTGAACTGTTAGCGAGTTGTTTGTGGTCACGTTTCTGGATCATATTCATTTTAAATGGGTGGCCTCCTGTCTCTTTCTTTTCTCTTCCATAAGAAAATTTATAGTGACATGACTAACTCCGCTGTAAGTAAGAGATGATGCATCATTACCGTATCTGTGACATTCCCACAGGAGATGATGCTGCTGAGTCATTTCAGCTTTGTCTTTAGACAACTGGAGCTGTTTACAGAGTATTCTCAAGGGAACAGACCTGAAGATTGAGGAACTTCCAAGTGCTAGATACCGCACATGAAAAGAGTTATTATAAGCACTTAACGATCTTGAGGCATACTTTCGACACATCTGCGTGTGACAAAGATGAAATGGAGCCTTGCTCACTTATGCTGCAATTTGGGCGGGAGAAAGCAAAGAAACAGATGGAAAACGCTCAGATTTGGGTGAAATGGTGGATGAAGAGATGTGGGCAAGAGGCATGAAAGTGAGAGGTGGGTGAACTTTGCTCCTCAGTGCAAAATGACTTTCATGGCAGACAACTCAGTTTATTGTTTTGACAGTGTAGGTGGCTTTTTTTCAAATAGAATTTCTCTGTGTGACCTAAATTAGTTGGATTGTAATTATAAAAGTCAAAAATTTAATAAAATCTCAAAGGCAAAGAATTGGTCAAAAGGCACATTATTTGCTTGGCATATATGCACACAGGCTTGGTTGAGTCATGTTTGTTGTAAAGATCATGTTACAAGTGTTTCTTTGGTGGAAAATGTATCTACATCAGTCAGGTATGAATGTGGACAATGGCAATATGACACTGGAAGAATAGTTTTATAAAAGAGAATTTTTTTAGCTGAAATCAGCCAAACATCTTGCAAGTATTTGAAATTATCATGGACGTGGTAGGTTGGTGGTAGGAACCCGCAATTTAGCAATTTAGTGAAGTTGTGTGTGCAGATTTGTAGACCGAGAGTACAGATTTACACATGGCTCCTTACTTCCTGACACAGAAGGGGCTCCATAATAGTGCAATGTTGTTGAGTATTCCAATTTTTTCTGTCTATGATTTAAATTAAATGACACCCAAATTGAGTTTTTGCTTCAGTTGTATTTACCATCTCAGAGAATTAAAAACTCAGACACTAAGTGAGCCCTTGCTAAGTTTTTCTTTCATTTGTCTTTTTTTACTTCTATTTCTCTCATTCCGTCTGTTACTTTTTGTTCTCCGGGGCAATAAGGACCAGAGGCCCTATTTGACGTCACAGAGGCGAGCAGAGAGAACTCCCTTGCCTTCTCACTCAGGTGTTTGTTTTCCTTTAAACATTTGAAGAGGAAACAGGTAACAGGTGACTTCTGAAAACATCTATTTCCTGTTGAGTCAAGGGACCAGACGGGCAGTGTTCAACCTGTCTTGACATTGACACTTTTGGTTCAACTCAAACACAATAGTTGCCTGAAAACACTCACAGAGACCAGATGAAACAGTTTGTGCCATGCACAGACACAAACACGCTGTTTAGATAGACAAAGTTGAAAAATATGTGTGCAGATTCTTGCACAGACAAGTGCAAGAACCAGAAGGACGGACAGAAAGAAAAAAGACAACCTACCCATCAGAATAAGTAAAGGTTTGCTGTAGTTTATCCGTAGCTATAAATATATTGAAGATACCTGTATATCAGCTGTAATGACTTGACAGACAAAACTGCAATGAGCTGAACTAATAAAGCTACTTTTCATTCTGAGAAATTTTATGTGATTATGTGAAAAATGGCTGTCATGGTGATGATGTCGAGTTTTCAGCACCTTCACTTATTCCAAAGTCTGGTAGTTTCAGAGTCACTGCAATTTGACCTGTAAGAGAAAAAAAAAGACAATCGGACAGGATATTATCTAAGTGCAAGTAATAAATGTAGCATAAAGAGATGGAGAGCAAAGGAATTTGAGGGAGTCGAAGAGGCTTTGAAAGGCGAAGCCGTCAGCCCCCTCCTTGTGACTTTGCTAGCCACTGATGACAAGGCCAAGATGGCATCTGCTGATAGTGGCTGCTCATCAGCACCTTTATTTCATGGGCCATAGAAGGGCTGAGAAGGGGGGTTATGCATGCATATGTGTTGTGTGTGGTGTGTGTGTGTGTGGATGTGTGTTGCATAAGCGTGTGCAGGACTGGTTATATAGGAAAGTAGGGACACACCTGACTTTAACTGCACAGATTAACAATCACTCTGCTCTCTCAGTTATGTGGCAAGAACAAGGAGAATTAGAAACTTGCTGTGACTTCTGAAGGAAACACCACAGATGCTCATAAGAAATGATTAAAATTCAAATCTGAGCCAAAGAGTTTGCTTACAGTTTTTCCTGTCATTGTAGCATCTCTGCTGAGCACATTTTTTTTTACCTCTGATTGGAGTCAGGCAAGTTATTTCCATTAATTTCCATTTATTGTGCCAAGCTAAGTTTGCCTAATATTTACTTTGTGTACGTAAGAGTCTCACCTAACTCTTAGAATTTTCGAAAAATGTCAAATCACTTCTTTAACCAAAGGTTTAGTTATCTAATGTTATCAATAACTTATTCTCAATCATGATCACCCCCTTACCATAACCGGACTGTGGATACCATGCACAGACATTGTAGAGGGAATTAAAAAAACAAAACAAAACGTTGTTTAATCATCTGATAAGGTGACATCAAATAATATTTAAAATAAACATTTTGCTGTGAACAACAGAATATAATGTTCCTTTTTCTCTCTTATGTCTGTGGAACTCTAACTCTATTAATTTCCTCTACCAGAAGGCAATCACTTCTTCAGGAACTGATTTTGTATTGTATAAAAATATACAGGGGTTTATTCATTGTAATTCACTCCTTGATCCTGATCTGATGGACGGGGTGTTTCTCTGAGTGTGCAGTTTAAGGCGGTAAGAGCAGACACCAGGAACATGTTTACAAAAAGCACGAGACATACTGGGAAACAGAAATCACCTTGACTGTGTGACTGTTTCACTAACCTCATGTACAGCGACTCCCCCTATCCTTTTGCCTTCGACACCCCATTAATACACCCCTCGCACACACACACGTTCAGTAGAGGGGTTTCAAAGCAGGTAAATAAACCTTGGGGATTGAGGACAGAGGCAATAAATAACACCAGGATGACAGATATGGGAGGTGGGGGTGGACAGACGGACAGGGGGAGAGGGCGAGAAGGAAAACAGAGATGTTCATTTTCACCAGCCGTCAGTAATGACCCCATGAACCAATCCATCTCCTTTTACCCCCCTCAGTACTTGCCCCTTCCTCTTAAACTGTGGTAACCCATTACTACCACTTACTGTATATCACAAAATCATCCTCTGAAACTTCCATCATTTCACAGCACCTGCCACATGAGGGGCACGCTTTCCTAACATAATACCAAGGTCCCTGTAACAGACTGAAAAACTTTATTTTGCTTGAGTAACTTTATAATTCTGCATCAATTCATGTGTCAAATTCTATTTTTAAAATGTAAGTGAAAAAACATGCAGGTGGAACTTAAACACGGTCAGCCAATCCCCAGCAGACATAGCAGAAAAAAAAAAGGCAGAAGTTGCAAGTACATTTTGATTTACCGTCTAAATAATCACATTTGCAAGACAAACGTCGCATGAAATGTTGGAAATATTCTACACTGTATCTCAAAATTAAGGTTAAAGTAAACTTTATTAACCCTGAGGAACAATTTGTTGCACAGCTAGAAGTGAAAAAGACAAAGCAATACAGGCAAACAATACACACCAACAAAGCACATAACACAGCAGAGCAGCTGTCAGCTGTAACAAACAAGACCAGCTGACCAACAAACACTGGAGCATTAAACAACTTAGAACAATTGTGAGGTGGGAAAAAAAGCTCTCTGTTCAGTCTGTTTTACCTCAAAAGCTCAGAATCCTGTCAGCATCTCGTGCTCATGATGCAGAGAGAGGCTGCTCTCCACTGCTAGACTCATTAATTAAATGAATTAATGAATCAGTTGTGAGGTGCTGAGAGATTAATGTATGGTGTAAACTCTCCACAAGATAAATATTTATTTAGACTCAATGATCCCTCTATTGTGAGCCTATTGATCCGATTTCTGCAAGACATTTACAACGAACATGCTTCTTGGTTTGCGAGGTCTGTGCAAAAGCTGGGCATGTTTTAACCAAATCCAGTGGACATCACATTTTCACTGCACACCATGTGGTCAACCCACAGTACAACAAGGTATTTCTTCCAAGAGAAATGGATGAACGCATCTTTCTGATCAGGGCAAACACCAGCAATCGTCACAGAAAATCAACAGCATTTTTTACTCCACAATCATTGCACGAAAGTGATGGGATAATTACATTTTTAGTACACCTGTGTGTGTCGAGGAGGTCCCTGTTTGTCTGTCAGTGTTCTAGTGTGCCACTGCATCCTGTCATTAGACTCCATTCGTCTGTCATTTAGCATGTTAATCTGTCTTCTCTGCATCCATCCATTGATCTATCATTTCCACATGCTTCACTCAGCTCTCCACTCATCCGTTCACCCAGTGATTTGTCTCTTTGTTGTTTTGTCTGTGTGTTTGTACTTGCTGACAGACTTCCCGTCTGCTTGTCTGTTTTCCAGTTGGTCTATAAGTCTGTGTGCCTGTCTGTCTTTCTGCTCATGAAAATTAATTTCAGCCGCCTGTTTCTCACTCCATCCATCTGACCGTCTCTCTCAAGTTTTTCCCCGCATCTCTGCAGCTTGACACAACATGGCAGTCATTGGGCTGCCAGCTGTTGCTTCAGCTCACTGGATCCACAGTTTCTTTTCCCATGAGTCATCATTAAACAGCGCTCAGGTGCACCTCTGGCGATCAAAAATGTATCCCACCACCTTCCCTGCACTCTTCTGCTTTTCTCTTTGCAGCTATTTGTCTTTCCTTTTTTCTGCTTATCCTGTCTCTTTCGTTTTTTATCCAATTTGATCATTTCTACAGTACTTGATATTTGCCCTTCTTCCTCTTTAACCCCAGATTTCACCGATCCAGGACAGCAATGAACGCACACAACCTGACTCCTTTGTGACACAGGTGATCTGGATAATGATACCTCAAAAAAAAATATTTAAACAGCTCTTTTCAGACTGCATGTGGGTTGGGAAACGCTTGCCCGTAGAAACAGCACCGTTGGTTGGGTTTTGGTTGGGTGAAAACAAGTTCTCCACAATTATGTGAGTTATGTTTAACAAATACAAAAATCCACTGTGGTGTTCTCAATGTTTAAATCCTTATGTTTTGCTATTGCATGTTGCAAGGTCAAAAATGCCCTGGCGTGCTGCAAGAAGGCTGCTTTCTACACGTGGTTTGAACAAACATGACTAATGCTTGTTTAAATGGAAGGCAACCAAAAACATCTCTCACAGTCCCGCTGTAGGTGTAGTTCAAACCGGTCTGTTTTCCAAGTGCTGACAAAGCACACAGTGTAACACACTTACACACACACAGGGCCAACCCTGGGTCAAATCAATCTGCACTGAGGGTTAAGGCCCAAAGTTGCGTCTCAAGTTGTGTGACAGACAGCTGCTGCGCTGACGGGGCTTTACAAGAAGAGCGCGTCTCCTGCAGACAACAATATAACTGGCCTCGTTAATCAGACATACAGCTTAAAGCATCAGTCCAGTGGATCACAAGTGACCCGAGGCTGGTTAAATCTGGTTACTCAGTTGTGGAAATGACTTCAAACATACAATGTCTTCCTTTCATTGAAACTCACAAATCCTCCTTCTCAACCACATTCCTTTATTCTGGAACAACATGTACTATATTTGCAAAACAAGAGTCTGAATTCCAATGTTCATGTGTGTCTTTTTATCTACATGTAAAGTTAATGAAATCCAAAGAAGTGCTCTTGCTCTCTCCCTCTCCCTCCCTCTCCTCAGTCCGCCTTTTTCTCCCTTTCTCTCTTTTCCCTTTTCCCCTTAAAAATATTTTTTTTACAAGTGGTTCTCTCGCACAGCCAATATCAACATCTAATAAAGCCCAAAGATAAACATGGACCTCGGTCTACGGCAGAGTAGATTTCATCCCTAGGGAGCATCAGCCAACTCCTGTCCATCTGCCTAAACACGAACCTGCTGGTTTTCATGGGGGAAAAAAGAGAACATCAAAACAATGCTGTCAGATCAACGTTACTTGGGCTCATTTAAGAATATAATTATGCAGTGGTCGGTGAATATCAACTACCATGGCTTGTCCCCAGTCTTATTAGCTCTGCTCTGAATAGCCATCTCATCTGGTTTCTTGACATGATGTGTTTTACTGCAGCCTAAAGGCTGGGAGAAAGACAGATGAGTTGCCAATAAAAAGACAAGAAAGATTGTTAACAAAAAAAAAAAAGATCTGAGTGTGATAAACATCATCACTATCATGGTCTGTCTTTCAGCGTCCATGAGTTTGTAAAAGTGAGAACAAGAAAAATCTTTATGTTGGATTGGAGTTCAGCACAGAACATAAGCAGCAGGTGTTCCATGTCATCCCGAACAGTGGAAAATGGTTTCAGTTGTGAATATACAACCTTCACAAAAGAAAAGCATGGTTTGAAAATGAAAACATGAGGGGGAGAGGCTTAATAACATCTTCGGTCCCGAGAACAGCCGCCAACTGGAACAGTATCCCGCCAGAAACATTCACATCTGCGTCTTGGAAATTAGGTGATAACCTTTTTCCTGCTTTCTGTCGTCTTTTCTAACCCAATTTTTGTTTTCACATGTTGAGGTTCTAGTCTCAGGACATGGTAGCTTTGTAACAGGATTTGTCGTGCTTGGCTTAATTGTTTTCTTTGGGCTGATGGAAAGTGTGTATGATTCTTTGCATGTCTCTCCAGTTGTTACACCTTCTCCATGTCTGTTAAAAGTCGACTATTTGAGCACCTGCTAAATATATTAACAATATCTCTGGCTCAGATTATGAATGTGTATTTACATTATATGTGAATGTGCAGGTGATGTGTGTTTTCAGCATTTGTCTGCATGTAGGAGTGTGTATGTGAGTGTTCTTGCATGTTTTTCCGTGCACATTACCAATCTACAGCAGACTTGTCGCTGCTCGGTGCCAACGCACAGATGTTTCGCCACTGTCCTTTCAGCAAGAGTTGGTTTGGAATATGTGAAGATAAACAGAGAGAACAGCTCACACAGCACAGAGCAGACTGTGATGCCTGATGGTGAAAAAGTGATACTGTGTGAGACATCTACCTTTATCAGTACTGGACGCTTACAATTCTATTCCAGGAACATTTGCAACATGATACAAAATAAACAGGAAATAACCCTTGCATTATACTGAAAAGTCACTGATGTTATAATACAGTGGAGCAGCAGAGCTGACTTCAGATCTGTAAGAACGGCATATTGAGTTTAAGAAGGCTGCACTGAGCAGTCTTATTTTTGCATGATCTAGAATTTATAAATTCATTGTATACATTCACCTGCTATTAGGAGCCTCTCAACCAAAACTGGAATATTTTATTAATTTTTTGTCTTTTTTTTAATTATTTAACCCAAATATTTGGTAGCCAGGCAGGTGGTGTTGCAGCCCCTGCCCTTTTGGACTCTGACTTAAATAAGTGCCCTTTTTGCAAACACATTTTTTCTAATTCTTTTTATAGTATTATATTAAAATTTTAAGTTAAATGTCCATAGCTTTAATTCTCAATTACACATGTTGTGGTGAACAACAATTACATTTGTAATTCTTCTACAGTCTCACCCAGAAACACATCACATTACTGAAGCTATAGATGTTCTAAAGTCAACTCTGCTGTGGCTTTAACCTTTAAGGAAAACAAGTAGTGTGATAACATGACATAAAAAAAGAGGCACTGTAGCCAGTGAAGGGATCTTTTGAACTGTCCTCAAGAAACTTTATTGGTAATAAGATAAGATGTCTGAAATGCTTCACAGTTGTTTGTCACAGCTGCCGTGACATTCTAAGTTTTTCCAAGTTTGAAGAAGACAAACAGAGACAAACAGCTCAATCGGTCACAATCTGGTGTTAATGTGCGACCACACTGCAGGTCAGACACCACCAAAGTTATCTTGATAGTCCTAGATTGGATCCACATTTCACACAATAGAGTCTGCATTCAGTTAAAGGTAGTTAGGAGTTTATATTGACCAGCTGGACTCAGTTTTCTGAGGGAATCCCTGGTATGTGTCTTCAGTTCTCAGTGGTGTCCAAAGGATTTTCACACGTTACGCATAAAACACATTTTGCCCAGCAAGCAGTCAACATCACAGATTAAGAAACCACAACAAATTACACTTGTAATCACTAATCTCATAAAAAAGACAATGCAAATATGACGGTGTATAAAAGATAACATCTGTGTTTTGAAGCTTTCTTTGTGTGCGTGTGTGCGGTTGGGAAAGATGTGTTAGAAAGCTCCAAACTGATGGGGGCCCCTTAGAGTCTGACTGATGAATGGATCAACATGGAGGCATCTCTGCAGATAAAGTGCAAAAGATTATGAGGAGGGAGAAAACAGAGGGAAGTGTAAAGAGGAGAAGAACCAACAGGGAAAGTTCCTCAACAGAAAAGAAAGATAAGACAACTTGTAACACATGGACAAATGAGGCTTTAGGCAGTGAAGGAAATGCAAGTGATAAGGTCTGTGTCAGTCCTCAAGGCACAGGATGTACCATAATTATAGCACAATCTTTGTTGTGGGATTGTCTCCTATTTAGTCAAAATCACTGTAATTTACCATTAAGCCTGGCAGGTGATGCCTGATGAGGGGCAGTGCATGACAACAGCTCCAAGTGACACAGAATTTAATATATGGGGTTAGCATGGATTCAGCATGCCTGAGACTACATGTGCTGCCAATAATACTTTTAAGGGTCAAGTGTGGAGGATTTAGTGTCATCTAGTGGTGGGGTTGCAGATTGCATGCCTCTAAATATTTGTCTGCTTAGGAGAAGTGGAAAACTTCATAAAATTGCGCAAATTGCTTTAGAACCTGTTTTTGTCCATTCTGGGCGTGACACTGAGTATCTGCTCCCTCTGTAGATGGAAAAGGTTCATTCTAATGTATTGAAAACATAATGATTTTTATTCTCTGTGATAAAATAAAAAAATATATATTTATGAAAATTACAAACAGATTCCACTAAATCTTAGTCACTGGACCTTTAAAGAAAGACCCATGAGTAATTCAGATCAAAAATAATATCAAACATGGCATTTTACAGTGTTGAATCTCACTAGTGTGACTGTGTTGACTGACTGATAATCAGAACGTGCAGACGTGCAGTCCTTCTCTGAAAAATTCAATGCCAACAAGCCAAGGTTCATCGATAATCAAAAGAAATGATATCAAAACAACTTTCACCTGCCAATTGAAAATTAATAATCCACAATAAAAGTAACTATCTGGTACAGCTTGTGCTCTGAAATCAAACCCAGCTGAACTGCCCTGCTAATAGTCATACTCTGGCTAAGAAAGGCAGCAGCTGCAGTCACTTGATGGCAGGGTTTCTGCCTGAGGTCAACAGTCACTAAACACTTACAATGCTCATTTTCATGCAGACGCTCATTGTCCTTCAAAGGGAAATGCTTTCTGTTCTCGAGCCAATCTCTTCACATGTCCATTTTGTCTTCCTCCTTACACATACATAACCCTGTCTCTCTCATTTACTCTTGATTCTATCAATGTATCTCTGCTTTCCATCTGTTCTCCTCTGTGTCTATTTGTTATTTTGTCTCCTAGACATTAATGTGAAACTGTGATGACAGGCAGGATAATGAGAACCCTCGGTTGTCAATGTAAAACAGACATCATCATGCATGCTAGTATTGTTTCGGTGCCAATCTGGAGGAAAAAAGGTACATGAAGGACGAGTGGAAACCACAACATTGTTATAATGTTTTGACATCATGCAAACCAAATAACATGAGTTGATGACCTAAGTACAGTACTGACAAATCAAGCTTCGTAATTATTTTAGAATATTTTAAGATCTATATGACCAAGCATTTACCATGGACCCGCATGTTTTTACAGAGGATAAAAAAATGTAAACAACAAGGAACAAAAATGGCATTTGAACCAAAGAAAACAAAACTGCACCAGCCAAATAAAAGCACTGCCATAATACATTAAGGCTTAGATGAGTCTCAGACAAAACTTATTAAACAAAGTACATGAGAGGGACAGACGTGAAAAATAAAAAGGAAATTAGAAACAACTTTAGAACTTTAGAACAGAGTGTTTGAACACGGCTTGTAAAATGCTTTTTGTAAACATTACTGCAGTAAAGTTTACTAAAAAAAAAGTGAAATCTGCACATAACTAATTAATATTCCACAAACACACCTAAAGACCTCTCCTTAATCCCTTCATTTGGTTCAGGCTGCTTCTTTCAGATCCCACTAAAGTACAATCAGTCTAAACTTTGACGGGCAGGAAATATTTTATTGCATTCTTATTCATAGGTTTTTGTCTGATTTAACCTTGAGATATTACCAAAGTTAATTAATTTGTAGCCAAATAGAAGTCATGTCTTAAATGTCATAAACCAAATGACTTTATGCCTGTAAAAGCAGTGTCTCCAAACCATTCTGTTGTCACCAACCCTTGTGAAACTTATTCACATGCAAAACTCACAGTTTGCTTCTTTCACAATTTCTTGAGGCTCACATGCTCACAGGTAGGTGTGGCACCAGCAGCCTATAGACTGAGAACACAATGGCCAAACACACCCTTAGTGACTACCAGGGTAGAGTTAAGTATGTCATCTCCATTCTTCATTCTCAGTCCCCTTCCTTTCCACTTTCTCATTGCCCTGCTCTGTGTGAAGTGCATTGTTGTACCGGACTCATGCAGTGCCAAGGACCCAACCAGCTCTCTTGTAAAACCCCCATGTCCAATTCCAATTCTCCAGCTCCTTCCACCATTCGCCTTATCTAATTAAATCTGCACTCAGTGGGTCCTGGGCACTGGAAACTGCAATGTGGGGTCCCTGGACAAGCAAAACAAATGGAGACCACAGCATGTTGAGATTAGAAGCAGACCCACCATGTGGCTTTTGTATGTATGGAGAAAAAGCAAGAGGGGGGGTTGAAGCTGGGAGAAGGACTTAGGGATATAAGGGGTGAAAAAATTCAGAAAGGTAGAGCTGAAGAGAGAAAGGTAAGGTGGATGTAGTGGGCATTCAGATGGGAGAGTGAAGGAGAAAGAATTGAGCGATAGACCGTGGAGAGAGAGAGGCGGGAATTGGAGGAGAGGAGGAAAGGGATGGAAAGATGTGGGAAAATGTGCAGCAGTGCATCTGGGCATAGAGGCGGCAGAGAAAATATCTCTGACAGGTGAAAGAGAGGGACAGATAACAGGAGTCACAGCTTTTTAACTCTCACACTGCAGAATGATTCAAGTGTCAAGGAATTAAAAAGAAAAGAGAGTCAAACCGCTTTTCTACCTTCCTTTTCAGATTAACATTAAACTACTTGACCACAAGTGTCTCCTTATCAGTTTATATCCAGCTGTGTAAACATGTGGATGTGTTAAATGAACCACAAGCTCAGTGCCCTGCATAAGGGCATCAGCTATAAACAAATAAACACCAAGGCACCCTAACCTCATAACCTGCTGTTAAGTCATGGTAAGCGCACGTACACACACACACGCACACACACACACACACACACACACATACTCACACTCACTGGTGCTATGTAACCAGATCAGGCATAACAGTGGTGTCTGTTGTCTTGTTTCTCTCAGCTCAGTTACCTGTCTAAACAACAGCTCTCTGTAAGAACAGCACATCTGTCACTCAATAAAACTTCAGAGATGTTACTTAATGAGGGCAGCGTTCATTTAAGGCAGAAACTCTGCACAAAAAGATCATTATTTTTTTTTATTAAAAAGAACATTTGATCATGATTTAGAGGAGTATTTAACATTTTTTAAACTTTCAATTTAAAAAAAAAAAACTTAAACAGTGGTAGTTTGATGTCTGCTAATTCCAGTGAGTTAAATTTAAACTAATAACAAGCACACTGCCAGTAACATACATGCAATAACTGTGAATGTTAATAATGGAATATATATATATATATATATGCCATTTTTCAAACAATGCTTCTGTGATACATAAATACATAAACACAAAACTGATTTGAAACTGGTCTCATGGTTCAAGCAAGATGACAAAATTTAAAAAGTTCAGAATTCAGGTTAAAAAAACATGTTTCGTGTTGGGATTATGTAGAATCTGCAAAGTGAAGTTTACAATATGAGACTTACTTTAAAAAATATTATAAATAATACCATGTAAATAGACTGTGATAAAATAGATCAAAGATACCTACAGACATCAGATAACAGACGAGATGCCTGCAGGGCATCTGCAGAAGACCCTTGAAATAATTTGTCACAAATAGCAGACAGTTGTGTCTAGTTTATGATTTTATTCAGAGTTTATAACTGTTTCTTCATATAATATTAGCTTATTTTGTATTTTCATTGTATTTTTGGGGAGCTGAGTGGAGTGCAGGTGTCATCACACATTCATGCAGCAAACAATACTGTTTTGTTGGTATCTACCACAACTTATCATTTATATTAAACATTGGTTGTGCTTCACCCCTTTTTGTTACCATGGTAGCTGAAATATATCTGATGGGTGATCAAAATGTGTATTTGCACCCATGATGTCATACAAAGGTTGATTTGCTTTCAGCTGGGTTTACACAAGAATCTTTGCAGGCATCAAATAAAACAGCAAAGGGAGAAGTTAGACTCATTTACAAGAAAAATATTAAACACACTAACATGAAACATGGATCCTGTGGTACTGGTAATCACAATGTTTTTGAACTTTATTGTGTGATTAAAGTTGCTGTCCTTCAGCCAAATTGTAAAAAAATATATATATATGTACATGGACTTTAACTGTGTCCAAAAGGTGAAAGAAGAGAAATAAAAGCAGAAAAACACGTGTTGGAGTTGTTTCTGATGGATGTCTTTGGTGATTTGCAGTACCAAGTCTGGTTAGTTTCACCCTGCTGGTCACTTTTTCCTCCAGTTCTCTTTTTTTGCATCATGCTTTGTGTCTTACTTTGAGCAGCTTTAGCTCTCCAAAAAATGCATAATTCAGGCTGAGACGCTGCCACCTTGTTCACTTAGTAAAAAGCAAACAGATGAATGGGAGTCCGGGGGATGGGGAAGATCTTAGTCGGACTTATGAATTCCTTTGGCCTTGAACGCATTGATGGGTCATGTGTGTCATGATTTATGACCCCCTCCCCGTCTCTCTCTGCTGTTACAAGACACATAGCTGCATCATTAGTTACCGTTTCCGTCTTTGTTCAGCAAATATATGTCTTCTCTGAAAGCAATGCTTTCAAACTTTCTGAAACAACAGAGATAATGAATGTGATTTGTGTGTTTTAGGGGGAGTAGGACATTGGTCACTGTAGTTTTAGCAGTATTGCCCTCTACTGGTGATGTGCCACAGGGTTCAGACTTAAAGTGTAACTTACTGGTAACCATCAATTAGAAAGATAGTGGGAGTAAGACTGAGACACAGATCTTATCTCTTTTGACATGTAAAATGGAAAATAATAATGACTAATTATCCTTTATATGAGCACATCTGTTTACTGGTGAGGGACAGTTTTAGTTTCATTCTGATTGGCTGTGTTATACAGTTTTTAAATTTCTTTTAGAAGAGAAAAGAATGTAAAAATACAAAGTCAGATTCTTGCTCAGTTATTTATAAAAATGACCAAATGACTAAAGGCAGTTCTTTGTCTTTGTGTTCACTCTATCTCCTCTAGAAGTGGTGTCAGGAGACCATCTGTAAATGAACTTCAGCTATGAGGCCATTTAGGGCACAGACACAGACACATAGACACACACAGACACACACCCACACACACACACACATACACACAGGGCATACTAGATCAATCCCCTACTGCCCAATTAGGGCTGACAGTAGGATTAAGAAAGGCTGACTCCCCAGGTCACGTGAACTCTGTTGTCTGATACAGTTTCCCTCTGGAGACACACATTGGACTGATAGCACACAGAGGAGTGCATGTGGACGTGCGTGTGTGCTGCATGGGGTATTTGTGTGTGCAACTGTCTGTCTGTGTCTGTGCAGGCATGTCTGTTCATGCATGTGCACTGGTGCAAGCAGAAAACATGCATATGTTACCCTTTCTGCTAAATCCTCTGGACCTCTTCAGGTGTATTAAATTACCATATAATCCATCATCATACCATTACAATCTATCATTATAGTTTTCTATCATCTGGAACTTCTGGACGTTCAGAGATATGCTCTCATATGCAAGTTACATACAAGTTATGCCTATTTTATTAAGCTATAATAACGTCTTACATTTGCATTACATGCTGACAAATGATCAGGATTGAAATTTAATCTATGAAATTGCTGCAACGTCTGTTGCAAATCTACAAAATGTGGTGGTGACCGGCCTGCAGCCCCACTGAACCTCAGCGGTATCCATGTTTCATTAGCAACACACTATCCATATTTCATTATCATGCTGGTCAGATATTCAGTAACTAATACCTGGTCAGAATGAGAGGCCTCGCTGAACTTTCCTTGTTTCAAAGCTGCCTTAGAGAGCATGCAAAAGATAATGGGCCTCAGTGTTGTCTGTGGACGAGCTCCAACTATTTTGTTTTCCATAACTGGAGGAGAAGAGGGAGAGAAAGTCAAGGTGGTTACTCAACCGTGTGTCAGGATATAATGTATTACCCCAGTTAAGTGGCATAAATTGTTTATTAGCAGCTATTAAGTAATAGTGAAATCCAAATACATGAGGGCAGAGGAGGCTGCCTACAGATACACAAATCTGATAATGTCTGTCAGGAGGTAAGCGTGCATGCACACATGAACATGCTGCACTGACATCTCTTGAAGATGCGTGTTTCTGACACGCTCGTTTTGTCTGTGGTATAAAAAAGAATTATTTTGTTTTTGCAGAAGAAGAATTGCAGAATCCTCATGTGATTTCAAAGTTGAACATCAAGAAAAAACCAGGCCAAGTCACACATCTGCTCCAGATAACTAATCATATTGAGATTCACACAGTAGAACACTAAGCCCTCATGTATAAAGTCCAAAAACTGAAGGCATTCAATCAAATGACTTTCAACTGAGATAAAAGGATTTAGTGAACTGCTGATTAGAGTGAGATAAGAAACAGAGATACGGAGCGTCAGGTGTGCAGGCATATAGAATGATGGAATACGTGTTTTTATCAGTAGGACTTGTAGCAGTTCATAAATTAAACATTAAAGTTATATTTTCCAAAAACTACAGTGTTTCAGCGAGGAAAGGTTTCTCAGCACATATGTTTGTGTATATTGGCATCAACATGCCTGTGAATTTTAAGTTTATATGTGTTCCACATGTACATCACTGTATATAAATGTATTCCACAGTCTGCTGATGTCTGTGTCCGCACCAAAACACCAACTATGCACTCATGCTTATATGTGTGCACAGGAGGAACGCTCGGGTATGTATGTGTTCTGTGTGTGAAGGCATCCGTCTGGGATGTTCTTTGACCCCAGCAACCACCAGAGACTCCATTACAATCAGCCGCAGAATGGGCGTGAACATCGTCCATTTCTCAAACTCTCCAACAAATGTAAAATCATGTTTCTTGTTTCGGTCTGAAATCCCTCCTGTGTCATGAAACACTCCCAGAGCTCACTGAAAGCTAAGCCAGCACCAAAGTTGGATAGTGGCTCACTGCTTGCGGTGTAATCGAACATGAAAAAGGTCTTTCTCTCTAAGCATTTCTTTGGCCCTGACAGCTCGCTAATGAGGGTATTGATTGCAGTAACACATGCAGATGAAGGATCAATGGACCAGGCGCCGTACAGTGACATCTGTTAACAAGGCTGTATGATTAAATTACTGTAATATGTGGCTTGGAAACTGAATCGCTCTCTCTGGACATTCTTACTGGAGGTAGCTTCCATCGAAAAGAAGGTAAAGCTGCCTGTCCCTGTCAAGATGCAACATGTTGCTCTCGAGCACTAAAGCAAAAATGAAAAAGAGAGTGAAGAAGAGGAGGAAATGGACCATAATATCAGCTATAGAAACCACACAGTACATAGCCTTTATGAAATTACTAGAGTTTTTTTTTTAAAGAAAAAAAAACTGATACAAATTAGATACAACATCAATCTCATAAAATTGCAATGCATGTTCAAGCTGCAGTTACAAAAGCACTTTTGTGCAGGAAAGTTGTCTCACCCTTAAGCTGCTGTTGCTGGTATGCTGTTTGTATAAATGTCAACTTATAATTCTGTAAAAATCATAGTTTTATAAGCTTAAAGTTATGTTCAGTTTTATACCTGTACTGAAATACTTCTAAGTTGCCTAAAGAATTTCTAAAACAGCTAAAAGATTAAGATTTTTAAAGTAAACTAAAATGTACTTTAGACCACAGACTTGAAAAGTCTTAAAATAAACACTAGTACTTAAAGAAATGCAGGTGGCAAATAATTAATCCAGCATGTTAACCCTCAGAAAATGTATGATTTGTCATTTTAACACTTGAGGTTTTCATATTTAACAGTTAAACATGTTAGTAGCCTTTACAAGTGCTGGTAATCACACTTTTTAAATATTTGAAGAGAGCCAGGCTAGCTGATTCCCCCTGTTCTCGCTAATGAACAAAACTAACAGTTTCCCGGCAGTAACTTCATATTTAATGAACCTTTGAGAGAATGGTATCGATCTTCTGGTAGCTCTCAACAATACAGCAACTAAGTCTATTTTCCAGATGTCAAAGTATGGCTTTAGGCCTTTACGTTTTTAATTAAAATGTGTGACAGTTACAGCCTTTGGTTTTTAATGGACTGGGAATCCTTGGGTGGTCTGCTTTAACACTATGAAAGCTACAAACTGTGAACCAATGCCTCTCATGTATCACATAAAGACACCAGTAAACACACACACACTACACTGTTGGATCTCCTCCAATCTCACCATTCTTTGCCTCCACCTGGGATTAGACCAGGAAATTGTCTTGTTTTCAGGGTCTCATCCATCTTACTCCGGCTCGTCACGAGAGCCTGAGCTGGGGGTCCACACAGGAGCCACACAGATACACGTCCACTCAAGTGTGGCTTACAATAAAAACACAAGTGATTACTGTTATCAAATTGTCTGGATGGATCTGGTCATTCCAGTCACGAAACCAAAGCTGGCTCAGCAATTTGACTCTCATGTACAGCAGATAAGAGCTCTGTGGTTATCTTTGAAAAGATGCATGTTTGACCTTTGTTTAGACATTTTATATTTCAGTTAAATAAAAAAATCTGATAAGACTGCTTATCTATTATGCAGAGTGTTTCTCTGACTCTTTTTTTTCTAAGAATGAAGAAACACAGCAGGTCTGAATATAAATCAGGGATATGTTACAAAATATCGAGCCAAAGGAGAAAGCGTTCCTGGCAGAAAAAAAAAAAAGAGATGAAAAAGAGACCTAATAACGAAGGAGGTTTTTCTCTGACTGCTACCTATTATATTATGAGAGTCTGCTGCCCTGCCTACCCAGGGTTTCTTTCAATGCTCTGACTCTTTTAAACTTCAAAGTTTCTCTTCTATTTCTTCACTTTGAAGCCTTGCAAAGCTAATTGAAACAGAGTTGAAACACTGCAGAAAAAAAAACAAAGCGCTTTTATTCTACAAGTGGGAAAACAAGAAGCCTCTCATTGCTTCTCTGCAGGTGTTCAGACAAAAAAGAAAGCAGTCTCCTTTGTGACTTCTTTGCGTTAGAAATAGATTTTCAATTAAGAAATGACCTTTACAATTTGAATATGCTCCTCCTCCTGCTCTCAGTCAGTTGAGTTTGCATTAGCCTTGAGGCTGATTGGATGGAATTGAGAGGGAAAATATGTAGATGAGGCATGAGCTGAGGTAACTTTATATATCTCCCATCTGCACACAAACACACACACACAGAAACACACACCCAGACTCGCACGCACACACACACACAACCACAGATTGCCCAAATCTGAAGCTAACTTGGCAACAGCACAGTTGCCAGATATTTGTGGGATTGAGCTATAAGGTTAAGGTGTTTGATACTAAAAAAAAAGAAAATCTGGACAGGTTTACATGCATGCACATATGCCCGACACACATTCATACACACACATACACATTTCCCCTTTTAACACACTGCAAATGTCCAGAATACCTCTGAACCTAATCCAAGAAATTTTTCCAACCTCTGCTAATGATTTCAATGGAAAGAAAAAACAAACAAGTTTTTCTTGTGTGCATGCATGATAGCCATTTGGGTGCAATTTAAAGCTATTAATACTTCATTTTCATAATTGTAGGGTCATCTCTGGGGTGTCTGGATATTTCCCCAACAGCTGGCTGCAAAGCAAAGTTTAGTTTAGTCTGTCTTGGGAGATAATCAAAGCTTAGAGTCTGGTTAGAGTTACACCATCAAAATCAAAGGTGATTTTTTTTTGGCACCTGTTTTATCAAACTAAACAATAAAGACTGACAGGCAGGATGAGATTGACAAGAATTGCTGTATTTGACAGAAACTAAGAACATTTTAAGATCCAGTAAACTATATGAGCCAAAAAATCAAACTTCTCAAAAATGTCGGTGTTTATTGGTCCCTGTTCAATACATTAGCATTTATGACAATTGATTCATCACAACAGTGTTTATTTTACAGACAAGAACAAATTATATATTGCATTTGCAATATTAAATTGGTTTGGCTCCTTTTGGTTAAAGACGACCCTTTTACCAACCTGTTTTTGCTTTGTAGTTGACAACTACACAGTTTCTATCTTTGTTCAGGAGCATATTTGTCTGCCAAACTTGATTTTGCCGTGTCCTGTGTTTGTTAAAGAAGTCACACCAGAAGCCTAAGACTGGACCAAAATGAAAAAAAAACGAAGAAAAAAGAACACGTTTTCTGCCTCTTGTACATTTACCATCTTCAAGATTTGAAGTTGAACTTTAACAGTGCAGACAGCATATGATGGAGGTCAACACTTCTCAGGAATTTTTCGTACATTTCAGCAATGGATGATCTGTGAACCATTATGTGTGTTTTGGATTTTTGATCTCAGTGTTTCACATTTCTGACTGGTTTGATGCCAACAAAAGAAGAAAGTAGGTTCGCAGCTTTGTTCTTAAACATTCTCACAATGATGTTGTCCTGGGTTTCTCTAACCTCCATTGATCCTCTTCCCTTTTTCTTTGAATTCTTTTCATCCATAGTGTTGCAGGTTTTTACCCTGTTCATTCAGATCGTATAGTAAATCCCCCTTTTTTAAGGTGTTCCTCCAGTGGAAGTATTGTAAAATAATTGTCTGCAATAAACCTTTGAATATTTTTTCCTCCTGGAGGGGTTGATAACCTTTTCAGGACAACATCTGCTGTAGGAGTAACATCAGATTTCTCTTTATCTGGATTTTATGGACCTGGACAAACATCAAAATTAGAAAGAAAGTCATGTTGTAAAGCACGTGCCGACATCTTGATCACCCATTTTCCAGGTTTTGCAGGCATATTGACAGGTTGATTGATGGCACCATAACTATATTAACTGCATGTCATTAATCAGAGGGTGTGCAAAGAAATTATTCTCATAGTTTTATGTAACAATGGCCTGATTTAACTTTCCTCACAGCATCAGAGACACCGGGGTTGTCCTGAAAGTAAGTCAGTGTATGTGCTTGGCTCCATGTTCCAGAGGGCTCATAAACTGGGCATCTTTACCACCCAACATGCCTTCACATAACCAAAAACGGCTGAGTTTCTTTGACAGTATTCCCTTTCTGTCTCACACTTTCTGCTACACCCTCCACTGGAATCTATGGGTAATGGCTCTAAGAAATGTAATGAGTAACTTTAGCTATAATTTGCATAATAATTAAATAAATACTAAATACTAAATACATGTTTCTGGCACAGTATAAAAAGCAACACAACTGCTGTCTGCCACACTTTTTCTGTCAATACCATGTGCTTTATCCACAGATGGAAGCTCATCCATGAAAAAGCTTATTCATCCCATTAAAAATGAGTCAAATTGAATTTCTAAGATGTGCCATTAGTCTGATAAACAATCTGATCCACAGGGCATCTGATGTTGCTGGCCACAGTGGTTGCTCACTGAGTGTGGTTAGGAGTCCACCTCTAAGCAGATTTAACAGCTGAAAAAAAAAAAACTCAACACAGAAAAAGTTTAAGTGAGTCCTTGCAATATAACAGAAACATGGCGGAACACTGCCAGTAGCTGCTTCCATCAGTGGGATCCACTGCTGTCTGTTACAAAGCAGAGTGCTTTGGTTTAAGCGATGGTGCAAGAAAAAGAGGTTTAAACTCCTGACTTGTCCAGTTGGATTTATTTGTTCTTTTTTTCAATAACTCCTGGAGAAGAAGCTGTCCCATGCCACAATTAAAAATGTGAGCCGCAGCTGTTTCTTCTTGTCGTGAGGGTTTTGGCCACAGACCTGTCTTAACCCTCACTCTTTCACTCTTTTGAAGCAGGTAGGAAGGAGGTGATGCTCAGCGATGCATGTGTCAGTCCCTCAATGGGAGCTGCCACTGGCCGTCAATGATTTGGTGAAGGATCCCCTGCAAAGAGTGAATAAGCTCTGTACCACATCCATTCCACTCTCAGACCAAACCACATTTTATTCCCAAGAATTGGGAAAGCTCCTTCAGGTCACAAGTAACACAGCTGGATGCTTTTGGTCCTTCATCCCAAACAGGGGACATGGAGTAAAACTGTGTCTGCTTGCCGAGTACATGTGCTGGCATATTATGTTGAACACATGGCCCCCATCAAATGTACTGAAAAGCTGATGTGCAGTGTGCTGATGGAGTGACGAGTAGGACCCTGAGCATTACCCAGGCGAGTTAATGTATGTACCAGAGTATTCATGTCATAAAAGACTGTACCACAAGCCTTTACTGTGTTTTAATGTCATTTAAGACACAGTGCTTGTGTCCTGCTGTCTATGGCAAAGTTTCACACACACAGGGACTGCGAACTTAATGGTGCGTTCAAGTAATGACTATTATTCTCAGAGGATTTTCCATGAGACAAAGAAGCCCAGTGTCCAGTATTTAGATTAAATTCATACCATCTAAAAGGCTACTGCTGCTTTGCATTTGGAGCTCTGTTTTGAAAGAGTAAACAAGCACACGGACTCAGTAAACCTCATTAACCTGGGTGGGACTGACGACCTGCAGAGAGAAAAAACTGAGAGGAGGGATACCTCCCTCCAAAACCTGTCCAATAACTTCTTAAAAATTCTCCACTGATTGACAACATGGGATTGTGAGGTTTCAGATTGTGGAGGTCTTCGACATCATCCATCTGTCCACCGCTGTCAGACTTGATTCGAGTGCACAGAAGGAAGGAAGGCTGACAGTTTCACGGCTTCCTCCCAGAATGCAGTCAAGTGTTTTCGTGTTCAATCAACCATCAAACGCGGCCAAGACCATGCCAGTGCAGAGAGAAACAACAGAATGAACCCAAAGCCACTGCAACCACCCTGAAAGCTCGGCACATGTAAACACACAGGACGGGCCGCAGCTGGAGAACTTTGATGAAAGTGTGCTGTGAAAGACTGCATCGTGACATTTGCTCATTTGTAGAAGTCCACACTTTCTCACTTCACATCTGTCACGTCTGCTGTTTCAAAACTTGTGTGCTGATCAAATTGTGTATTTATGTGTACAAGATTATGACAATTTATTTTGCAGTTGCTGAGGGGAATCTGCTAAATCAGTAAACTAGAACTGATTGATGAGGCTATACACATTTAATGACAAAAGAAATGGGTTTTCAGGTTTTATGTCAAAGTATAAAGGAATAAACTGAACAAATTTTGAACACTATTCACTTTTTAAACGAGTGCCATTATAGGTTTTGGTAAAAAAAAAGTTTCTAATAAAAGAAGAAATCTGACTAGCAAGTTTTTTTCAGCCATTATCCATAAAATCATATGTCAATCCATACAATTTTATCTAAGGGAGATGATTATGGCCAGAAAAGAGGTTTCACTAAGTACTGACGGAGGTATAAATGGGAGAGAGAACAGTTGCTAATTTTTAACAACCCCCTTGAACCTTAGTGTAAAAACTTGAGGCAAACAAATGCCAATTAAATCATGGAAAAGTTTGTTAAACCTTATTGCACCGGAGGTTAGATCAAACCAGTGTGAAGGAAAGAGTGGGCTGATGTAAAAGAACACTCACTGTTTCTCTCTCTTCTAAGCCTTTATAGCTGGATTAGACCCCTGTCAAGCACTGCACCTTGCAGGCAGGGTCTCCCTTTATATGCAACAGGGGTCTCCAACTGAAGGCCTATAAAGTCTAGCCAGCTGGCCCAAGACGGATGAATTGAACTTATTACATTGCAAAGACAGAAAGAAAGTCAGAAAGAAAGAGCTCAAATAAGAAGTGAAAAGATTATGTGTGGGTTAAATAACAGAGCAACAGACGGGTAAACAAGCAAGCTTGATAGGTCACCAGGTAAAAAAAAACACACCGTAAGTAGACGTATATACCATGTTATTTTGTGTTCCTATTCATCAAACCTTCTTTTTTTGTGAATGAACTTCTAACCGCAAAGGCCTCCAAGTTCCAGTAAGACTGACATAGCCACTAAAAGTGGACACGTATCTACATTTAATTGTAGAATAAAACCCCCATTTACCACATGAGAAATATATATAATGTGCCTCATAGCTTGAGTCATCACAGCCTTTCCGATCATGCAGGCTGTATGTGTAAAGTAAAACACTGAAAAACATCCACAGAACCCTCAATATCCTCACTAAAGGCCACTTATGGAAACAAACCGCATCCTCGAATTCTTCTTTCAAGCCAACAAAATGACAGTTTCCACCATTTAGAGGAACTAAATGTCAGATTCTGCTTCACAAAAGGAAAAATATTTCACAGAGCACCTGTTTATTACTGTCATTAGCCAGCTATCTGAACAAGAGGCTGTGCATTAGGTGCATCTGGCATGGCTTAATATAGCATGCAAACTACTGCAATGGCAAGTAACCATAAAACCACACATGTAGCAGTTAATATCCAGCTCACTCCGTACCATTAAAAACTGATTAAGGACTTCAAACAGCCTCCGATGCAGAAGCGGTATTCTGCTTTGGTTTAGGAGAAAACAGTAAGGTCTCTCTATAAACAGCTCCGGTTTGGACTGTTGTGGTCTGATTGGTGTTCTACAGTATTATTGTGGTAAAGTAAGTCATTATGATTGTACTGTAATTTGGCCGGAGCTCTGTGTGTTTGTGTAGGCAGTGTATGACTTTAATGTGTTTTTCTTCTTGTACATGAGCACCTAGATGCACTGACTGATGGATTTAACGACCTAATCCAAGCTTTTTTGAGAGGAAAGGAGGTTTCCAGACCTGTAAAAGATGTGTGGACCAAACATACTGAAAGCTCCATTTTAGTTCCAATGTCAACTTCCATGTGCAAAACACAAAGAAACAGAGGACACAAAAAAAGACAGAATTATTTATTGTTGCATACTTAGATCACTACAAATCCTAACCCACAAAATCACAGATGGCACAAGGGAATTCCAGCTAGCATGCACCTGAAAATAAACGAAAACAGACTACATTTAAAATTCTGCAGCATTTTTGTCTGCTGCAAGTAAGTGAGAGAAAAAAAAAATTCAGCACATGTTAGGTACTACTACTCTTTCACATCGTCTCCCAGAAAACCATGAGGTATGTGAAACATCTGCTAAGCATTTGCAGAATTAAAAATAAATTAATAAATAATAATGGGCGTCTGGTGCTCTGCCAGGATTTTGAGTCCAGTTTAATGGCACATGGCTTCATGGTTTGTATTAATTTACCCTGGGCTTTGGCGTTTGGCAGCAGGCTGAAATGAAAGAGACTGGCCCTGGGCAAAATACATCATATTTACTAATAAAAATACGATTGGATCCGGAGGTTTTTCCTACCTCACTTTTTCCGTCTTAAATTGCAGAGCTTGAAGTGCAAATGTGTCCGTGTCTGGTAAGAGGTTAAATTAAGTGTGAATATAATGTTCCAGCTATGCATACCAGCAGGAGATGATAAGAGGCTCGATAAGACATTAATGCTCTTACGGAAACACAACTCAAGCATGAAAACTCAAACTTTCAACATGTTGCTAAGATTTGCTGATACCAACACTTGGTACTTCTAAGCCCTTCAATTGATATCATGTTTCTTAAATAATCTGAAATCCAGTCTATATTTGATATTTGATGCAGCGTTTTTTAACTTACCGGTGATATCATTTAATACCTGAGAGTACTTTGTTGGTTGTCTGATTTATATTTATGTGACAGTTTCTCTTTTTGCATTGCTTATATATGGATGCTACTTTTACAAGCAGGCAGAAGAAAGTAACCTGCCCTTTAACAGCCTAAAGGTCATTTATACACCACAGATGGTATCACATACCATATTTCTGATGAAAGGAAAATGTTCAAAAATGGGTTCTCAGTTTGGTTGAGAAAAAGAGCAGCTGCTAGTGGTGTTTTATCTGTAATGTAAATCACAGTGACTTAGAGCTTTTAACAGTAAACTGTGATGTTGAAAATCAAAATTAAGAAAAGATCAAAACCACTCACAGAGGCTCCCTAGTTCTTAAGAGATTGTTAAAGTTAAATTCATTCACCTTGCATGAGTTTGGACAGACTAAGGAAGCCATTTTAAACTCATTATGTAGATAACCACTGTGCAAAAAAGGCTATATTTGATAATTAGCAAGTCATTTGCTGGCCTCAACACATTTTTTCTACTTTATGCTTTGCAGTGATGGTGGCTTTAGGCTCTGAAAGGCGATCAAAGGCACTTCATACACCATTAACCAGGAAGTGCTGCCATAATGACTCTTGGCTGTTGCCAGTTTTGACACCCTACTTGAATTCACGTGGCTTTGTACATTTTCTCAGAAAATTTATTCCACACAGATACATAAAATGCCTTGGTCATTCAGTAAATTAAGTGTATATTAACAGTATAAAGGTACTGTATCAATAGACTAACCTCTGTATTATTACATTTTAAAAAATGCTTAAAAAAACTATTTTTCCTGCTAAACCTCATGTGCTTTGATGACTAAACAAGTCAGAAAAAATATCACTTCCTTTTGTGTCCCATGTGTTGTGGCTTCATGTTGTGATGTGTGTTTAGACTTATATGTCATCATCTTGTTTAATCAACTTATTTGTTTTTTAAAGCATCAATGTGTGGTGTATTACTGGTTTGCGACTGAAAAAAAACACTTATGCCCCGGCAAAAGAATTCAAGCTGTGAGCAGATAGAGATGTTTACCAATGTATTTGCCAAAAACTAAAATTTCTCCTGTGAAGCACCCATAACTAGATTCATTCATTCAATCATTTTCCGTAAAACGCTTATCCTGTTTACAGGGTTTGGGGGGGGGGGGGGGTGGAGCTGATCCCAGCTGAAATTGGGCAAGCAGCAGTTTTGGGTACATCCTGGACAAGTCGCAAGTTCATCGCAGGGCTGACCCCATAAGCATACGAGACAAGCACATGCTACTGGCACTATCCTGGATGCTAGTATATTAAAAGTCATTAATGTCACTGTATTTTGGCTTAGTGGTAACATAAAAATGTCTTCATAGGATGAGCTAAAACTGTTAAAAAAACACTACACACTTATAAACACTCACTCAAAAGTCTAAATGGAGTGTGTTTCTGAATCAAAACATCTCGTGAGATTCATACACAACATTCCTCCCTCGCTCTCAGGTGATAAAACCGCTTGCTCTTGACTTTGGGCCTATTAATGTGAAATGGTTTCCAGTCCTTTTGCAAGAGGCCTGATTGAGGGCTTCTGGATGTCATTTGGGTCCAAGAATTGGCAACCTGAGGTCATACCATGCGAAGAAAAACACACACACACACACATCATAGATTCTGCTTTGCCAGAGGGCTTCACTCACTGATTGGTTAAATGTGTGACAAGTGCTGTGTCTACTCCAATTATAGACCTCCAGCAGATGAAAGTGCAACTCACTCACTTGCACTCAGGATTATCCAAATATATAAATTCATCCAAATTAAGCCCCAAAACATCTAAATCAAACAAGCAAACCAGCTTTAGTCATTGTAGTATTTGTCTACAAGTTTTCTAATGCAATAAATCTCATGTTTTAAGTTCATTGTATGTCTTTTATCATGGAGAAAAGTTAGATCAGGTCAGATACAAATATGAGAACAATGTTGCCCTATTTTTTTCCTTTTTTCCATCTTATGCAGACTGCCTCTAGGTGCGTCTTGACCCTGTGAGAAGGCATCTGTTGACTATTGGACTCTGCAACCTGCTTCCAAAGACCTCCAGAGTTGAAAGCAAAGAAACATAAAACAGGTGAATGCAAACACACACACACACACACACACACACATAAAGAAAGGGAGAGGAAATGGCCCCCAGATTCTTACAGAGAATGTGCGAAAGGGGATTTTCCCTGGTCCTGCTGAATATCAATGCATCTTATTCTAAACACCAAAGCACATGTGCTGAGGTGTGTGGGGATCGTATGAACCACTGTTTGCAAAGTCGGCCTATGTTGATGTAAAAGGGAGAGAAGTGTTCTTAGGCAGTGCTGCTTATTGCGTAAGACTTGGAACTCCATTCGTTTACGTGGAGCTGTGAATGAATGGAGGCCCCCTTCATTATGTTGAGGTGATCACTTTTTAAACATAAAATATAGATGAAAACACAAGATAAACAGAGGTATATGGGAATCTAATAAACAATACATTTTATTCATCCAATAATATTTTCTTAGCAGTAGGCAAAAATTTCAGTAAAAATTATTGTTCATTTATGTATAATGATTTTTTTCTCATGGGTAAGCATATATCTTAGATTGCTTTACACTTTATGGTAAAATGCACATCACCCTCAGGCAATATGTGAGATAAGTCAAAGTAATGTATAGCTTTTTATCTTCTTTTTTGCCGCTGGATCAACTTGTAACCTGGTGTTTTAATTAATCTTATCTCACAAATCTTACCAGCATCAGAGAGTCTGTTCTCTACCCCCTGCTGTGTATGCATATATGTATATCTATAGCAGGTGAAGGCCATTGTAAACACAGGAAGAGTCATTTGCAATGGATTAAGACACAGCAGGGGATCCAGCAGCAAGTGAGGCTGTGAGGCTCCTTTAATGATATCACTCATAGAGTGTGAAAGAGGATTTCTGCAGCCATTTTAACTTTTAGATAGCATATACACTACTGGTCAAAAGTTTGAACACACCTTCTCATTCAATGTTTTTCCTTTATTTTCATGACTAATTACATTGTAGATTCTCGCTGAAGGCATCAAAACTATGAATGAACACATATGGAATTATGTAGTAAACAAAAAAGTGTGAAATAACTCAAAACCTGTTTTATATTTTAGATTCTTCAAAATAGACACCCTTTGCTTTGATTACTGCTTTGCACACTTTTGGCATTCTCTCGATGAGCTACATATACACAAACATATTTAGAATCATTCAACACTTTTTTCTTTGCTAGATAATTCCATATATCTTGCTTCATATATTTGATGTCTTCAGTATGTATATGCAATGTAGAAAGTAGTAAAAATAAAGAAAAAACATTGAATGAGAAGGTGTGTTCAAGCTGTCCACTACCAAGACTGGTAGTGTATAAAAATAAATAAATAAATAAAGACAGAGCTCTTGGGAGGACGTTATAAGTTAGACCAACTAAAATTAACAACACACAAACCAGGTCACACACTGAATACCTGCATTCTGAACTTTACTTATTCCTGCAATCAACAATCAAATTATGATGCAAAAATAAAAAAAGTAAAAAAAGCACTAATGCATATATAGTGTTTAAAATGGAAAACACTGATACTAAAATGATTTTTAAAAAAATCTACTTTGCCACAGTCTTTTTAATCATATTAATAAAACAAAAAGTAAATAAAGATTGTTAATACACATGGATGTACGATGTTTCTGTTTATTTGTTATTTGAAAGAACAAATTAAGAAATTGGAAAAACTTAAAGACCTTTGATGTCATTGCTTTATGACAATGCATTTCCACGGTAACAGTCTTTTCAACTGCAGCCTCAAAGTCACCTTTAAATATGTTATAATTCATAGGTGACATAATTTACATAAAACACTGCATCATAAGTGTGTATATATAAGTATTCCTATTTTGAATTAAGGTAAGTCTATAGGCCTATATTTCAGCAAAATAATAATTATAATATAATACACAACAATATTCTATTGTCATTTTATATATATATATATATATATATATACACACATACATAAATACATACATATATGTATATATGTATAAAGAGAGATAAACATCGTGAATATATATATGTGTGTATAGACAGATAGACAGATAGATAGATAGATAGATAGATAGATAGATAGATAGATAGATAGATAGATAGATAGATAGA
>JAQMCX010000057.1:12507684-12534799 GCA_029814765.1 Acanthurus leucopareius | reverse complement strand
TATAAAACTGTCCTGGGCAGAGTTACGACCCCAGGTAACACATACATGGACACACACTCACAGGCACATATAAACACAAATGCACAGATGCATTCAGACAGTTCTTGAACACACACAAACACACGCACACATACTGAAAGATAGATGGGAATTTGCCCAGACGTAGACCCATGATTGCACATGCAGATTTGTTAACACAGACACACACGTGGAGACTCACAAACAAACCTTTTAAGGGAAAGTATAGGACACTCATGAAATGTGGCCGCCATGGACGTTTTTAAGACCAAAATTATGACTTAAACACCCAACTTTGCAATAAATCTTCTCAATTTCTGGTATAATTTTCAAGTAAATTGAACTGTGTTAATGAAAGATGAGAGAAAGGAAAAGACAGAGTATAAAAATGGTGAGAGCCTCTCACTGAGCTCATATGTTTTCATGTGAATGTGTGAGTTTTGCCTGCTTGGCAAACCTTGTCGTGCAAGGTAGAGGTGCTGCCTTTGGAGGGGGAGAGAAAGCAGAGAAAGCAACACAGAGGAAGATCATTTGTAAACATTTCTTTATTTCTATTTCATGACACTGTGAGACCCGAGCTGACTTTCCATTCAATCATTCCGTGTCCCATTGTTGAGGTAACATCATACAGATGGCACACCTTCATAAAAAAAACGATTTAGGAATATAAAATATGGTTGAAAAGGTGAATAAACTTGGACTTTCAAATGGTGATAACTTAAACATATGTAGACTGAAACATGAAACACATTTTCTGTTTTCTAAAAAAAAAAAAAAAAAGTATGACATAATGGTTCTTGTTCTTATAACTTGGGTAAGCTTAAGAACTTGATAAGTATATTTACTTTGCAGTCGTAATGAAGATTTATATCAGCTGAAATAGCAGATTATATCTGTCTTTAGAGAACTTAAGTTGCTTTTAGCTACATTACAAATTTTAATGTACAAATCATGAGTGTGGACATTTAAATGTATATTTTGTGGCATATGTCACAAAAGCCTCATGAAATAACTTTATAAACCTGTTGTAGTTACATTGTAGTATGAACTACCTCACACTGTACTGTACTATGCTGTAACTGTCCATAATTCATTGATCCATCTAATACATATGACAGTAAGCTACACTGACTTATGAGCATCACAGATTGCAACAAGTTCCCCAAATTTAATGACAAAATCAGTTGTTAGACTGCGCTTGTTTTCTGATCTGATGGCTGCATCAGCAGCCCAGTGTCAGGCGTCCGTCCCTTTTAAACTCACTATCATAAGCTAAATTAGTGTAATGATGTGATGACAGATCAAGGCATAGTTAGGTTCGGGCACAAAAATAACTTGGTCAGGTGGTTTAGGTTATGTTACGGTTATGGAAGCTAAGCCGTCCTGCGGCAGTAAAAAAAAAACATGGTTGAGGAAGGTGATCTTGGTCATGCTTAAAGGACAAAAATATCTATTGATCTATAAGCCAATCACATAACTTCTGGACATGTCATAATTCCTATCTGCCACTAGAGGACTTTGTTAGCTGGTTGTAAATGTTTGTTGTTGAGGGCACCTGTTGAAACAAATGAAGCAGCTGTTCTTCTTGTGGGAACAGTCTAATTTATCCTATTGTAATGGCTGAAGTCATATCACTATATCTGTACTTTATCACACACTCTGTTAAAAGCACATGTCCTGCACTGACTTTATGGCACCAGTATCAATTAAATATTTTTATCAACCTAGTCGCTAGAACAAACGTTTGAATTGTGTGTTTTTGCCAACCATGGAAATGTTGAAACTTTATATTTCAATTTTATGTTTTAACAATTCTTTAGTCTTTTGTTGGAGAGCAACAATGTGCAGTTTCAGAGATTTAATGTGACCTGACTGTATGAGTCATCCAGTGGTAAGCTAATTACATGATGATAAACCGAAATTAGTCAGAGGATGCACCTCCTCTGAGCAGTTCATGTGGGGTACGGCATCTGGTTGTAGTGTAATGCTTGTATTAGACTATGAAAACACAAACAGACACACTCAGGCAAATGCTATGCATTCCTAAACAAAAGGGTCAGGTCAAAGTAAACTCCATCATTTATTTTTGCACAATCAAAAACTTGTAATCGAATAATCTTACACATAACAAAGCATGAAATATCATTACAAGTACATGACTACCTAATCTTTGCATAACACACTCTAAATCTGAGCTGTGCATTAAACCTTCAGTGTCTTATCCACTCTCTTTTTCTGAAAGAGGAAAAGCAGAGCAACCAGCTCATGAGTTTAAATCACCATCCACCGCCGCACACGCCCCTTGGCTAGTTCATCCCTTCAGCCCTCTACCGTGGCGGATCGCTGACACTAAGCAGATGTGTTGTGTTTTATCTTGTCATGAGCTACTGAAGGAAACCCGTAGGACTCAGAGGTTCAGCCTGAATTTTATTTTCAATACTACTTGATACCTCATTAAGTTCAGGATTGTGTGCAATGGTAATATAATAATCTGATGACAAAATGACCAAGTCTAGACACTGAGCAGATGAGCAGATTGGAGGTAAGCTTAAATAAAGAGTTTCCTCTTGGTTAGGCCAACAGGAAATCAGGTTCAGGCCTGGTGTTTTGGTTGAATCTTACAACTAATGCAGCATCATACCCCTTTTTGCCACATAGCAGAGTAGCTGACAACATGAGTTACTATGTCAGTGAATCAAACTGGCTATCTAGGCAAACTTCCTTAGAAAAATTAAGTCTTGGGATATTTAAAAAAAAAATGTGTGCAGAACTTGACTTTGCTGTCAAACTATAAGTGCCTGAAACCTTTTCAGTGACTTAAAATAATGATTGATCATGATAAAAAAAAAAGTATGAATGCTGAGCCTAAGCAGATGTTGCATGTTATCTTGTTCGTGCTACAGTGCTAACAAAGTTGACCCCTCAGTTTGCAGAGGGCTCTGCCTGCCTGCTGCCTTCTTTTGTGGTCCATGACAGCTCTAACAGTTTCCTGATTAACAGCAGCTGTCATTGCAAAAGGAAAGATTACCAGACACTATATTTACTATTATTACTGCTAAAAAGGTAGAACTCTGCGTCAAACAGACAAAAAGACAGAATGCAATCATTTTTAGCGACATTTTTTAAATAATTTCTCTTGCAAAAGTAGTGATACTCACTTCATCATGATACTGTCAACTGTTACCAAAGAATCTGTTGACATGTGGAATGTTTAAAACAAGTGTTTTTTGAGTTTTGTGTTACTTTTTTGGCCGCTGTATACATTTTTTTGAAACATGTTGGTGACCGGAATTTGAAAATGGAATATATTTACTAAAATCAAAGAAGCTGAAAATGTACTGTAAATGAAAACTTTGTACTATTTTCAATAAAGCATATGTCACAAAATATTAACAACTAAATACATTCAGTTTTATGTGTGCTTTTCATCTAAATGTTTCGGTAGCTGGCTTGCATGTGTGAGTATTCTGCATTCAATCCCACAACAATCCACACTATGATTTCATTACTTCAAAGCAACAGAAAGAGCACACAAAAATCAAGTTCTAGAAGACTATGAACCATACTCTGTGCTTGACCTGTGTTAGCCTTTTAAGCTGGTGTGTGTGTGTATGATGTGATTCAACATGTTAAGCCTCAGCATGTTATTGCAGGCTGATCTGCAGTATTAAAGCGCATGTGTGAAGTACGGCTCACCATTACAGAGGACAGTACACAGACAGCATGTCAGCTATGAGGGAAATGTTGCCACAAGCTTTGTTCACCTTGTCTACCAAAGTACCGGGCTGACAACTGCACAAGCAATACACAAAGGCTCAGCTGTGTCAATAAATAGCAGCCATTTTCTTCATTCTTATTACATAGACAATATGCTGTATGATGCATGTGTCACTGTCTATCCTGGTCATTCTCTCTGTGTGGTGCAGTTCAGTCATGAGTGTTGGACTGGAGATTCCTGGAGGTAAGAAGAGGGTTGATCCAGCTTTCTGTCACCCTGCGATGAGAGGTGATCCTGGGATTAGAGCTCTGTTGGTTCAGGCTGGGTCACTACAGACAGACTGGAGCTGGCATAGAGACAGCAGTAGGAGGAAGGACAGGAGGAAGACTGGTAAAAAAAAAAAGACAGTGTGAAGGTGAAGAGGAGGGGGACTAGTTAGAGGATGAATAAGAGGGGAGGGGAAAGATGAGGAAAAACAGAGGCATCATTGAAATGGGATTGTCTTGCAAAGAATAAAATGGTGGTTAACTCAATTTGACTTGGTTTTTATGAAGAGCAGACGTAACAGTCTATGCATGCAGTTAAATGGAGGAAACTGACAGTAAATTTCAATTAAGCTAACACTTTTACAGCTGCTCTATATAGCCTATCTCATGACGTGCGGACTATTTAAGAAAAATTCCACCTTTAAATTGTCTTCTTCGTCCACAACTCATCTCAGGAGAGGAAACGTCTGCCACTATAGGCTCTGCTTAGGTCTGCTTAGTGTCCTACATTTCCCACAGTGCTTTTCTTTATCCACTAGGTGGAAGGAATTAGCCTGGACTCAGTTAAATCTACAACACTGAAAAGGTATTTTTAACAGGTAGAGAAAATAAGAGAAATTGTGTGAAAATATGAGAAAATTTGGTATAAAATATATATATATATATGATATATAAGAAAATCAGAAAGTGAAACTGTCACCTCATTGTGCTGTAGATAGAATATAATGAGATTTTATTTTGTGTTCCTCCTTACCCAATTAATCTCTAAACTGTCTGTGTCATGAAGACATTATTCACATATTTCTGCTGATCTGCTTCAATGACCTATTTTTTCTCATGGATTATTAACCTTTTATTCAATTTAATCTGGACCCTTTTCAGCCTGACTGACACTCTCAGCATGGGACCAAAGATCATCTGGAAAAGTGCCTCATTCATACAAAAAACAACAGAGTGATCTATTCTGGACTTAACGTTTGAGCCCTGGTGCTGTATAACATTGATAATGAGGACAAAAGAAGAGAAGTGGATGAGCCAGCTTGCGCGGGCCCTTGTCTCTCCACAGGTGCAGCACCTATTCTGTTTCAGACAGAGGTCATTGTCACTCCCACTGACGGGAGGACTGAAGGGGGGGATGAAGTGACCGGAGGACAGGACTCTTCAGCGCCTCTTTGGCTTGACAATGGGTTGCTTCTGCCCAGCTAAACGATGGTTTTTGTGTATGGAAGGAGGGGTCGGGAGTGTATGTGTGCTCATGTGTGTGTGATAGAGTGCAGGACAGAGCGAGGAGGAAGAGTTGTTACCTCATGGAAGCACTGTTCTCCACATGCACAGAGACACACAGATACCTTCTCTCACTCTGTGCTTTGACCTTGTGCTGACCTGAGCCAGTATCTGGTTCACCTGTCCACAGGGGATCTCCTCATCCTGCTGTCAACTCATCACTCTCTGTCCAACCATTATACCTCTGTGGCTGCACACTGGACAGAAAAATGGAACCATTAGCTATTGTTAACCCCTGTTTGCACCAACTGTGCAGTGTGCGAGATTTACCTAAACAGATAAAAGCAAAGTGTAGAAGGATTTATGTCATGAAATTATGCCCAGTAGAGCCATGAAGATAAACCTCAATGATGCTAGGACATGGCCAGAGATAGAGAATACTGGATATGTTTTTAATCACATCTGCTACTGTAACAAATGTTCAAAAATAACTATGAAAAATCACTCTAGAAAAATCTAAATAGAATTTCAAAAGGAAAGACTTTGCAGGTGATTGTATACAGTAGCAACACAACCAACTGTAACTACGAGAGGTAAGGGGGGTAATGAAAAGAAATTGCCCTTTAGCTCCCTCCTGTGGGAAGAAAAGAAAATAGAAAAAAATCAGTATGTGGCAGGCAATCTTTAAGTTGCTGCTCCACCACAAATAAATTAATGTTTAAGACGTATGTGACACCAAAAGTTTCAGGGCCTAACTAACCAAGCTACAACTTTCAATAACATTCAACACCAGTATAGAAAGGTTTTCAAGCCGGAAAGGTACCTTGTCCATGTGTAGGAGGCCACGCCGAGGGATTTGACAAAAAATACATTTGTATTTGACAGCTTGGATGAGAATACATTGCAGCAGACTTGCTTACTTGTGTGAAGTTAATGCATCTGTTAGCTGTCTCAGAATAAAAACCCTTCACACAAAAAAAGAATATTCTGGTAGGAAACGAAAAGTAATAATGCTCTGATACCTTGTGTTCTACAAGAGTCGTAATTTGTCTAACAACTTTTAAGCCCCAACATTTTTGAACAAATTTCTGCACTTCTACTTGAGTAAAGGATGTGTACTTTGGCCACTGTTGCTGGTGTTAGAAATTAAAGTACAGCTTTTTGATATGAGTGTATATAATACCTTGTTTCTCGGTGAATCTGTGGTTCATGTGTCGGACAACAGGCTGTAGCAATAATTTCTCAAGCAAAGCAGAAACAGAAACAATGTACATAAACAGAGAAGCATGCAGAGTACAATAACATTGACTGATGTATGGAGAAGGAGCAGTAGTCTGGAAGTAATAGTGTTGTTCAGAGTTTTCAGGGCTCCTACAGTGAGGGTTTAGCAATGGAGAGAGGAGAGCATGGCCTTCACCTCTGTATGACACCCATCCATCCATTGTGGTGAGTTGTGCACTCACCACAATAAAAGGTCATGGAGAATATCTGTGTGTGTGTGTGTGTGTGTGTGTGTGTGTGTGTGTGTGTGTGTGTGTGTGTGTGTGCGCATCAGTGTGTGTGTTTCATGACAGAGACATCCATGGTTTGGTCTACTTAGCCTCTGTCCTATCATCAAAGGACACAGGTGAGAGCAGCATTGTGGGTCCTGACTTCTCATGTTACTCTTTCAACTCAGGGAGGACACATCAAAGACAGGGGCTTAGAGTATGAAATGCATGCACACACATGCACACACACAAAATCATAAAGAATGCAAGAATGTATGTGCACACATATAGTAAATTACACAAACACACAGAGGCAGGATTGCACCAACATGTAGTTTTACTTGTAAAATGCATGCACACACATACACACAACCACACACAAAGAATACAGTCATGTGTGCATGTTTGGTATAAGCATAAATTATGTAGCTCATCCTCTATTTGTCCCAAGTATGACTTTGAACAAATCCATCACTCAGACCTCTCACTGTCATACAATGATCTGTACACATATCACCCATTCATTCATTCACGTAGAGCCTTATTATCTTCCAAACAAACTAATGCAAACTTGTTTTCACATGAATGTGGGCTTATACTAATGGATTTTGGCTTGAGTGCAAGTAACCAAAATGCTCAAGTTCTACCCTTGTGGATAGCTCATCTGGATCACATAGGGATCCCATGGAGCTGCTGGTAATGACCTGCCAGCTCATCATAATTTAAGAGCCATCTTAAAGTGTTTTCCTCCTCTGGACCTGCATGAAGCAGACCTGTCAGGCCCTGTTAGCAAGACAGTGAGGGTATGCCAGGTGCTTTATAGCAGCATCAAATGCATGCTTGACACGCCATTTGCAGGCACGACACACACGCAAAATAGACATACCAGAGCTTACTCACAAGCACAAATGTGTGTGTGCCTAATCCTTTCAGAATTTTCTGATCCTGAATAGCAAAATGTTGAATTTCTACTTAAAGGAAATGATCGATATGAACAAATAAATGTGCGAGGCAAATATATGGTGCTGACTTTTAATTTAAAATTGAGTCATATAGATGATTATTTTGAAAAACTGGTAGTTTTATTTGGTTTCCTCTGACCTATGGATGAAGACAGTTTATCATAACAATGCTTAGCCTGCAAAGCTTGCTATACCTCAGAGTGTGCAATGAACAAACCTCAACCCACTTTCCCAAAAGCAGCTCAACGCTAACATTATGAGTCTTTCCTAACATTGCAGATGAACCCAAGGAACTTTCTGTAACTTGAGTCCTGAAGGGATCGTCAACTCTCTCCCTACAAATCCTTGTGTAAAAGTAACAATCAGTGTATTTGTTGGTTTAGACCCAAAATTCCTTAAACTGATTGTTAAAGAACTTGAGTTCAGAAATAAGAGTTTTGTCATTATCTCCCTGCCTTCTTGTCAGTGGAAACACCATTCTACTACAAAGTGCAGTGCCTCTCTGTTAGTCTGTCATCCTCAAGAGCTAAAGAGGATAAAAATGCCAATGAAAAGATCTGGTTATGGAGAAAAGAGAATTCCCCGTTCAGAGCAATAAAAATAAAACCAAAGCAAAGCAAAAGGTTGATATAATAATAACATGCAACTTTAGAAAACCTACAAGGTTGGAGAAAGTGTGATCCTATATCAGAGCTAATATTGTGCCCATGTGGTTGATGCCATAGAAGGAACAAATTTGGGGAAAGTTTAATATGTTAACAGGCTAAAAATTTCACTGTAAATTTGTTATATTTTCAGATATGGCAATAATCACCGGTTCTTGAGGACACAACATAGATTCAAGCATTGTTTTTTCACTGTCACAGAGAAATTATTTTAAAATAACCAAAACCAAAACAGCAGCTGAGGACTAAATGACTGAACACAACCAAATTTGCTGACAAGGTTACCAAATATTGCTTTAACAGAGGTAAGTGAACAAACACATTTTAGGAGACTTTAGTCCTGGAGGGTTTACGTAAAAGTGACCAGACATATAAAAACTCAAATAGAGAGAGAGATATGTTTTATATAACTTTACATTTCTTAAAAGGCTGTTTAGAGTAAAATTTTTTAGACCCATCCTGTTTCCAAACATTATAACAAATTGTTTAAGTGCATGTGTGTTTTGTCTATGTGAAAGTCTTAAGAGAGGGTAAAGAAGGCCCCAAAACTACCTGCATGTTTCTGCTGTGTGCTTTCATCAGGGTGTTACAGAGCAGCAGGCAAACAGACCTTTTATAGGCCACACCCACAGAGGCGGGGCAATTAGGATAACAAGTAACAGGTGTGCACCTTCTGCAAGAGGCTAAAACAATACATTTCAGAAAAACAACTCATGAATAAAATTATTTTTCTAAATGAGATGAAATCTATCTTTTTTTTAAACCTCATTTTTAACATTTTCTCATCTTGTTTAGGGGAAAAATGTAATGCAGACTTTTAGATATTCATGCAAACGATAGACAATGAATATTTAACTACTTTGATACAATATTTCCTTGCTAAAAACCTTTACAATATGAACAATCACAACTGTCCTAAACTTTTAAGTGTAAAAACTTGGTTTCAAAAAACTAACAATCCACCATGCCATAAGTAATGAAGTAAGAAACAAAGAACATACAAAGACATGGATCCTCAGCCGTGATCAGCTCATCAGGTCTTGTTATTTTTTACCACCAATTAGCTACATTTCTGCTTTGAATAAATTGTGAATAGAAACATTTTCCAAAATACTTCGGTAAAAGTCTTTCCATTTTTTTTCCTTTTTTACATTTTCGCAGCCACATGTGTGCACCTGTGGAGCTTGCTGGGAGCCTGATGTGCTCTTTGCGGTTTGACTTTTTTTGATAAATCTTGCTGCTTTCTAGGTTGTGAAACACTTAAGTAACTGAGGTAATGTTTTCCACTTGGAAGTAGAGCACAGTTGGTCATGACAGAGTTTGGCACATTATGTAACTTTAAAGTCAGATCCTCATCTCATCCAAGATCTGCTTTTGTTACTGAGACACAATCTGTGGCATTGTCGGCTCTCATTTAGAAAGACATGAACCATAATCAAACAAAGATTCATCCCTGCTGAAGAAAACTTCGACTGAAACTTAACAAGGAGCCATTTATCATTGGATTATTTTAACAGTCCGTCCTTCTGAGGACTCGGGGGACTATTTCTGCCTGCTTACAAGAGCAACATCCAAGTATATCATGTTGATGTGGCAGGTCCTGCATCGTGGGAAAGCCAAAAGGAGACATAAAACATATTTGAATATACTGTTGGATTTACTCTTAAAACATTTATGATGTATATTAAAAATAGCCTTCTAGCCTTAGAATTTTACTTTTCTAATTCGATATATTACTGTTTTCATTAAATGATCAGTTATTGGCATAGAAGTCCCGTTAGATGCAAACTGAATGTATTTCAGTGCTGTTATCAACTGTGTTTACTTATTTGTCCTCAGTCAGCTTCAATGAACACAAGTCTCTCACAAACCACCAAGGCTTGAAAAAATAGAACAATAAGTTTTCTATGTACTCGTTACTCCCTTGCTTACAATGACATAACATCCTTCAGCTCTGATAGCTTTTGTCTCACGATGCCGTTGCATCAGCATTACAAAGATTAAAGGAAAGAAAATAATCCGATGCAGAAGCTTGAACAATGTTTTTTTCATTGTTTCTTTTCACAGACACCTTCACCATAAGTCCTTCTTCTGAGCCCAAGAAGTGATATCATTTCTGACTGATGTTCTCACAGGAGGTTGACTTCTCATCATTCACCTGACGTGATGTGTTTGTGCGTGATTTTCCACAAACAAGGTACTGTATGTAATGTAGCTGGTATCACTGCTATTATTATGAATATGACTGAAATAATATGGTTCCCCCAGCTGAGTGCTACTCTAAGATCAGCTTACTGCCCCCTGTTGTATTTACAGTCAAGCTTTAGGGATAACTGCTAAAATGATCCATGATCTGCTGCTTGAAAGGAACCACAACCAGCCCATTTCCCAGTAGAACTTTCCTCCGTCTCATAACTTTCTCCAAACTCCCTAAGTTATCCTTGGTGACAGCAGTAGCCAATTTTGTGGTGAAAGGAAAGAAGATGAGGGGGAATTCTGACCAGATTGATAGATGAGACGAAGACGTTGTAATTATGAATTAAAGTTACTATTATCTGCAAGTCTGAACATCAGATGAAACAAGGAACGTTTAGAAGTCATTGAAAGACTGTAAACAGAGTGAAACCTTTGCATATATCTGCCATATACAGTGCAGGCATATGTTACATGATAGATACAGTAAACCACTGCAACAAAAGCTCTTCCACTCTTCCAGAGATGGTCTGTTGCCTCTCGGATCAGCTCACAGGAGCTGATTGTTTACAGTACAGTTGCAATGGCAAACAGTTTTCCTCTTTGCTCAGCTCACCAGTAATCCAAAAATCTTGCCTGGGTTCAAGTTCTTGCATGCTGAATATGTTGTGTACATTGTGTGTGTTTGTGTGCATTGTGCGTGTGTTTGTGTGTGTGTGTTTTAGTCTAATTGGTGTTACCCCTGATCATGCTTGTTCATTTGTCAGGGTCCTTTGCAGAGGTAGATATGAGAACAAGGTGTGGATGAATTTTCAAACTCTGAAGTTTTAATGCTCAATAAATAATGTGACTGATCAATTACCAGCCATCACCGTTGGCTAATCGGACGTTAAATCGTAGAGCTTTCATTGCGGGCACATGTGCTGGATCTGATTGCCTGATAAAAAGGGTGTCAAGAAGAAATAGAGCACAATAGCCCATACAGTAATCTCACGGCTTCAAAGCTTTTGCTGCATAATAGGTACAATGTGGGTTTAAGAGAGTATTTTAAGAAGGTTTTTTATGGCAAATTCTCTTTCATAAAGACAATTTTCTCTTTATCCCAGGGTGGATGGTTACAGGGAGAAATCAGAACTTGATTTGGCACAGTGATGGCTTATTATATTCATTATATCAGCGTCTGTTTAAACAGGATTTATTAAATGTTTTGGTGCAATTTTAAAACATATTGTAGTCCATCATGGGGCTCTCTGCATAAACTGGACCGCAAACCCATGTGGCTTCTTCCCAAACTTTGCAACACTTAGCAAAAAAACGCTGTTCACCTGTGAAGCATTTTCCAAGTAATCAAGTTAAAAGTCCATGTAGGACAGAGACACTTCCACGCATCTGTTTGCATTGACCTAACCATGTATAAGTCACTTTTATGAGATTGACCTGCCCTTCCACTCCTGTCTACTTACCACTCAGACTGGTTTTCTGCTCAAATTTCACACTTCTCCATTATTCGGGATGCAGGAACTAACAGGGATAATATGCATGTCCGCATTAAAGGTGAATGAGGCTTAATAACAGACAGTGTCATCTTTAAGACAGGCTTTGGTGATGATTATGAACTTTAAACAATTCTCTCGAAGATAAAATAAGCATGAATACACTGATAGCCACATCAGCAGCAAACACACGTACAAGATCAATTGCCATGAAAGTTTTAATGCTCCCCAGATTATTGAGTCTTTAAACTTTCATCCATGTAGCATTCTTGAAACTTTTTTAATGCTAAGAGTGATGTGTAGGGTTGGCATTAACAGGTCACTTTTTTTTATCACTACAACCCATACATACATTTTTTTGTGAGCCTGCTTGCTCTTTTTTGAGCATTTTCTGTCAGTAATTTTACCTGCTCTTAAGAGTTTTTTTTTCTCAAGTATTTAACTCCCCAACATTTGTGTCCATGGCAGAAAGAACAAAAGCCACATCAGAAAGTCATCATAAACCATGTGAGAAGTGGAACAAATAAAAAGAACCAAATCAGTAACTGCAGCAGGGAAGAAGCTTCTGATGTGTTTGCAGCCACAAGAGGTCAAAGCTCCGTGTCCAACAAGCCCATTAGCTCTGAGGTGACACTGTAAAAGATGTACATTCACTGGTAAAGGGTCTAACAATCCGTTGAGAGTCCAAAAATGCAGAACAATGCAACTGAGCTTAGGATGGCATGGCCACCTCATAGGCTATAAAAGGGTTTGTCTGCCTTCAATATCTTTGTCACACATAAGTCTGGAGGGGTGTCATTTGGTGGATCTGTTCGTGTGTGTTTGTGTGTGTGTTCGTGTGTGATGCACAACACAGTGTGTAAAAAAACTTTGTAGGCTGTTTTTGCTTAAATGTGTGTGTTTGTGGGCTGTTTACTTTGGCAGCTGGATTTGATAGATTTTCTGGATCATGAGATCCAGTGATCATTTCATCTTGTGTCAAACCACAATGATTCAGACCAATCAGCATTCTTTGAGGAACTACCTGCGGCAGAGCTAAACCAGGCTGTCACACCAAACCATGCGCCTGGTTTCAGTGTGACAACCAGTGAGAGTCTGTGTGAAAACAACAACAGTGACTCCTTAAGAGGAGAGCATAAATGTTACTATAACATCAGTTATGTCGGAACTGCAGAGTGTATTTTTCATGAAAAAAGAGCAAAAAAACAGCACTGAAGGCTTTTCTTGATGAAAAAGATGTTTTTAGTCTTCTTTGATTTATGCACTGACTGCTGGTAGCACTTTCCTTGTATGTTTTATGGTTTGTTGGTGTAATCGGTTGTAGTGAGTCTGAAATGACAGATAGATGATTCCTCCAATCTGCCTAAAATATTCAAAATCATCTGTCTTCGTCATCTTTCTAATATAATTCTGTGCAACAAACCATCTGACATGTCAGGCTGGTGGGTTGAAGCTGCGACAGTTATCATTATAGTACTTCTCTGCATTGACTGCCTCGGTAAAGCTTGACTCTGTTATGGAAGGTCAGTAATTTTGTTGCACCATCTGGTTTGTCTATAGCTCTTTTAATGTAGTAACAGATTTAATAATGATTATAGTTAGCAGCTATATGCTTGCGTCGATAATTAGCTTGTAACATAATGGGCATTAATATTAGAAGGAATTAAAATGTAAAAATGTGTCAAAAGTCTGCAAATTGAAGTCTAATGTCAACAATCACAGTCTCAGCACAAACACTGTTTCCATGCAGATGTTCACCAACCCTCTCTGCCTCTTCTTAACGTTCTTTCCAGGGACATCTGCCTTCTGCTGGGCATACATTCTCAACATTTGTTTGGTGACATCTTAACAGTGGAAAAATGTACCTCAGTTCTGGGAACATGGCAGTAGGTGGTGATGCCGTTGTGCAAGAGCATTCAGCTATTAAGAGCCAACCCAACATTGGTGGGTTCAGTTCTGCTTGCAGTCTCATAAAGGCAAAGAGCATCTAAAGCCCCCTCACTGCATCCAAACCTTAATTTGTTCCTTATAATGTGACGTGTGCCCCCTCACAACCACCACCAACACCACCACCTTGGCAAGTGCTGGCAGCAAATGAGACATCACCTCTTCACCTCTTACATGGCATGTCTGTTTTTCATTACAGGTTAAAAGTTTCTTTTTTCCTATTTTTTTCCAGTGTTTTCCTTCTGAGCTTTTATTACACAAATGGTTCTTTTTTGGAAGTAAGTATATGATGATGAATGACTGTTGGAGGCACACACGGTGTTACACTGTGGGCACACTTTGATGAGGAATGAAGGGAGGGATGAGTTGTATGAAGCTGGTGAGGTGAAAGAGGGATGAAGTCCCTGTTTTATTCCTTTAAAGTAAAGGTTCCCTCAAGACCATCTCAATTAGTCATCGGAGGGTAAATTGCTCAGTTTATTTGACTAAATGGGAACAGATCTCAGGAAGATTGACTTTAATGCTCATGAAGTCACAGAGGAATTCCTCACCCAGCTCCCTCCTGTTAAAGCAACTGTGCGCTTTGCATGTGGTTTTGGTCCAAATGTATGGAGCAGATCATTATAAATCTGGACTGAATATCTATGTTTCTAAGTGATTTTCAGGCCAAATTCAAATACCTGACAAGTTGGAAGACAGAAAAGAGAATAGCTGCCATTATCATTAAAATCCGTTATGCTTCATGACAGAATAAACCTCTCAGATGGCCTTTGTGTTGACCGCTCAGATCATGGTATAGGTGCTTTTTAAAACAGACGGTTCCCAGTATGGTGTGGACTGTACCGGGAAATGCAAACCGTGGAAACACCCACCAACACCTGCCAGTCATGCTCAGCGTGGCTGCAGGCTGGCAAGACTCCAATCATCCTTTTTTACAACAACTCTGTCTGGAAAGTTCTGATGAGGTGCTAAGTGTCATATAAAGGGTGAGATAAAACTCTTTAAATCAGGACATGACTCCTTCCATACTCCTTTAACATTCTCTTCATCATTTGCCAAGGAATGTGTCCAATTCTAATTGGCGGTACAGATGGTCACTAGAGCCGCTTAAATTTCTGTGTTTTCAAGCAACCAAAGCATCACCTGACTAGTTACAACTGAGGCTCTCTGAAAAGGTCTTTTCCTCTCTGTAGGCTCATCAAAAGGTTGGAGAACAAAAACCCAAGTTTTGTTCTTTGCTCACTTAATGACTTTGGTCAACAGCATTGCCAGAAAGGACCACAAAGTACAACTGAGGAAAGCCATTCGCCTCCCATTGTTGTTTGCACTACTGAATGATTGTGGTAGAGAATATGAGAAAACAGAGGTGGTCCAATTTCTGGATTTAATGGATGAACTTCATTTGTTAAAATAGTTACTTTAAGCTTTTTGCCCACTGACACACATATATACACACACTTTTTTTAAGCTTAGAGAAAAAAATAATAAAAAATTATCAAAGGAAAGGAAATGACCGTTTCAAGAACCCGTCATTTCGACAGGTTCTTTAAACGGTCATTTCCTCAAATGTGTGCTTTCATCCCAACAACCGTAGCCCATCTTCAGGCCTGTAATATCCTGCTGTGTGGTTGGAATCACGAACCATCTGGCTCAGTTCTCAGAGGAACCATCGCCAACTTTAAAGTGTTAAGGTGGCTGGAGTCTACCTTGAAAACTATGAGAGAACTCAATATAAATGTCAGTTCAAATCATAGTACATAGATCAAATAAAAGTCCGCACTAAGCTGACTTAGTGAAACAGAGAGATGAGAAAAATGTATGTGTTTGGTATTTAAAGCAGGTAATAAGGTAAAAAAGTTAATATCCTGGCCTTGTGTTTTTTGGAGTGTCTACAAGAATTAAGCTTAGTGTTTAAAAGACAAAGACAAGTCTCATTTCATTTCAGACACAAAACTGTCTAAATGCAAGTCTTAATTCAATGTAATGCACGCAGTGACAATATTTTAAAAGTAATAATGGTAAAAGACAACATTCATTCCACATGTGATAGAGGTATAAAAGAATGCAACCAATTCAAAATAACTTTTATAAATTTAAAACTTTCTTGTTTTACATGTGAAGAAAACCCTTTGCCTCAAAGAAAGACCAAGTTACACTTTGATACAAATGAAATTATAATTGAACAAAGTGGTGATTTTTCAGACTAACGTGGCTGGTTGCAGTTTAAAAGGCATACGCTAAGGAACTGCACAAGTCTGGCAGGTGAAAAGGTGAAACGCATTCGTAGAAGAGCGAGTACAGGAAAAGTCCAGAGTACATTGGGGGCAGCTGAGAGGAAAATTTGCAAGCACAGAGGGAGATGTACTGGAAAGCCCCCATCATATAAATCGTACAGATAGTCAAAATCAATCACACACAAACACATGCTCCTGCATGCTCACGCAGAAGCTTACACAAACACACATTTTATTTATTTAGATTCACGTACCTCAAAATGTTCAACAAAAGCCATGCAAGAATGAAATAAAAAAACAACAGCAACAAACTTTTCATCATGCAATATCCAAACAAACACAGTAAACAAGTGAAACCAACCTCCCACCGGCCTCACATTGCACACTATAGGTTGTAACATGCCACCTACATTCATTTGGAGATCCAGGTGAAAGAGTGATTTAAGCTTTGTGCATAAGGTTTTCTTTTTTTTTGTTCTTTGCTGTCTCATACGCATTGACCACCACAGTTTGGAGAATCAGAAACTCAAGAAACTAGAAAAAAAAAACAACATGCATTTATATCTACTAAATGACCCCTGAGCCACCAGCAGAGTCTTTTGCGGTCTGCAAATTGTTTATACCATGTTAAGGCAACGAGAGGTAGCATGGTAACATGGTTTAAAAACAGCAAGAAAAGAAAGGAGCAAAAATAAACATCGTTTGTTGTGGTTGGTTTGAGACTGTATTGTTTTTGAGTTAATCTGCCCATTGCTCTTAATTTTATATCAACCATTTAAAATGCCTCAAAAATCCTCTTCCCTCAGCACCCCGTCTGTTGTTGCTCAGAGGAGGACCTAAACACATTACACAAAATACTTGAGGTGAGGTATCTCAGCCCATAAAACACCATAAACAATTAAAGCTTAAGATGTTCTCTATTGTGTGTTGTCTATGTTTAAAAGACAACTTATATACAATCCAGGGACATTTTACCTGCATTAGGTTGTAGTTTGTCCTTGCTGCCTTGCAAAATAAGATGAAGCTCTAACAGTTCTGGACAGCTCTGTGCAGGACTGACTGCTACATGGATGAAAGTCAGTGTTTGGTCCTGGTCTGCGCCAAGCCAAAAAGCTGTAACAACAAGAACAAGCACTAACTCAAATCTACAGGGTTTATTTGGTTTGAGTTCCACACTGTCAGATACTGGCCAGGTCGTTTTTGGCCGCAGAGCGGAGCGGAGAGGAAAATGAAGTTTAAAAAGTGCTTCATCCAAGCAATTTTTTTTTATTTGAGCTGATGATCAGATCAGAGAAGCTATGTAAAAAAAAATCTGATTAAGTTGTCTCAATACTGAATACAAGTTTTTATTTAAGCTATTGGGTTTCTTTGTTGTAGCATGAAATTTGATTGACTCTATGAATATTTTCTGTTTTATTGTGCAAGCATTACTTTTTGTATTCATTTTTAGCAATTCCACATGTCATCACATTTGCTTTTTTTATAATAAGTGTATTTCTCATTTTTGTCCATTAAATATAAAGGTAGCCAGCCAGCAAAAAGACAGGGAAAAGGGCACACAGCTAATCAAAGAGAAGAAGAAAATCTACCAACAGTTTCAAAGCTCACTGATCACCCTGTTTGGTTTAATTTGTTCAATTTTCACAAGAACTAAAGAGTTAAAACAAGACTCATTGTCAGTGTGAGGTTGAAGAAATTATCAAGCACATACAGTAACTGCCTGTAATAAATACCCACAACTCTTAATTTTAATTCCAGCTTGTTTATCACTTAAAGATATAACAGGCTAATTTGATAATTCTGTATATGCAGGTAGGTAGACCTTCGGAAAAAGTCTATCTGTTTCCCCTTGTTTCCAGTATTTTTATGAAGCTAAGCAAACCACTTCCTTCCCCTAGCTAAATTTAACAGACAGATAAAAGAGCGACATTGATCTTCTAATCCAACTCTTGACAAATCTTCAAAAAATGTTGAACTACTCTTACAATGTCAATCTAGATGACAAAATTTGATGCATCACTATTCAGTTTGATGTAAATGTGGCTCAGGACTCACAGAGAAAAGTGGGAGAGGAGGAAAAAAGGCAGGAACATGGGATTAGACAAAGTCATTGCAATGTAGATACAGTACAGATAGAGATACACTGACGCACACACAAACAGAGCCAGGCAGGCAGGCATGCAGGCTCAGCCGGTCCACCCCACGTCAGAAAGGACAGGTGTGAGTGTGTCGGTAGCCTGGAGGCACTTCACAAATTCACGTGATAGGGGTGTGATAGTCTCCGCAGGTCCCAGAGGAGAAAACATTTTAGCATCATGCGTGTATCCTGGCCCTGACTAACATTCACCCCCATGGATCACACATTCCACTCAGCTAAACAGCCGTGAGCAGTCGGTGTGTTTCGGCGAAGTACATTTCTACGCAGCTAGGGATGATTATGGACACACAACTGCCTGTGATGCTCACATGCACACACACAGTGCCCCTACACCTGAATCAGACCCTCTCAGGAGGCACTGAGGTGCATCGCTGAAATTCAAACCCAGCACAGACCAGCACTCTTCACTGCTGAGAGGCAGAGCAGTTCATCCTGAAAGATGTAATTTCCCAGGGAGTGGGACATGTGGGGGGGTGCAAGGACCATGCAAAGTGGGCTGAAGCAGGAAAAGATAAAGAGGCAACTTTTGAATTAAAAAGAAATTGAATTGTGTGTTCTTTTGCATATTAGAGTACGGACACTATAGTATTATGATGCACAAAGGAGGTTCTTGAGGGAAGTGCTTGCCATTAAGTGCATAAGTGTGATTTTTAAAACGGCTGCAAACTAGATATATCATATAAAGCACAGAGGATATTGGTTTTTCCTTTCCGTTCTTCCCGTGCTCAGATATTTGCTTTGGCCGCTCCGGTTTCCTCCCACTTTGCAAATACATGCAAGTCTAGTGAGACTGGAGACTCAAATTTGCTCATTAGTGTGAATTTCAGCATGAAGAAGTGTGTCTCTGTTTGCTCTATGAATGATTGGTTACCTGTCCAGACCATTTCCATGTCTTGAAATGCTCCCAGCATCCCTGAATAGGAAGTTAATGGAAAATGGATGAATGGATGAAAAATTTTCTTGTTAAGGCTACATCCTCATTGGTTTCTTACATTAAGCCAGTTAGAGACATTAGTGCTTTATGATCCTTACAAGAACAGAAGAGGAAATGTGTCACAACCATCATGTTTGCCATCTTGGCGATGCGGGCGAATGTGTGTGCACCCACTTGGCAGTTAAGAGTCATTAAAAATGGGCGTGAGGGAGCCATCCAGCGGTTTCTTGTCATTAATGAAGAACAGCACGGACAAAAGCAGGAACACACACACACACACACACACAAACAGTATAAACATGAAATAAGGCACATATGCACACATCCAAATACACCCACTCTCTGTTTGTCTTTGGCTCTTTGCTCCCTGCTGTTCTGTGCTACAAACACATTTTTTTTTTCTTCCTCTTTTAACGGTCGCATAATTGTGATGACCCCATAAATACACCCAGACACAGACAAACATGTAATTTTACAAAATAAACAATGCATGTGTGAAGTGCTCTGGAGGACTTTAGGGTCACATGCTAGAAAAATAACAGGAAAACAAACCACAAAGTGGGATATCTGGAGGTTTATTTAAAGAAAAGCAGGCTCAATTTCCTTAGGCCTTAATCTGTAATAAAAACCTTGCATGGTGATATAAGAGTCAGATAAAGTCAGTGTGAATGGGCCATTGATAGGTGAAAGAAGGATGGTGAAGTTGTGTGACAAGCCGTTCACTCACCCCCTTTACTTCCTGGGCCAACAACCCTCACCACTTCCAGGCGAGTATCTTAAAAGAGGATGTTGTGTGTTCGGAGCTGCTCTGCACTTTCTCAACCACAGCTCTATCACTTCAAAAGCTTAGCCCCTGAACTGTTTGCTTACAAGCTGTGCAGCATTGATTGTATATATGGCAAACAGTCTGTAGGCTGGAGTACAGTACGCACAGCTCACACAGGAACTCTCGCTATCACTTTGGGGGATGTTTCCTCTGCTCAAGGCTGTCATCTAGTGGCATCTGACTCAAGAATACTGAAAGAAGATGCACTACAGTTGTTACATCCTTAATTGTAACATAATGGGAAATTAGTCTTGTATATTTTAAGATATTTGCCTCCCCCCCTCTTCTCGGGGTGCTCCCTTTCCATTCCTCTCCCTTTTTTCTACTTTATTCTGAGCATGGTTTGAGTTTCACACAGCTGTGTGAGCTGGGACCCCTGCTGTGATTTGTAGCATTATAATGACTCGTTCTCTGCTGAGCTTCTCCTCCCAGACGTTGAGATAAGAGCTCTCACCTTACCTCAATCAACAACTGAGAGGCAGCGGAGGGCTTCCCTGAGTGGATGAGGGCAGAAGGTGACCTGAGGGCAGGGGAGGCAAGGCGAGAAGGGGTGGAGGACCTGCAGGTGTCCAAACTCCCCTGGTTACAGACAGGTGCACTGCACCTGTGCCACATCTGTTCAGGAACTTACATGTGTGTGCACGTGTGACGCTTAGACACTTCTAAATACCATCTATGAGCTATGAAGTTTCTCTCTCTTGCCTTCACACACTGACCACCCTGCCTCCTAAAAAGAACACACACCCACACAGCCTCACATCCAAACTCCCTCTGACACATACTGTTACATAGCCTGCACATTACATCAGATGCTCCACACGCCTCTGTATAAAGTAAGGATCAGTGTTTCAGATAGTGATACAAGTCTAATCACTTTCCCTCCATCAGATGGCCGACAGATGTGTGAAGCCTCTTTTCGTCAGATCTGATAAGGACACTGTGATATATAAACCCCTGCCACTGACTGCAGGGGGCTTTGTAAAGTTTTGAGAGGGGAATGTGTGTGTTGTGCATGTGGAGCTTTCTTCTACAAGACTATTTCAACATTTAGGGAATACACTTATTTATTATCTTGCAGAAGGTTAGATGAGAAGACTGGTACCACTTTCATATTTTTTTACAGTGCACATAAAACCACAGCTGGAAGAGGGTTAGCTTAGCATAAAGACTGATAACAGCCAGTTTTGCTTTGTCAGAAGATAACAAAATCTATCTAAAGGCACTTGTTGTGCACTAAGTGGTATGCTACATCTTGTTTGATCTTTTTTTTTCTAAAGTCAAAGTGTAAATATGTGGTTTTACGGTTCTCTTATTTCCAGTCTAATCTTTTTGCAAATTGCATGCATTTTGGTTGGTCCTCTTCTTAAATGAACTCTTTCTATTAATTCTTTTTAAGGCTTGTAGATGATTTGTGTTTCAGCTAAAAATTAAGTAAGTATAAAGTATATCTTGGTTGTGTGTGTGTGTGTATGTGAATTGTAGTGTGCCAGCTGATTCAGCAGTCTGAAGGTCACTTTCAAACAGAGGGGAGTTTAATCAGGAGCCATTGTTCCAAAGCATGGGCCCTCTCCTCCTACAGGGAGTTCCCCTTTGAAAAAAGAGGTCTGCAGAGGACAGAGGAGAAGGGAGGAAAGGGCAGAGGTGAGGCGAGTGAGGAAGAGGACAAGCGAGGAGAACTGGCGGAGGTAAGGTGGAGTGATAAAGGATTTGAGGCGAATAGAAAAGAAGAGGAGCAGTGCCTCTTTTTATTTATCAGTCTTAAACAGTTGAAATGTGTGTGTTATTTGCAAGTTAGGTCTAAAATCATTTAATTGCCACTGAATTACACCATGAAACTGTGCAGTAAGCATCCAACATAAAGTAAAACCAGATCTCACAAGTATATACATATAGACACACACACACACTAATACACACTGAATTTCCACGTCTGGACAGCATTACGTCGTGTAGAGAGGACCCCCCCGCCCCGAGCCTGCCCAAATTATAGTCTGCATCATTGGAGACTGAGGGCTTAGAGAACATTGTGGTAGAGAAAACACCCCTCACACACAGTAATAGGGAGTGCGTTAAAACTATCATCCTCAACAGACAGGGGTCTTCTGTTGTGGCAAAGACATTAGTCATTTACATCAGACAAGTGAAGACATACAGAGAGGACAGAAGTGATAAGTAAAGAAAGGAAAGGTCTCAAACTGTCTTGCGGAATTCAATTTTGCTTGATGATGATAGACACTGTGGGAACTATAAACAACACGCACCGCAAACGATGGCGAGCCGGGTATCGTGATGGTGCCTGGAACTTGGGGAAGTGTGGTGGAAAGGCAGGGGCCCAACTGATAAACAGAGCCAAGGGGTAATGTACATAAAGGCCTGCTGCACCGCTCTCAAGAGATGAATAATGAGCCGGGCTGCATGTAAACTGTGGTTGGAAAACAACAAAAGCTGCTGACTAACTGTAGTGGTGTGTGGCAAGGTGGGGACGCCCTGTCATTTGGGCTCCTGCCCGCACAGGGAGGCCTCTCTGGCCCAAACATGCTCCCTTTGTCAGAGATAAAACAGAACTCCGACTCTACATGTAGTACAACATTCTGTTTTTAGATTAGATTTAAAATAAAGTTCAACAGAATTTCTAAATCATATCAGTCAAAAATAATGTCATTCCAGGTCAATCTGCTGTACAAAAACTTCAATAACAAAAGTAAAGATTGTTATCTATGCAAGATTAAAAATGCCTAACCAAAATCAAACAGCTAAATAAAAGGAAGAAAACACATTGTTAACTACATTTGCTTTAAATGTAGAAATTTAGTTTCCTTGAAATTGTAATTATGAAGACTTTTGTCTGTAATAACTACAAGTATTTCCATTAAGACACGAAGAAAACAGGTCAGTTTTAACAGCTTGTGTTGCAAATGAGGGGCCTTGGAGTTTTAAAGACATATTTTTGCCAAGCCAAGAGGAAGTAATGAAATTTACTATAAAATTATATTTTAGGAAGTTTAGAATCCAGCTCAATATTAGAGACTAAAAGTCCAATTATGGGCGTTCCTTTTCCTCAGTCTGACTCCAGTCAGGCCTGTTGTCAAGTTCTTTAAAAAAAAAGAATTACAGAGGTGGTCTTAGCATTCAGCTAGTCAACTGCCTATTTGCAGTAATTGTCCTGATTATTGTCCTTATTAATAATCAGCACTTCAGACAGGAGACTTATTTTTTTATCCATTTATTTGCAACAAAGAAGGTACAGGGATACAAATAATGATAATTGAAACAGTAAAAAGGAATTTAAAAAGTATTTAAAAAACTATTACAAATAAATTAGCACACTGAAGTCCACTTAGTGAGTTGACAAGAGTGTCCTGACTTCTTTTCATTCAATAAAAGCTTTCTGAAGTGACTTTCTTCAATCTTCGTCCAGCCGTTCACTTTCCATTAACACTAGGTTTATTGTCCTCCTTGTTGCACCTTTTGTTTAGTCCACTGAAATACTTCTCTCTGAAGGCATTGTGGCCTTGGTAGGGGCTGAATCGTGGGTCTGCCAGATGAGTGAGGCTGTCCAATTCCTGGTAGGAGACAAAGATAGAGATTATTGTTCTGAAGTGACTTAAACTCGCTGCCTGAAAGAGCTGCCAGTTTTTCCTCAGAAGAACAAACAAGAGAACTTCTTGCAGTGTGTAGCCACATAACGCACAGCTGAATATAAACTGAATTAGATGTATTATTTTTCACCTTTCACTTGTTTTTTTTATTGTAAAAAAGCATGCTTCCTTATACATCTTGCTAGTCAAATTTACAGCTTGTTAAAGAGCGTTATGAGAAAACTAAATGAAATAAAAACACGCAGCTGCCAGTAATGCCTCTCACCCCAAAAGCAGCATGTGTTGAGCATGTGTTAGACCCACAAATGTGATAACACTATATCAATATAAAGGTAATTCAGATGTGAAAGTTGAAACAGATCTTGCTTTTTCAACTCAACGATGGAACTCCCACGACATGTTTGTATAATATTGGAATCACAAGGTTTACATACATACTTTTCCCATATTTGCAAGCAGTAACAGGACAGTACTCATGTATATTAACAATATATATGAACTGTTATGAATCCCCTTAGTTAAACAGTTTGTCTTGGCTGTAAGGTAGCCACCGCTCAACGGAGGGTCGAAGAGAGATGCTGGAAATAGGAATAATGAGGTGAGTCGAGTTGGAAGTGATGACTCCAATGCTGGGCCCTGTAATTTGTCAGAGACACCTCTCTTTTGCTTGCTCATGCTGCCAAGCAACCTGGAAACGGTTTCCATGACCTCTCCGAGGGAAAAGTCCGGGTAACAAGACCGACAACATAACCATGACCCCAAATTAATAAGGAAAGAAGGCCATAAACAACTAAAAACAGTGGAAATAACCACTCAGCCTTTGCCAAAAAACCATAAAGGTGCAGGGTTACATAGATTTAGTGTTAAATTGGGCAAATAAGTAATTTATAGTCACCAAACACATTATGTCACACTCCATAAAAAAGAAAATGTGAGGTTTCAAAGAGAATTTTTTTGCACTGGTTTAACATGAAGTGTTTACAGCAATTAGCCTGAGCACTTTATTGCCAAAACACAGAAAACTGTGTGGACACGTGCACATACAAGCACATTAACACGACTAAGTGTTCAGCAACAAGCTGAGAAACCTGGTGACTGAGTGAAGACAGGTGAAGACTGAGGTGTCCTCGAAAAGGACAAACTGTGACCTCAGATAGATACCAGTCAGATAAGATCAAACAACTGTGTGTTTGTGCGTGCGTGTCATACAAGGGCTTTTATGGGAGCAATTTGGGGTTTTGAAAAGCAATGGATGCCAGATCCAGAGATGGATTGTTTTCCATATGATGTGTGATTAAGCCATTTAGGGTTCCAGTATAAAAGAAATGAGCCAATCATAGCCAGATGGTGAGGATTTACCCAGACAGACAGCGAGACACCATCACTTCCATTAGGTTGACATGTAGAAAACATACACATGCACAAACTACATGCATGAACATGACACATACTTGTGCGGTTACAGATACAAACAGTTCAATAATCTACACATAAAAAACTTGAAAGAACAGGCACACACATGCTTTCATTTTACTGAGTCATATCTGTGTTGCTGTTCATGCTCATACATAAAAGCAGTAAACAAATGCTGCAGCACACACAGGTTGTTACTGTGCAGATATGATGTCACCCATCACTATGCAGCCACGAGGCTTGGCCAGTATGATGGTATACTGGTGCACCATGTAGTTAGAAATCCTTGTATGGCCAGTTTTTCATCACCGATAAAATTACAGACGCTCTGCTTTCTATTAATCGGATGCTGTATAGAGGCAATCTACTGTATTGCACAGGAAGCACCACCAGAGGTCAGTCTGTACTGGTGGAACAAGCAGCTGCGACTGCGACTGCGAGAAATGAGGATAACTTTACAGCACAAGTTAAAAAAAAAAAGTAGTTTGCAATTTTTTGCTAATGAAGAATGTAATTTTGAAAAAAGTCATAAAAACACTACAAGATAGAAAGTTTTTTTATATATACTTTTTTTTATATTATCTAACCAGCAGAAGAAAATCAAGTCTGTTCCCAGATATTCAGCTCAAAACGGAAAGAAAAGCAACAAATTCTTACATGGAACAAACTGGAAACAGTGAAAATTTGTCATTTTTGCCTGAAGAAAAGAAACAATCACGTGGCAAAAAATCCGCCGATCAGTTCACTGCTGTTTGACTCCTCCATTAATCGACCAACAGTTTCAGCTCTAACACTAACACATTAAAAAGCATATGCACAAACCTCAGGCTCCTTGATCTTCTCCATGGTGATCAGGCGTCGTGAGGTGTGGCTGGATAGCGTCTGCTCACAGTTGCTGATGAGCAGGAGACATGGATGTAGAGGAACCATCTCCTCACAGTACCTGAAGAGGGGGACACTCACAGTTACACATCAGTCTCCAAAAAAGATTAAGAAGAGAGACAAAAAAACAGAGTAGTTCAACGTCCTATAGGACAGTACCAATAATTTTCCGCTTTCCAGAAGATATTTTCACGTTTATTTAGAACGTTCCATGTTGTCTAGAGGCTACTGAGATGTTTCTATCTCACCATAAGAATCACTAAACATTTGACCAGTGCAGTCTTACCACAGCTAAGGTAGCTCATTTTGTGCGAAGATGAAGGTGGAAAAAGTGACTCTGACCTGACAGGTCGACTGCTGGCTCTGTCATCACCAGCCAGGCCAGGTTAAGGCCTATTAACAGCAGATGATGTATGTGTTTGCATATTTGTGTCAGTAGCACTTTCTCATGGCCGCCATCACAGCGGCAGCAACAGTCCCGACTCAAAGCCAGATTTGCACGTCACTGTTTGTCTGCCCTGTTGCCATGGCCATGTGTTGGACTCTGTGGCAACGGGATGTTTGGTTGTCATGGAGACTGGCAGTGATGCAGTCAAGCAGTAATTCTTGCCTGCCAATCAAGAGTCATTGGTGGAAAGCCCTACCTGTTGAGCTGGTGCTAAGGTCGAAGCGGAGGCAGAGGTCATGTTTTACCCTTTTCATTATAGTCTATGACTTTGTACAGGACACTTTTATACATAAAGCTACTGCTCAGTGATGTAGTGTAATTGCAAACTGTATTTTCCATGCAATATTTTTAGCTAAAAAAATCAAAACCAATTATTTTGAAAATACAAAAAAAACTCCTTATCTTTTTTGTCATGAGACATGTGGAAGTTATGGGTGTTATTAGGAAGAATGTGTGGCACATCTCAGTGTAGAGCATCTGCAACATTCCTGGTGTGTATGTTGGGGTGTTCAAAGATCTGTTTGTGTGTGTGTGTGTGTGTGTGTGTGTGTGTGTGTGTGTGTGTGTGTGTGTGTGTGATGTGTTATAAAAAATATAAAAAAAGAAAAAAAAATAAAAAATAAAAAAAAAAAAATATATAATATA
>JAQMCX010000057.1:12496518-12507584 GCA_029814765.1 Acanthurus leucopareius | reverse complement strand
TGTGTTCCAACATTTATAACAAGTGAAAAAATGATGACCTGTAAATGCAAACATGGCTAATTTATACTCAGTGACACATATATCACCTTACTTCTGACAGTACAGCCACTTTATTTCTTTGCACCACTTGTTTATGTTGTAATTAGGTCACTTTATGGTTGTGATGACGGATGTTTCATCATCTGTCTTGATACTTTTTCCTCATTTATTTTTTAAGGGGAGACAGAGAAGAGAGTTTCAGGGGTCCGACCTGGTCTAGACGCCGTCTTTCGATGACAGAACCTTGTGTCACCAGTCATCACACACACACACACACACACACACACACACACTCTCACACACAAACACACAACAATGAAGCACTCAGACACACACAATCCCCAGTGTTCCTATCACAGCCATGGGCGCAGATGCACACATATGTGGGGGTGACAGAAACCTGATATCTTTCTCTGTAGAGTCCCAGATTAAGCCCAGGAGACAGGCTATGTCTGGGCTTACACACACAGACACATATATCCAAAAACACACATGACTCTCATACTCACACACACACACATTCAGGTCAGCCTGAACAGTGCAGAGGCAGATAGTTCACATATCTGCCTGGCCTGGTCTCAGACGTTTATTTTGGCACAGCGCTCTGACAGGCACAGAGTCAAGCACCGGTAGATGACTAGCAAAGACAAATGTGTGAACATGATGACACACATGTATGCATGGGCTCATACACAAGACCACACACATTCATGCATATAGTACAGATGTATATGGACACAGGGATATGAGCAAAGGTCCAGAGGTTTGCTAGGTGTGTTCGTGCCTGCGCCTTCACTTTCACTCGCACACATGCTGGAAAAAAATAGAGGACGTGTGATTATCTCATCTCTTTCCCGGTCTTATAATTAAAAAAGCTCTTTTCCTTCCCAAACGTCTGTTTCTGCCTCCGTCTGTTGTGGTTCATACCTTTACAGTCAAACACCTGCACTTTAGAGTCAGCACTTTGCTTTCTGCTACGGCACAGAACATTTAACAATGAACAACTGTGTTTCAGAAGAGTCGTCCAATGGATCAAACTTATGAAGGAGCTGTCAGTTGTGGTTTACTGTAACCCAGCTGTTTGAGGAGGAAAACCTCAACACACCTGTATACAACTCTATATAAACACTGTCATTCATGCAGGTGGTTGCACATACAGGACAAATTTTTTTATAGGAGCGGGAATGGAATACTGCTACAGGGAAATTCTGGAAGGTTGAAAACTCACGTGGAAAAGTGTGGTGGAAAAGGCCTTGGTGTGCCAGTCTACTGGACTCAGGCCTGCAGACTGGCACTTCAAAGTTTCAAAGCTTTCCCGACACATTTATACATGAAAAGAGATTACAAAATAGAATTCACTTCTACCTGTGTTACATGCGGACTTCCCTAAATTAATTGATAAAGCCAAATTTTACTGAAACCAGTGATTATATTTCATAAAATAAAATCGTGTTTATATTACAATAATCTGTTGCTTGTTATTGTTTAGTTTTTTAAGGGAGTTCATTAGATCTTTAATAGATTGAAGTTTTGCTCAAAAAGGCCTGTGTTGCACAGTTGTGGTTTATGGTATTAGCCTGCCCCCTGTTGACACAGATTGTTATTTGGAAAAAGACACCACTGAAGAAGAGTTATATGTCAAAATACATGAGAACAAAATACATTTCAAATCTAGTTTCAAAAATATTTAAAAAAACCTCCCTAAATTAAGTCATGTTTTAAAACAACAGCGGTGAATTTGTCGTTTTACGATTTATACAACAGAAATCAGTTAGCTTTAAAGAGCTGGATGATACTGTAAGAGGTTAAAGTTCCTCAGGTTTGCATAGGTTACTAACAGCAGAAAGCTCATCATACTACAGACCTTCACATTAACAGCTTAAGACACCGTATAATAAGTCTATACTCACTCTGGTCTGTAGACAGGCAGCCAGTACACCAGCCTCCCGCCCATGACCAGGTGGTGGGCAGAGAACTTTAACAGATCTGTGAAGATGTCACTCAGGTGGTACGCCTGTGAGACGGGCACGTGAGACTCTGCGTAGCTGTGCAGAAGGATCAAATGAACACAAACAGGTTTAAACCAGAGAAACAAGACGTAACAGACAAAACACTTTAAAGTTACTTACTGCCTCTCTGGGCAGTTATTTAGAATTCAAAAAAATGTTACCAAAAATGATGCCTAAGAAAAGTCTCAAAGTGATAGAAAAATAAATAAAGTAATAAAGACGGTCAACAGGAGGGATAACATGATATTAATGTAATACAATGTATTCTGATTTTAAACTTTAAGTGATGTGCTGAGTATTGACATATGTTGAAATATATTACAATTCATTGTCATTTTATGCTTAATGTAAATTTTGTTCCCGAAGAAACATTGTGTCAACATAATGAGACACAGTTTTCAGGCAGGTCCTCTCGACTCAATCACGTTTACTGCATAAATATTAAATGTCAGACAAACAGACCAACTGACTCTTCATCAGAAACCTACCTATCTTGCTGACACGACCTCAGATAACCTCAACAGAAAATAAATGAGCACCATCTAGTGGATGGAAAGGTGAATTGATTTTTTTAAATTCTATTTAAAAAAAATTACTATCTGCACTTTAATAATTTGTATAAGATGAGATGGATTCTTATGAGCCCATGTATCAACAAATTATTGTCACATAAAATATTGAATTCTGAGTTTTGTTGATTTGTTTCCCCACTCAAAGTTGCTGATCATTAACCATGAAGAGGCAGGAGTCTGCAGGTTTTAATCCTTTGCAAAGATTCAGCAAAATTACCAAGGCCAAGGTCCATTTCATCACTAAGTCATGAAGTATCAGGTGAACTTACACGCCTTCAGGGGATTTGATAATGTCTTTGTGGGAGCCTGTTCTCCTTGTGGACTCACGGATACCGTATGGAGCTTCATTGAAGAGACCACAGAAGAATCACAAACAAGACAACACAAAAGTAATTACACAAAAGCTATAAACACATTGTCCACAACTTTTAACAATCAGCAGGCCTAAAGTGTTAATAGTGGTCTGTTGAAGCAAAAACAAAGGACCTACGATCAGTAATAATAGCATCAAATAGCGGAGCTTCCCTCCACACAGGCTTGGATGCATCAGACACCATTACGTCTAAATACATGCTCTCTGCCCCATACTGCCGCAGGTTGGCTCTGATATTCTCATCAGGTCCTCGCCATTTCTGGTTTTTTCGGCTCGACCTTCCTGGTAGACAGAGACACTTTCAGAAAATTTGGATGGTGTCTGAAATAGACTTGTCAGAGTGAGTCCTGCCACTGGTGGGTCTAAAGACAGAAATGACCTGAAGCAACATTTGCAAGCTTGAATTAAAAGTGAAACTTTAAAACTCTGAGATCGGGCAACAATCCAAAAAAATAAGAGATTTTAGTCGATGTGCCATGAAAGCTCTGAGCAGATAAACCTACCTTTTCCATGAATAGTGTTGAAATCAATATCTGTTCCACAGACATAGGCTCTAAAATGAGAACATGCTACCAAAAGGCTTCCTAAAACACAACAAGAGACACAAATTTGAAACCATTAACTGACATAGATCTTCACAAGTATGTGACTGTCTATTGCTTTACATATTAGAGTCAGTGATAGGATCCTCTCACCAGTACCGACGAACGGGTCAAATACAAGGTCATTCTCTTTGACCTTGGCATGGTTGGCCATAATGAATGAGAGCCCAGCATCCATGCTGGTGTTTCCTATAAAGTGTCTGTTCTTCACACTGTGGGAGCGAATCAGTTCACGCTGTCCATCTGCTATCTGGTGCCAGAATTTAAAAAAACAGATTAGTTGCAGATCAGCTTATTTATTGGTCGAATGTCAGCAAACAGTCAGTAGCATCTCACCCATCGGCCAAAATAGACGTAGTCTGGATGCTCGGGGATGTTGTTGGGGTCTGTGCCATAATCCTCCAGCAAACAGAAGATGTGTTCAGGGCTCTTCAGGTTCACTGTGCCTTCAAATGGAAGATACTCCATAGCCTGGTAGGACAATGCAAAACATGGCATTTTGCATATAAGCACAGGTATTTAAACTAATACATACCCTACATATGTTTTTTTGTTTTCCAATGTATTCATTTATTCATTTTCACGCACACATTAACACACACACAAACATGCACTCACGTCAATCCTTTTGATTCTGTCAGCAAACTCCAGAGTCTTATTAAAAGTGTAGACATTGATTCTGTAAGTTGAGTCTTTTTGCATGAAAGGTGACTGCAGGAAAATGACGAGAAAGAGCATAAAGAAAAATTTAACATATCAATTTATACTGTGTAACTGTAGAAATAGGCCTGTCAAACATAAATAGGACTAGAGGTCGAAGCGTCACCATATTCTCTGCCGGGTAGTTCAAGAGGGATGTTCTGAGTTCACTGTGTGTTCGTCCGTGGCCCCATAGCTCAAAAGCAGACCTGGCAGGATAACACAATATGAACTGCAACTTCAACTCAGCAACTTCAGTGCAGTAAAAAACTCTCAAGGTAGCAAGGCACAGATTAAGGTGGATGTGCAGCATATTGAGGTAATTCCCTCACTTACCCTCCCACAAAGCTAAAACACTTACTTAGCACAAACAGATCTGGCCATAATGCCACAAACATCCTCCTCAGACAATCCATCCAGACACCAGAAAGGAGACTACAGGGAAGAGACAAGAAGAGAAGTGACTTTGAGTAAATTAAGTCTGGGGGACATAAACCTTCAGATGTGGCAACTGTCAATTTATCAAAAGAGAAGTGACAAGAATTCAAAAAGGTAGATTTCACTTTCAAACCTTTTCTTTGAAGTTTGGACTAGGCTGGAATGGTTTTCCCCTGAGAGCCAACAAAGCCTTAATCTCCTGCACGAACGAAAACACAGAGCATAAACACTGATGCATGTATTACATATACAGGTACAAGTAACAGTAGCAATTTGGTACTTTAATTTAATCAAGTTTGCATACCCATGAGACGCATATCCAATAACATTCCTAGTTAGCATCTTTCCTAAATTCCAAGCTTCCTAGTTTGTAAATGCTGTTATGTATGTGAAGTCTCATACAGTTGTTTTCACAGTCAGAGCAAAATGTTACGAATAAACCAAACTTCATGTGTTAAATTAGTTGAAAGTTCCCCGTGGGGGGGAATGGGACATCACAGGAGCACTGTTGGGGTCACAAAGTGGGGGTTACAATACCTCATAGTGATCATGATGATGTACAAGTGTGCATAACTGCAGGCTGAATCTTTAATGTTAAGTTTTACAGGTGTACTAACATGCATATTAGTCCTAAACTTTACAGCTGTCATACGGTATAATGATAAACACACATGATCCAAGTTTGTCACCATGATGATACGATCTCACGGAGGGGGGTCAAGTGGGGCCAACGTTTCCATGTGCTATTATCTCATAACAAAACATTGGCAGATCCTAACGTGAAACCGACGCAAACGAAAACCCGCCGCTACAGTAACAAATGAGTTTTTTTTTTTTAAATAAATTAGCAAGTGGCTAATGTAGCATACCAAGGAAGGAGGTTCTGTCTTCAAAATAGGATCTTTTCAAGAATAATTTAACTTGAACATTTACCGTATGAGGTATATAAAAGCTAGGAGCTGCTTAAAAGAGTTACCGGAAACCTGAAGTCCAGATTATCTTGAGCGAGATGTAGTAGATACTGGAGGCATGATCGACTACTGGTGGTCGCCATATTTGTTGCGGATTCATAATACATCCGACTGGAAAGCGGACTCCAACACAAAGTACCGCCTGGTGACCAAAATACCATAAATGGAAAAGAATGAGGTATTATCAGTCATTGTTAGCGCAATACTTTGGATGAAATATGATTGTTTAATATGTCTGTTATTTTGTGTGATTATTTTTTAAATGCCTACAAACTGATAACCACTGTTTCCACCAGCTGCTGTTGGTTTGACAATTGGTCGAATTTAAGTAGACTTAATGTTTATTGGCTGATTGTCTTGTTTTTATTAAAACTATAAATTGTCATGCACAAGCAACTCTAGATTATCTATAACTCACTATTTTGCACTTGCATGCCCGGATAAACTCATCTCTGGCTGTAATCTGCTTTACTTCAGTGGCACCTTGTCTTTCTCTCTGATCAGTGATTGGCTGTCGGAATCTTCTCTAAAAGGCCATTGGCCGAAACATATGTCCATCATAGCGGTTTTTCCTCGGGAAAGAAAAGCGTCCGTCCTCTTGCTGCTGTCAGCATAGTTTTATTGTAACCACAGGAGTGGTTTGCACTTTGGCTGCAATGAAACATTATTGCAGGTGAAGTACGGATCGAGTAAGTGTGTGACATGTAAGTTGAATCATGTTTGGTAACTATCTGCTCCAAATCTCTGAAAGCTTGTGTAGATATAGCTTACTTCACATAGACAGATTTTCACTTCTTTTTGTGTAGATGATGAACTGATATTCATTTGGTCAAACTGTATTTTTTTTCTTTTCTGTAGATTTTATTAATTATTATTTCATTTAATATCCAGATTGTAGGCTAAATCTGCTAAACATCACTGAACTCCTAATCAGTGATGCCTAGTCATAGATTAAATCTATGTAATCTTCTCCTCAGCAGAGCTAATGATGGGGACTAAGAGTCAGAGCACCACAGTCATGGAAACTGAAAATGACGTCCCTGCTTCTGCTCAGCTGACTGACGACACTGCAGTATGCATTGCTTCTGTAAAAGGCTTAAAGGAAAACTGGCAGAAGTGGTCCAGTGAGCACCAGGAATACCAGAAGCACAACCCCTTCAGCCATGACACCAGGCCCAGTGTAGTGGTTCCTCAAAGGGGGCAGGTCGACTACGGGAAGCCCCTGCAAGGCTCCATGACAGAGCAACGTGGGAAAGACGCCCACACACACATCAGCAGAGAGGTTCAGGAGCTATGTGAGGTGATAAGGAACATTGGGGAGCCTGGAGACAAAAATGGAGATGGGAAAGTGACTGTAGAGTTTGGGAAACTGTTTGAGCATTACGTGACCATCTCAAATAAACTGGTGGGGATTCTTCTCCGAGCAAGGAAGCAAGGGCTGGTCAACTTTGAGGGGGAGATGCTGTGGCAAGGGAAGGATGACCGTGTAGTTATCACTCTGATGCAGTGATCAGAAACTTGAATTTGCATTGATGAGTTGATTTGTTATGCATGCAGAGGATGCAGTGATCAGCACAAAGCTACTTTATGACAGCACTCACTGTAGTATTAAAGGCCTCATTGTGCTATAGTAATATGATGGCAATTTTATTTAGAGGACAGAAATTTTAAATATAGAGATTTTAATTGAATAAAATAAATAACTCACAACACCTCCCTCAGGAATGTACTCGAAGCATACATATTTTCTCCCTATGATACCAACACAAAATGTATTATATCTGCTGTAGCAGGAGGTGGAAAAGTAATTTAAAACTTGAAAGAGATAGATATAAGTTACTTACAAATACAGTGAATGTTATGAATTTGAGTCATGCGAATAGAAATGCCGATTAGCATTATTTGTCTGTTAAAATTGGTCCTAAAATTGGTCTGTTAATATGAGAGTTTTCAAAGTAATTAACAGCAAAAGATGAAAAGCATTTGAACCTAAACTGCAGGTGCATTGACCAAAAATAATTACACCATTTTTTTCAAGTCATGACAACATATGACAAACAAAAATTTAAAAGTATTTAAAGGGAAATATTGGTCATAAATTGAAATTTTAAATAAGAGGTATAATGGATTTAATATACATTTCATCCAAATATTGCCCGGCTGTTGCCAGTTTGACTTGTCAACAAGAGTGGGGAAAATAACAATCCAGATCTTGGCTGAACAAACCCCTTTCGCTACATTCCCTTGAACAGCTTTACAGTGAGGAGAAGAAGAAGAGTGGGCGGCTGAAATGACATCAGAGTGGGCAGTGAGAATGAACCGAAGCCAAAGAGAACATGATGCTGCCTGTGAGACACAATATGGTGCCATAGGACGAACCTGATCCCACTTGTCTTGGGTGCTTCAGAGTGTGTATTAATTACAAGTGTGCTTTGTCATTTAGGTGATCTTATTTCAGTTTAAAAGTTTGTATACCTGCATCACAATGAGATAGATGCAATAAGTTAAATATGGCACTGTAATGAAGTCAGAACCATATAGTGCACCATGCCGATACATGCCATAATATATACTGCTGCTTAAAGTAATGACCATTTTCAAACTACCAGTAATATTTTTCTATCATAATACAATGGTACATCAACCATTTTTCAAGCACTACCTGTGGCATTACTGAAATAAAAAAAGAAAACAGTGGCCTCTGTTCTTGTGTTACTTTGGGTGCTCTGTGAACTGTAAGCACTGACCGCTGTAATTAAACTAATGACTTGAAAGAGACTGTAAGCTGATAGCAATGACTCACTACATTAGAAACACTGAAAACCAGCAATACAATATTTATTCTACATTAAAGTCATTCTTAAACATTCAATTAATTCTTAAAGTGCAAGATGTGTACATTACATACAATATGATTTTCATTCTTTTCATTTTTTAGTATACAGCATATTATTCACTCCATCCAGCAAGTAATCAGTGCATATTATCTTAACACAATCCTGAGACATCATATCATATTAAATATAATTGAGCATATATTCAAAATGACCTCCCTGTATATCAGTGCCTGTTGAGATCATTGCACATATTTCAGTGTCAGAGGATGACTAAGTGGCTTAAAGAAACCTTGTAATTAATTAATGATGTTGACTTTGCTTCAGCCCATTTTAGCTTGACCACTAAATGCACATCAGTAAGGAGAAAACTAAACATAGCTCAAGAACTAATGGGATACACAGCTGTCCAATATATTTAAATACAAATACATTGTATATTCCTAGAATCTAGATTCATTTTTGTTATTCATGCATGAAATTAGATCTGTAAAAAAAAATAAGGCAGTCCTGCATTTCAAGAAATCAAACATTGTGAATCATATTTTTTTTTTTACTTAAATTCAATGAGGTCATCCTCCTCGGCTTCATTTTAGATTTAGTGTAAAGAAAGGATGCGTTCAACAATAACAGCATGAACAACACAGTATGTTACTTGGTCCATGACATAAATATGTTTTAGTACAGTGGATTAGCAGAGATTTTTCTAACCCCTCCTGTGAAACCATGAAAACAGTTGTTTATCCTTGAATATTTGCATGACATGTAGCAAGGAACAACATTTGACTTCATTCAAGCCCTCATTGGGCTCTCTGTCGGAAAGGTTTTGATGCTCAACATTAAAGCCTCGGTTGTGTCTTGTAACAAATATGTCAGCAGCTTAAAACACTGTCTCTAGACAAGCAGTCAGCACCTAAATGTGAGTATGTATCATCCAACATGGCATCTGCAAGAAGGCGAACGTTGCAGTCGCTCCATCACAGAAAGCCAGTGATCAGTTGTTCCCTTCTTTAGAGTTAAGAAGCTCAATCAGCTGGTCTGCCTGCAATATAAATACAAATGTGGACAGAGCAGAAATCAGACTAACAGCAACACAGACGGACCTTAAAACTCAACCTGGAAAAACTCAAGTAGCTTTTTGGTCACTAAAATAAATACTACACTAAATGACAATCATGTGCTGTCTAGGTAGATTGATGGTGCACTGTCCTCTAGACAATTTCTTCTATTGAACTGGATATTTAAACTGTAAACTGCTTATGCACCAGGGAGCATGGGCTGGCTTAATATTTTAAAGAAAGTGTCAGAAAATACTTAACCTCCATATTTTTTTCAAACACTCATGAATTCTTTTATTTTTGTAAGGAAAAAAATAGAAACAGTCTTACTGTGTAATTTTTTAAAGACAGGGAGAGACATAAAAGAACAAAAACCAAGTTGTTAAATTATTTATTATTGAATTATAATTTTAATGGTCTTTACTCTTTAAAACATGCTGCCTTCAAGTTATGAATATTTTACGATAAAGTGAAACTACTTTTTTTGCACTACCATTTACACATCGTAAGGAGACATTGTTTTTTTCTTCCTTGACAACCTGATGGTGCCACAGACTTGGGATCAAGAAGCAAATATTAACCTTTACTTATCCTGAAATAATGTCTGATATTGACGTCTTTCCAATACAAAAATTGGAGAGGGTTGGCTCACCGTGATAAACCAGTAGGAGTTGAGTCTGTAGATAAGACGAGACAGGAACCCCATTTGACTAGCAGGTGCTATGACATGAAGGTGTAAGTGTGTGACAGAGCAGAATGGGGGCCAATGAAAACCAAACCTGCACACAAGGAAAACGGTTATTAAAATGGAAAAAGAAAAAGGTTATTAAAAATGTTATTAAACTTACATTTTAAAAATATAGCAAACATGCTATCAAACTGACATGTCAAACTGATATGGTAAACATGTTATCAAACTAACATAGTGAACATATGGTTATAATGTTATCACACTTACATGTTAAAGTGATAAGATTAACATGTTATCAAAAATGTAACAGGAAAACTGAACTTTGCCTTGTCCTTGGATAATGTCATCAAGTGATAAAATACTGTCTCTCCGACATTTTTGGGGGTGTACCCTTTATAGAGATTACATTGTTACACTTATTAGCCACAACTAGATGTGAATTAGGACATGAAACATTGAAAGTTGCCCACCTGACATCACTGAAATCTGCTACATTGTTTTTCTGGAGGACATCCTTCCCTGTCTCAACCATCTTTTTCACTGGTTATGACAACAGAAACAAACAATAATACAATAGGCCACAAAATTAAGATGTTTTTTTTTTATGAGCAAAAAAGGTCAAATAGAATAAGACTATTGTTTTTGTATTTATTCTGCAACTACAGTGGTGGAAAAAAGTTTTCAGACACCCTTAAAATTTTACACAATCTCAAATATTATCATGAAATATTTGTGGAAAAATCTTTTTTGTGTTTCAAAAAGTGTGGCTGCATTAGACAG
>JAQMCX010000057.1:12483304-12496418 GCA_029814765.1 Acanthurus leucopareius | reverse complement strand
ATTGGTTCATGCATTTTTGGCCAGAGAAACACCCATGAAACACCCATGAATTGATGAGATGATTCTACACAGCTGATTGGACTACGGGCTGTGCGCCAGTGGCGCATTGGGCGGAGCAGAGTAGGATTCCTCTGCTGCTCCTGGAACAAGGTGGCAACGGTTGACCTGGAAACTCCCCTGAATTAATTAAAATTTTCCCCGCTCAATGCGTCACTGGCACACAGCAGAAAGTGTACGATAGGGCCCATGGAGTATTCATTCAATAAAAACTTGACATATAGAAGAGGCTGTTCAAAAACATTTGATTTTATTTATACGAGAAAACATGAGGGAATGCATCATACTGGTGAAAAGTCACTTTAAGAATCTGAGATTTACAAATTATTCTGTCAGCACGCAAGAGGCCATTGCAAGAAAAGAACAACATTTTGTAATTTTCCTTAAGTTTAGTAGTCAAATAGTTTGTGCCACTTTGTAGAATATTATCTCTTACTGTGCTGAAAATCAATTTGTGAGGGGAAAAAAACAGATTTGTCTGCTCTATGACATACCTTTGTGTTTGGATCAAAATAAAAAGTTTTTGCAGCCTGAAGTTTTTACAAATCAGGGGATTATTACTATTCACTGGTTTGTTAAACATAAATGAGGCAAAACAGATCAGAGACAAACAAAAGAGCAGTCTATTTGTAGATGTATAATGGGGAATTCCCCCAAAAAACACATTTACAAAAGACAAATAAAGAAATGATAATTATAATGAGCAGTCAGAGCTTTCTTAAGCAACAATAAAGCTCTGCAAGAAGCACGGCTTGTTGTTCTGGAAATTACCTCACAATAGGCAAGTGTTCAATCAACCACTTTATTACGAATAGAAACCAAGTCAGACATATAATTAAATCTAGTTACTGGCATATTCACAAAAGTTGCAAAACTAAATCAAACCTGAAGCTTTCATACAGCATGCAATCAAAAGAACTACTATTATTTTGGGTGTCCAATGGAAGGGGAACAGGTATACAAACCCCCAAAGGTTAAGTTCCCTTTTGGGATAAAATGTTGTTGGCAACTCCAGTAATTACAGCCAGCATCACCTCTTGATGGAACAGTCACAACTAAAGGTTTGCTCTTTTAAGCTTTTGTCGTACTTGCAACCATTTCATATCAACCTTATTATCATCTAGATTAATTCCTGTTAAATTACTTCACATCTATGCTATGTCCAACATCAGGAATGAACTCCTAAGCCTACATTTTAAGCCATCATAACAAGAAGAGCATAAAAAATATATCAAAAGGTGAACATCTACATTTTAATGACAAATTGACAAATTTTATCTGCTGATGATGATTGTTGGATATCATTTAAAGCTCCAGAGCAGCTAAAGCAGTCGCAGATTGATTAGAAATTGACAGTACAAACTGATTTAAGCTTTTCTTTTAATAAGTGCTGTGTGAAAATTTTTACTCAGCTTCATGACCAGCTTTAATATGACTTTCCTTTCCTGGTCAAATTTCAAATACCCAGAAGCAAACAGCTATCAACCAAATAAAAACAGGAATGCTTTTGTCCAGCTGTCATGGTGTGACAGGTAGGAATGCTTGTGGGTTCTTTTGTTTTGTGTTTGTGTTTGTGTGTGCGTACATGGTGAGGAATCCGGCTGTATAAAGAGGCAGTGTCACAGTGTCACAGCTCACACTTAGCTCAAGACTCAAACTGGTTTCAGGAGATAAGGTGAGTTCTTCAGATTTTAACTCTGTTGGTCAAAGCTCTGATTTTCCATCTTTAACAGCATCCCACTGTGCTTGCAGATGCTGATTATTCAGATCATAATGATTTTATAATATACATACTGATTTTTGGTCATGTAGTCTGTTAATTTACTGCCTCTAAAGTTCACGTTTACAGATATTCCTGAAGCTGTTGATGACTACAATGATGATGTTACTTAATAAACTTGTTTCTGATTCCAGTCTTGTCTCTGGACGCCCTGACGCACCAAAATGTTTTCTATCCTGGTCTTCGCTTTGCTCTGCATCAGCTCCCTGGCAAGATGTAAGAAGCTGACACATTCTTTGAGACCTGCAGTCACAAACTTAATATGTTAAAAAGTTAAGAAGCAGCAGCTTCTTGTCTGACAGGTCACAATGTTTTCTACCTCTCCAGCTGACGTGGGGCTCTACTCCTACTCTAAGGCTGTTGGAGGTGGCAGCGGCAACTCCTTCTCCACAGAGGGAGAGGGACATATCACTGGCATCAGACTATGGGAGCGTACCAACGCTTACATCACTGGGTCAGTCTCTTATCCTTTTTTTACATATGTGTCGGGGACTGTATGAAGATATTTAAGATGGGCATCAGGTTGGAAAAAAAGGGTTGATGTTTCTTTAACTGAAGGGAGGGTGCATTTTAATTATTTATTTATTTATTTATTTTGTAGTCAGCCTTACCAGTGCATTTTGTCACAGATGGTGTTAATAAATGTTTAGTTAGCAGCTCTTTGTTAAGAAACCGGGTGGTTGGGAAACTTTCCTTGTCCTTGTTTGTTATTATCACTATACTTTATTGAAATTTGATGGATATTTTAAACATTATTATTTCATTTACAATTTTTAAAATGGTATGTTATTTTTAAATTCTTTCTGTACCTTAAATTGCAATGATTACATGAGTTGTAATCATTCAACACTGTTATATAATTAAAAGATGAATAAGGAGAATTTTGCAGTTTTCTAAATCAAAGGGAGAAACTGAAAGCTTAATAAAGGCTATTTTAAAAAGTTGACAGGTGAGGCCAAGCAGCCTTCAAGATGAATCATTTCATCCCTCTCTGCTTCAGATGGTCTCAGTGCTAATCAATGTTTCCTCCCTTTTGTGTCTGACCTTTCAGTATCCAGCTGCGCTACGGATACATGTGGTCCAAAGTAGTTGGAAAAGTAAATGGCAGAACACATGAGATGTCCCTGTTCGATAATGAGACCATTATTCAGGTGAGATATTTTATTGCTACTGAAACATTAGTGCTGAGTTGCTCCAGAGGGCGTCTGCTCAAAAGAGAAACTTTTGTTTTGAAAATCTTTCCTGTGTGAGTAATTTTTGATGATACAATGCAGTTTTTTTCTACTAATTATTTTAACCATTTAAATATACTATTTATTAACATTTGTTTTGGGTTTTTTTTGTTTTCATATGCATATTTTATATTATCACAGACATATTTTATAATACAGGTCCACAAAATATTGATAGTAGTGGCAATTATTTTAAAATGAGTAATATGCTGCAATATTACCATATAAAAATCTGTTATTATGTATAAATACATACATTGTTTACTTCCTGAGGATTAACCACAATAACAACTGTGTTAACTTGCTCTTCATATTACTCTTTCAGGTCTCTGGTAAATATCACTCCAACTACATCTATCAGCTGATATTTGTGTCCTCCAGAGGGCGCTCTCTGATGGTGGGCCAGCCATACCAGGTCTGTCACTTTTGGCATTTCTGTACATTTTAATTATTGCTATGGATACTTATTGTCATGTACTAATCGTTGGTGCTGTGTTACAGGCGTCCTTTAACCTCTACCCGCACCACCAAAATGCTGAGCTCAAATTGCTGAGTGGACGAAGCAATCACGTTGGGATCACCTCCCTGGGTGCTCACTGGGCGGTCTTCACGAATGAAGACCAGGGCAGCAACAGCACTACAGTTAATTAACATGAGTTAAAATATGATGGCTACTTAATTAGTCAATCATTTATGTGCACTGGATAAAAACATACCACTTTTTTTACTTGTAACAACAAATTGGGTCTATAAAAAAAATGTTTTATTACTGATTGAAAAAAATAACAACAGTGACTGAAAAAGACGAAGTCAGGTTGTGACCTGTGGTAATGCAGGTAAACAGACAGGATCTACCAAACACAAACATGTCATTTATTTACTTTTTATGCTGAATGCTTTTCTATGTATAAAATGAAGGGGCCTCAATTTAAAACATTTTGCACTTCTGGAACATTGAAGGAATCAAAGCAGCAATTTTTGCACTGAAACAAAATGACATGTATTCTGAGGATTTCTTACTGGAAGAACACCAAAAGATCATGTTAATGTCTATATGACTTGTATTTCTGCTCTTCTCGTGGTTGGATAAATGTTCAGAATAAATTGTATCAAATTTTGTTGCTTGCATTATACCCTTTTTTTGCTTTATGACCTTGTAGCAATTATAAAATATTCATAAAAATGAACAGGAACTCAATGCCTGAGTCTTAATTGTGGGTTGGGCATCTTACTGTTTTTTTCCTATGAAATCTAAAAAATGCACTTTTATATATGTGAGCAGCTTACAGAATGTGTGCAGCATTCTCATGTACACAACTTCAAATTCTAATTAAAGTTTTATTCAACAAAGTTGTTATCAATAAGCTCAATTTTCCTGTTGTTAAAAAAAATTATCTGCCTCTGCCTGCTAATAAAACGACACATAACATACAATTCCATCATGATCATACAGTTTCTATACAAGTTTTATTTTCAGTCTTTGCGATCTCACAAGTTCCTCAGTGAAAGTCAGAACCATCTGTTTTTATTGTCCCTCCTCTGTGGTTTTCCAGGCACGGTAGCTCAGGTAGCTGCTTCCTGCATAGCACAGTGTGTTGAGAAAAGCAAAGAACTGAAAAGTGTGAAAGGGAAGAAAAGAACATGGGAGGGAGTGTGACAAAGCAAAAGAAAAGGAGAAAATGTGAAATTGAATATTTTCAAAGCTTATTTTACTCATTACCTACACACTCTAAGCATTCATTCAAAGCAGTGGGGAACCCAAAACAGTAAGTCTTTCGTTGTTAACCAGCAGTACACAGCTGGCCTACTTTTAGCTACAAAGACAGAATTATGATGAAGACACAACCTCATGTTTGTAACTGATTTTTATGATGTCAGATGTTATGTGAAGATTTTTTTTACTTTATTTGTTTTTTATTTACTTATTTTGTAGAAAAAAAGTGCAGACACACTAAATATCAAAAAAGAACATCTGATCCTTTAATTATATTGTTTCTATTGTACTCTGTCCATAAATACAGGCTGCACTCATTCCCAGGTTGTTAATATGGATGTTTTTTGCATATTTTAGTCCCCTAACTCTTTGTCATCTAATACAGATGGACTAGTATAATATTTATTAGGTAATATTCAGCACCTATAAGATTTCAACTAACCTCCTAAGTAAACCATCTATATGTAAAGGCAAATTGAAGATTCATAAATTAAATGAACAGGAGTAAAAGTGCTGTCGACAAAGAAATACTTGATCTCAAACATCTGCAAGAGTTAATGAAACAACAAACAGTTATGTTAAAGAAAGACTTAAAACTCTGTGTAAAAATTCTTTGGATAAAATATAATCAAATGTTATAAATAATAGAATGTTCCCCAAATAAACTGCATTACTCTAATGAATTTACATTAAATATTTGCATTTGATTTTTAACAAAGTAACAAGAAATTTGTACTTTACATTTCAAATGTGACTCTTGTCATTATTTTAAAAAAGTGCTGAGATGTGACTTTGACAATCCTGTGAACAATCCTGTAATGTTTCTCTTTTTTATTATTTGAGGAAGCAGCCTGTGTTTTAGCTGTTTTTCTGACATTCATGTGTAATGTGAGCAAACAAATATTTCCCTCAGCAGTTCGTATTGACAGGAGTGATCTTACTGCAGATGCTGCCCAGCAGTTATAGTTGTGTCGCCCCCTAATGGCCTGGTTGACTGAGAGAGCATCTACCACTGCAGTCACCAGATACAGAGCCGTGGCACTGCAGTTCAAACACAGCGACTGGGAGACAAAAAGACACACACTGTTACTGACACAAAAAAAAATCCATAGCAGTGTGTGTGTGTGTGTGTGTGTGTGTGTGTGTGTGTGTGTGTGTGTTTACCAGTGTAGTCCAGGGGACCTGTGGTATCCTGTTATGGGCTCCAGTGAGGTAAATTATAAACAGGCATATGGTCAGAACCCAGCACAAGATGGCCACAAACATCACCCAGCAGGGAGAAGACAGGTGAAAATAGTCTGTACCCCCAACCAAAATCCACACAAACGTACCACACACCTGGAGGAGGGGAAACAACGACAACCATAAGAATCTTCTAGATTTATGTTGAAGTGAAAGAAGGAAATGAAAGAAAGAAAAGATAAGAGATTAAACTAAAAGCATGAGGAAAGGAGAGACAAATGAGGTTTGACAGGGTTTGTGGGTATTTTCTGCCAACAGAAGCAGATTATCAAATTACCAACAATGGCTGAGGAAAACATTGGACACATTTGTTCTGTTTGTGAAGTGATGGAAGAATAGATTCAGGTCAAAGCTACAAACTCCAATTTATTTTACCAGTTAAATTTGTAAAGTACAATACATGAAATGTGGCACTTTGGGGTAGCTGATGGACAGCTAAGCCAGTAGGAAATTAAAAGCCAAACCAAAAATCCTAAAAAAAAAAAAAAATGTCACATCTCAATTTCCCTTTCATGAACCATCTGTGCTTTTCATTTCTTGGTCTATGAGTAATTTCCAAATTCCACATCACCATCTCCTCTGACTCAAAGTGTTGTGGTGAGTAACTGAATCTCTTTCCTTCCAGCACTAATCCAAACCCACCCTTCCTGTTTCACAACAAAAGATTCTTGCTGAATGTTTCATATCACAGGAAGAAAACATTTTGCTGGTTTGAAGCATGACTTTAAGAGTCAGTTTCCTTTCAAATGAAATATTTCATCAATTTTACATCATAATCTGCAAAGTCACAGAGACGTTTCAGAGCACCTGTCACATTTATGTTCCCCAAAAGTCAGAATTTTCATTTTAGGGTAGTTTTTCTTTCAGGATTTTCTAGTTTTCATCATCATATAATCTGTGGTCGCAAGTTATATACTGTATAATCCCACAATCTTGCTCTCTCTTAAATCTAAAACTCTAACTTCCAAAATAAACGGCTGCAGAGTTTGTCGGCAAAATCAGATTTGACCTAAAACTTGTTGTAATCGTGTACAGTCATGACGGATCAGTCCAGCTGTGGCGTGCCCTGCCTCTGCGTGGCAGCCAGCCAGACTGTATTTACTGAGAGACTGTCCTGACTTCTTCCGTCAGCTGATTTAGAAAGGAAGAGACACAATGAGGCAGAAAAAGGGGGAAGACGTGATTTGCTTGGTGTGTTTTTGGTTACCTTCCTATTTTCACAGGAATAGTTTTTCTCAGTCGGCCTGATGGACACCACCACAATGTGTTCATCCTATACAGACTTAGAGTCTAATTAATGAAATTTAATATGTGTAGAACTGCAGATCAGAAACAAATCCAACAGATCAAGAGGTGTGTTGCTACATCATCTGTTTAGATACATAAATGTGACATCCTTATCTTTTTGTCCTTAACATCAAAATTATAGCCACTCTTGATAATTCTTGATAAATGTATAATTAATTTCCTTCAAAAATGACCTCTTGCTATAAAAAGTCATTTCAGAACCACTGGGTGTTTTCTTATGACACAGTCTTCCATCATTAACACATTCCAAATCCGTATTCACACTTACTATTTCAGCCAGGAGGAGCAATCCTTTGGCGGTTGTGGCAAAGTGCCGGTCGAAGGCCAAGGTGGAGGTTGAGATGTTGCATTCTGGTAGTGAGGGAGTCCTGCGGGCCGTCACCACAGCGGCTCTGTCCATGGTGCACTGACGCAGGCGGTGTGTGTGCTTTCAGTCCAGTTGTTGCTGGTGCAGAGGAAGTCATGTTCCTGTCCAAGATCCCGACAAGGACATTTCTTTGACAAATGACAAATACTGTTTGTCAGCTCACATATTAACAACAGTCACATAAACAAGCATTTAAGTTGTTCCTGTTTCATTCACCCAAACTTAATAATCATTATCTCTAAGATAATAATTTGTTTTCTCTCCTAGGTGCTTAAGAAGGTTAAGAAAATTAAACTTTTAAGAAAATTTTACACTAAAAAACACATTTAGATGGAAAAATAAAAAAGTATCTGCTAATTTTGCTATTTTATCTTTTTTATTTAAATTATTTTATCATGGAGTCAAGAAATGACAGCTATGTTGGAGCTATGAAGCTACATTACAGGCTTGAACTGGCCCAGAGGTGATGTTAGATTGGGAGGAAACGAAGATGTCAGTCCCCTCAGAGGTATTCACAGCCTAAGGCAAGAGGAGGAGTGGAGCCACAGATAACGACAGCTCTGCTACTGATGATAAATGATGTTGATAGGAAAGAGGAGAGTGGGTGTCTGTGTGAGGCACCAAAGTCACACTATTTGTAGTTTTACATGTTTTAGCCCCTCTTATTGATTACTCAGATTGATATGCCGCATTCAAGGCTGTTATTGTTTTCAGCAAAACTGCGAAAAATCAATTTGCAGAGATTCAGTCTCGCTTGAGTTGAGATAATCCACCATATTTTTGTGGTGCATTTAAGGATGCTGATATCTAATAGATGGAAGGCTGCAAAAAAGAATGACAACATTAGGAAGAAAAAAACAAGAGCTGAGCAAGCAAATGGTAGACGAGTGTGAAAAAAAACAAATTTTACAAAATAACATATCAGTCAGTTAAATAGGCAGCTGGTTATTATATCAGGAGAGACAGTCTGCTGTAATAAGTCAGATGGTGGATGGTGAAGCATCCTTGAAGACACCAGCTGGAACATTTAAAAAAAGTAAATCCCTTTCACACCTGCATTAGTAATGACAATAATATGACTTTGAAAAAGGGGAAAGATACAAATCAATTTATTATCACTAACAACACAGGAGTGTAAAGACAAATAAGGGCAACAAATTTATTAACTGATGTTTTATGATTTCAAGGTTAAGTCTGAAATCAAATAAAATGAAATACAGATCAATTTCAAGATCGTCTCTGTTTTTGACCAAAATATTCAGCCTTAAATGAAGATTTGTGTCAAATATATTCATTCTACCAAAAATGGCAGTATTTTTGTTTAAATTCTTGCACTACCACACCCTCCCACTTCCTAATCTCTCATCCAGTTAACAAAAAAAAGGACTATATGAATATTAAAAAATTGTTCATTTCACATGTCTAACTGTTGTACACAAGAGGTCTCCCTCTTTGGTGTATGTTGCACTGACCTGGCAGGTTTAAAGTTTCACATTGCATGACTGGGTCCAGACTACCTGTAGTGACTATTTGAAGGTCAAACATCCAAGTAAAACTAACAAAATGCAAAATACATGTTTCAGAGGAGGAAGGATTTTAAGCAGGAAACATAGTTTTTTTAGGTGTGTTTTTTTTTCAGACCATTAAAGTGAAAAAGGTTTTTGCCCTCATAAAAAACCCTGTATTCAATCAAGTGTTCCACATTACATTGTGGCTATGGAGGCAGTGAGTAGTCTTGACCACTGGGGGGCAGTAGTTACACATGGACAGACAGTGAGCTGAAACAGCAGTGTACAGGGACAAAAATTGCAAGGTCGAGGCCAACAAGGGCGCTGGGTTGGATAACTGTCTCTGAGGGCTTGTAAATTGTTGTTTTTTGCTTGGCCTTTGTATTCTTCATTTTTTTGGTGGTTGGTAGGGCGAGAGCACAACTACAGCGATTACCCAAAAGCTTATTCCCTGCAGAGGCAGGTTTGCAGTAGACCAGCCTGCGTTAAGCAGAAATTTGGATGGCTGTATTACATGGACTTTTGTAACTGTGCACATGCTGATGGTGGTGTTTTTCCAGAATGGAGTAGAAAATATTGAAAAACACGATTAAACGTATTCCAAGGAGAAGCATTGACAAACAAAAGGTAACCTTTAATGAAAGGATTAACAGGTTTCATTGCATTTGCACTTGAATTTCATGAGTGAGATTTTAATGTTTCTTGATTTTAGTTGCATTTCCCCCAAGAGGCAGTTCCAACTTTGACTCTGATTGGACAGAAGTGACTAAAACACTTAGATGACTTTAAATTCTTATTATTAGTCTCACTGCAAATACTAAAGAAAAAACACAAATATTAATGAAGCCAACAAGCTTTTTTTTAAAGTAAAATCACTGTTGCTCTTTCTTCACTTCATCACACACAAACCAATAAGCTTTGCACTGACATGCTTTACGATGCTGCTGTCAGGAGCTGGTCCTGCATTGTCTCAGTGGATATTTTACCTGTTTTATCTTATGCTACTTAATACAGTAAAATCTGCTCTGATGAGTAGATTCTGCTCAGTACAGCAACATAACCACTGCAGCAATCTATAATCTGCACTACTCTGTCCTTCTATTTTCTGAACCAACGGGCCAGCTTTGGTCAGCGGCTACATGTGGTCAGTACAATAAAAACAAAAGCAAGGAGCCAGCCAAGGCATTTCTGAGTATGGATAGGCAGCACGCACCCGAAGCCATTAGTCTTTCTTTGAGACCAATAGATTTTCTATATGAGCTGTCTAACAACTAATTACCACAGCAGGACTGGGGTCGTTTTACGTTCATTCAATTAATTAAAAATGGTAACACAATCTCAATGTCATTTACTAATGTCAAAGCAAAATTTTAATTATTTCTTGCCAGACTGAACATAACCTCCTAAAGAAAGTTACCCACTCGGAATTACCTTTGCCAGACCTTATAGGCTGTGGTGTGTTTTGTGTTATGTGTATGTTGTGTGTGTGCATGTGTGTCTGTGTTAAGAGTTATCTGTAGATACAATTGCTTTATAAATCCAACAAAAGAGCTTCATTAAAAATCATCCTCTATTATCACATTTGAATGGTAACATTTAGAAGCCAGGTCTCCAGTATATAATGTATGGTCATGAACGCTAACCTTAACCCTTATTCTAACATTATTATGTGAATGTGTTTGTACTGTGCAGAATAAACGAAGGTAAATGCATCAAATTGCATAATGGGTGTTCAATAAATTGCACTTTTAATCCTACACTCTTATATGACACACACACACACACAAACAAGCAAGCAAGTGTTTTTACAAAGGTGTGCTCTACAAAATGTGCTGCCAACACAGTATCTGTACTGAACGAATGAATAATGGAAGCCACTTGTCAATGTGCTCACATTTGAGTGGACTTTCTTCTCAGACACACACACACACACACAAGAAAAACCTTGATTGATGACTTGGTCGATTGGAGTTTTTCTGAAGTTATTTAAGAGCTTTCTTTCTCATTGAATACAACTTTTTTATCTCACTGTACAACCTCTTTCTCTTCATTTTCTTTTTGCTCCACCTACTGTAAAGCTCCATCATGACTCCTCTTTTTTTCATCTCCAGTCATCTGGTGCCATTACGTGTCCTCACAGTAACCTTCATGCTTTGTAACAACAGGGAGAGACTTCAGTCTGTCATGAATCACCTGTAGCTCCACCACTCACTGAAATGAACCAGCATGACAAACTGGCTGTGTGGTGATGTATTTGCTTACTGTACTTGAATGTTCATGTACGAAGGGATGGATGTAGTTTTGTAAAATGACCCGAAGCTTTAATATTTTAATGAAATGTTAAAGGAAGATGCGCAGTAGATTTAAAAAAAAACTGAATTGGAGTGATTTGGAGAAAAATCTTTTAAATACCAGACAATCCTTTCATCACCAGCGAGCAAACAGGCATTAGTGGGATGGATCATACCAATGAATATGTGGTTGTTTGCGTGATCTCACATAGTCCTGATCATAATTAGTAGCAATGGTACAGCAGGCTTTTCCTCTCATCAATAACCTCTTGTGCCTCCTGCAGAAGCTGCTTTCTTAGATTCTACAAAGTAATTATTATGCTTTCTTGTCAGAGCTGCTCAATTAAAATTGGGTTTCTCCTTTAATTCCCTGAAATACCACGAAGGATTAGAGGCGCACAGGTGATTAATGCTTATTTCCCTTTTTCTTCTATTGTTTTGTCTGTGTAGGTTTACACACACAAACAAACACTCTCCTTCTAATGGCCTTGTGAGTTTTTTTGATCGTTTATCTAATGATAACAACAATGGACAAAGGTTTTCTCTTTGCCTGTTAATGGTCTTGTTAACCACAGAATTTGTCTTGTAAGGCTTTAGCTGATTTCAGCTTTAAATGCTCAAAGAAGGAAATTTGGAAACAGCAAACATAATGTAAAGATATACTACTAGGTTGTACAAGTGAGATCAATTTAGTGCATCAACCATGATGGAACTACTGAGACAGAGTCATTCTCACAGTAAATTTCGCTCTGACAAAAACTGTCAGCTCACGACTATATGTAGAGAATGTGAAAGAGGACAAAATAAATTAAACCTTTCGTTCAGGAAACAATACATTTTTGACAATATGGTTGTGATCTTTTATCTGCAGTATTTAATTTACTGTGCTGATTAAATTAATTCAAATGGAAATAAAGTGAACCCAATGGCTCGCAACCATCTAACAGCTATTCAGTCAACCAAGTCAGCAGCGATTTAATTAAAAAGAGAAAACAAAATGAACAGAATTAGTTTTCCACCGACTCCAGAGGGAATTATGCAACAGACTAAAAATGTGCGATTGTACCTTTTGTTGCTGGGGTTGCATTTTCACTCTACACCTTCTTGTGTGTAAGAGTGCACAGACAAAGAACAATGTATCACATCTCTGCTGGAAATGACCGGGCTACATTTTTTCTTCCCGACCTTCCCGACCCCAAACTGTCTTTTCCATTTTCACCATTGTCTACTTTTCTAAATTGTATTTATTCTCCTATCTTTCCCTCTAATTCTCTCCCCCACCAGTTTTCTTCTTCATGGTGTGTCTTTGGAGTCTGTTGCTGTGGCACAAAGGCTCACTACTGCCACATAGACACACACACACACACGCACACAAACACAATGCAACATTTACTGAAACTCAACATGCTAAGATGTAAATAAACTGAACTCCGCCTGAACCTACCCATCCCCTCCATACATACACACACAAACACACACAAAACACACACACAAAACACACACACACACACACTAACATACGCACAAAACACACACACACACACACACACTAACATACACAAACACACACTAACACACACACACACACACACACACACATAAACACACACACACA
>JAQMCX010000057.1:12438440-12474125 GCA_029814765.1 Acanthurus leucopareius | reverse complement strand
TGTGTGTGTGTGTGTGTGTGTGTGTGTGTGTGTGTGTGTGTGTGTGTGTGTGTGTGTGTGTGTGTGTGTGTTTCAGTGAGGAGGACTCTGAAGAGCGGCCTCAGTCTCGATGTGGTTCAGGCTCTTGGACTCAACAACAAGACAGGAGACAAAGTGTGAGACGACCAGTTGATCAGTGAACATTATTGATTGGAGAGACTGAACCAGGACCAGCAGACAGCAGGAACAGATGCTCCTCGCGTCTCCTGCAGGAGAAACATCAATCTTCTCTGACTAAACGAAACATTTTGTTTGCAGGAATCAGCTTGTGTGTTTTTCTGGTTTCCTGCAGCTTTTGACGTCCATGAACGCATCTGAATCTTACAAAGAAGCTGAGTGATGAACCTGAAAATGAATTGATGTTTTATTTTAAGTGAAACGTGAATGAACAGAGAGCTTTGTTCTTTCAATCTGCCTCCATGTTTCAACGTTCGCTCGTCACTCTGTCAGTTCACACGCAGCAACAGTCACAAGGAGACTCATCACACGAAATTAAGACCTGAAACTTTAAAAGCTTTGATTTTAAAGGTAAATCTCTTGTGGTTTAAGAGTTCACAGAGTTCTATGATACTTAATTCTAACACTATAACAGGTCTTTGAACATCTCATTTGAACCACCAGAATTCCCCACTGAGACCTTCATCTTGAACCAGATCTTCATTAGAAAATGATCTGAATAAATAATTTAATTTAAAAACTCACAAGTTCAGTTTGTTGATCCAGATGTTCTGATCACATGATCTGTATGTTCAAACCAACACGTCCTTTAAATGTTTCCAAAACTGTCATGATTCATTTTCACTCCAGCCTGCACAGAAAAGTCCTTGAAAGTCCTTGAAGAGTTTGAAATGTTGGTATGAATGTTTCCTGTCACGAAGTCACAGAAATCACTAACGTGGTACAAAACTGTTCAACATCGCCTGCCACTGTGTGTGTGTGTGTGTGTGTGTGTGTGTCTGTGTCTGTGTCTGTGTCTGTGTGTGTGTGTGTGTGTGTGTGTGTGTAAGGCTGCTGGTAACGTTACAGAGGGCCCAGTATTGTATTGTCCTCTGGGAGATCAATGACATTCCCCTCCTTTGAGTCCACAGATTATCTGTCTGCCCGCCTGTCTGAAAAATCTGTCTGTTTTTCCATCTCTCTGCCTGCTAAGCTTTCTCCCTTCTACACTCTGGTCCTCTGTCCTTCATTCTGCTTGCAGTATTTGTCTTCCTGTTTGCCTCAGTGACAATATGAGAATTTAAAAGAGGTTAGACATCCTCAAAGATCACCTTCACATATGACAATGTGATGTTATGGTGATGTAAAACACTTAGTTCTGATTGAGTAATTTAATACAAAGCCACTGGCCTGCAGTTAACATGTGGACCTACATAAAGTTGCTGTGCAAGGCAGTGTGTAAAAGTATGTGTGTTTATTGCAAAAATATTTCAACCAATGTTATTTGAATAATGTGCAACATTGGACGTCCGACAAGTGTTTCTGCTTGATTTTTATTGTCTCTGAATTAAAAGGTGTTCTGTTTGACTTTGGCCAAGGTGCACAAAGCAAAAGATTCCCCCTGTGACTTCATGATTGTAAGAAAACTGGACAAGAATGGCTTTACCTCCATGAAATATCCAAATATTATCTAAGAACCTCACAGACCTCAGGTCAGATGAGGTCAAATGTACATTCACTGTTTTAAAGAGCAAAAATTCTGGTGAAGATCTGAAGTGTTTGGATTTTTTTTACTTTTTTTTCCACTGAGATATAACTTATTTGCTGATTCAGGATCAGGAAGTGATTGTAAAAGTTACTGACATGGGTGCTTAAAGATAGACGAGTGGTTATGACCCCTGCTTCTGCAACCACATGTGTTCTCTCTCTGCCTCGAGGATCAAATCCCTCTTGCCCACCACCTGTTCTCCACTGCTGTCACAGTAGAAAGAGAGACTAGACATGAAAACGCAATCTTACCTTAAAAAATAACCCTGTAAACAAGGTCTGGAGTTATATTTATGTCATTGAAATTCTGAATTGCAATGAAGCTAAAATGTGAAGTCTAAACACAAAAGAATGTGTGTTTTTTGTTTGCGAGTGCACAGGAGCATGTGATCCGATTCAAAAAACAGTCAGTGATTTTCAAAACACTTGCTGGTCTCTGAGTGGACAACATAACTCTGTGTGTAAGTTGGGAAGTGATGTGAGGAGCAAAGATACTCATCAGCCTACAACTGTTACAAATATGCAATAAAGATAATAATATTTTTGATGTGATTAACATTAACATTGACATCTGGTGTTTGCAGTGTAAACAGTGTGGACGAGTCCATATTCTCTCTGACTGTCTGTGGTGTCTCTATTCATTTTAGATTCACTAGAGAATAAAGAAAGATTTACAGCAGTTCCAAAGAAGTCAAAAAGCTAACTTCATTTTTCTTTCCCTAATGTTCCAAAAAAAAAAAATTACCTTCATCTTTCACCTTTTGGTGAGGAGGGAACAAGACTGTCCTTTAGTAAATGTCAGGAGAGAAAATGTGAGGTGCAAAAACGGTGCGATTACTGTTAATTTGCAAGTGGTTTCCTCTGTGAATGGAAGGGTTTTACCACAATCACAGTAAAAAATCCATGTTAACAATTTATCCGCTGAAGATGTTGTTTTGAACAGTTACATTAGTGAAAGGTGGACAGACAATGTAAGGACCCTCTGCTGTGTGATGCTTGCAGTTTTGGGCAACTTATAAGTGTTGAATGATGAAATTTAGTTTCATTATTTTGGTCCTCTAATTGTACCACCCAGAAGCCTACCACTGTCTATAGTAAATGTAATTACACATGGTTTAACAAACCATAATATTTTTAAGTACTTGCATTAATCAGTAGCAGTCATTACATTCTGTTCTCAGTTTTAATATGAAACTGGCTGATATCCAGACAGCAGCACACAGTAAGACACAGACATGACAGAGCTACAGACTGTAGCAAAGCACACATACCTTACCAGCTAAAATGTGAATTTGTACTTTGAATTATCAAATTAGATTACCAATCCAGCCCAGCTAAAGACTGTTAGCTATATGCTTCATTTTAGAAGTTTTCCAACTCTCAAAACAATAAATCAGTGACAAATTCTGTCATCTTAGATGCTGTTATCAGTTTATTCACATTCCCACCACAGCTGTCATTCCAGGCTAAAAGACATTTCTTAATATTATTCTCTTCCCGTAGAAAATGCCAAATTTTACCAACAAACTCTTCCAAAGAAGAATGCCCTTTTAGTTGGATTTCAGTTAAAAAAGAATAAATAGTGTTGATTTATGAATCTGTTCTAGCTCAGGTAGTGACTGCATAGTTACAGCCTGATATATTGTATTCCTCTATGAGGGCTTCAGTCTTTTCCAAGAGCTTTTAAAAAATATATCAATGTACATGCTCGTTCACTGCAATGAATATGAGCACTGTAGCTTATTTTAAGTTAAGCCCTCAGACAGCATCCACCTGCAGCAAATACTTATCAGCACACTGCATGAACAGCTGAAATTATCCACCAACAAATGCAGCTTTCACTCCTGATTAAGTGGCATCTGCTAAAAACTAGTGCCCAATTAGTTTATGAAATTGTGCTCATTTTGTAATAAAATTATACAATATGTTTGTGACTTGTTTTTAAATATTAACATCTTTGTTAGATACAAATGGACTCTGCAGACAGCCGCAAAGATCACTGAAGTCCAAACATTGTTATTCTCGCTTTTTTGTGGTTTTTGTAGACAACAAGTATAGAATATTGTCAGCACCATCTTTTATAATGTGTTTTGTGTAAACAGTAGAAGCTGCTGGCTTTACTGAACCCTGTAAATTATTCTATTAATATTATGTAATATACATGAGTGAAAAGGCCTTACTGGGTCAAAAGTGAGATTAAGACCAAAGACACAAAGAATATGAGAAGAAGAAGAAGAAGAGGAAGAAGAAGAAGAAGGATGGAGAGAGGGTATCTGCAGCTGATGCTACTCTCAGCCAGAGGGTTTCACAAAAACACACAAAGTAGCCTTCACTTTGCACATGTGCACATACACACACACACATATATTAGCCCCAAAGACACACACATAAACACACAAACACACGCAGGTGGGACTAAGGAGTGTATCGTGCCAATTTGTTGTGCCCCTGGTCCCCTCTCAGGAGGCTCACAGACAGGCATCCAGCCATGCCAGGACTGGCAATGGTCCCGCTAACACAAACACACACACACATACACACACACAAACACACCTCCACTCTCACCGCACTGTGGCTGCAGGCACTGTAGCATCAGGGTTTTCTGTGTTCGTGTGTGTGTTTGCTTCCACTTTCCTCCGTTTTCATAGTCCACAAGAGACAAATGCTGAAGAATTATGAGCTTGTGAAAGACACTGCAGCCTTTTCACACATGGAAAATGAACCATCGCTTACTTGAAATATCTGTGTAGGGTTGCAGTTCACACTCAACTCTCCCATACATAACAATTTCATTTTGACTCTTTTCACACATGACTGTTGTGAATAGAGTAGGGTTTTTTCCCTCCTCTCCATGATGGCAGCGCCGCCAGAGAACAGCAGTAAGTTGAAAAGTAACACGAGGCAGGTACAAAGATGTCTTGATTCTGTCACAAGCTGGACAAAAAGCAGGATAAAATTATCTTACAGTAGAATAGTTGTTGATCTCCATGCGTCCATCAATACTGAGATGAGGCTCATCCTCATGTATGTAAAAGAGGTGTACAGCCCTGTTAGAAAAATGCAAGTGATAGTGCTCTTTAAGACCAGTTGTTACAGGTAACACTGACATGTTTACATGTGCTAAATATATTGTGTGTGTATATATATATATATATATATATATATATATATATATTTGGCCCTTGTTCCGAAGAGACAACGATCATACTTCAGTTTCAAGTTTTTTTACATGGCCAATGAAAATCAATATTTCTACCAATATTAAAATTTATGTGCAACCATGCATACTACATTTATAATAATGACATTGCCTACATCCCCTTGTCTTGTTGTTTTGGTATCCTCATTTGCCTCTTACAGGGTTTTTCTTTTTTAAGTTATCTAACAGTCGTGGAACACAGCGTCCATTTTTCATTTGTTTACCATCTCTTTAAAAAAGGTAGGCATTGCGATATTCCCGTACTCTCCCAAAACTTCTTGATACCCGAGTGTGTGATTAATGACAGATATTTTTCTCCTTCCAACCAGAAATATGGGCTGTTTCTTTTATTCATGCATCTCTACCCAGTCAAACTTCTCCCATGTGCAGTGAATGAAGGTTTGGATTAAACCTTGTGGCTCTAGCAAACACCATGGGCCTAAAACAATGAGACAGGAATGTTATTTAGATGTAGGCATGCATAAATGGTTGTAGGTTTTTTTTATTTTAAAAAGAAGAACACAATAGGCTGCTAATTATTCAAAGTTTGACATGACAGGTTTAGCTCCATACTTTGCAGAACACTCTTCTTCAGGGACACTTTAACCTGTGAGGACGCAGTTTGCTGATCCAACAAGACAGATCTTTTTTCTGCTCAAACCTAATTTCTAAAACAAAACCCTCCAGTTCTGCTGCTCTGTTCAGTTCTTTCTTACCTCGCTCTGTGCCGCTAATGTCATTGTCACTGTCCTCTGGGCCAATTATGACAACATATTGTTTCAGCAAATCAGCACCACTGTGTAAGGGACTGTGTCTATTTGTGTAAGTGCGTGTGCATATAATTTATTATCTGATGTGATAAGTATCTGTGCAGTGGAGAGGAGAGGAGAGATTGAAAGATAAAACTGAAATAAAGAAAGACCTGACTCCTGTCTTTCTGTCTTTTCAGGGGCCCTGTCTGGCTCTAATCAGAGACGCAGGGCCGCCTGCACTCAATTACCCGCTCAGTCATTAGTCAGCAAACAGGAGAGGCCACTGAGAGCCGTGTTCCCCACATGCTACTGTCTCATTTTCTTGCCTTAATTTCCACACCATTGATTACTGTCTTGACTTAACAGTACAAACTCAGTGATTGCAAATGCCAAAGATGTGATGGATTTTAAATGACACTGTCAGCTTGAAGCTCATAGGATGGCCCCTAAAAACATTGCTCCTCCTCTAAAAAACATGTTTTTTACAAAGACTAGAGATAGCCAAACATCAGGTTCTATTTTTTGTTTATTTGTTTTTCTGGGGTTTGTATTTTGTTTTGGGTTTTTTAGGTTTTTTTTATTTTTATTTTTATTTTTATTTTTTTGTTTGACACCATCACAACTATTCAAGAGAATTTAGCTAGACAGTATCGCCCTCAGCAAGGATGGAATTGGCAACTCAGACAAAATCAATGTTTCTAACACAGTGGGCTGTAAAGGAGCAAAGTATCATAGAAAAAGACTCTTGGTCATAATCGTTGGCTAAATTGCCTGTCTACTTTGGCTCCAAATGTTGTCTGGGTGTCATAGCCTTGACTTACCGCCTGTGGAAATTGTTGCTATTAAGTTGGCACCCCTTTTGAGTCTGCCACTCATTTAGTTGGCATGGTTTACTGAACCCCATAGAATTCAGTGAATAGATGGAAGAGGATGTGTGCTGGGCCCTCTGATGCACGGCCCCTTGAACTCTGAGCCTGGAAAAATATGTCAGTGCCCCGATTCTGTGTTTTTTTATTTCTTTGGTTATTTACTCACTGCAGGGCCTGGAGATACACCCAAAGGGGCAGATAAATAGAGAACAAAACAAATAAACACAGATGGCTTTCTTTTCCAGTGTGTTTTTCCTGTAGAAGTTTAGAGAAAGTTAGATTTATTTTAATTTTTTAACAGGTGCAAATGACCTGTGTGCATAGCAGCATTTTGGGGTTTTTACTGTAAAGATTCTCTTCAGTGTTAGAATACCAGAGCAATTAAAAAAAAGGTTAAATCCTTCTCTTTTGGCAAGCAAAACTGAAAAATCCAACACTCTTGGGATGAATGCAGTCTATTAGAGACCACACTATGCTGTAAACTAAGTGTTATTAAACATATTATCCAACCATGCTTACAGCTTGGGTATTTACTGTCTAAAAAATCAGTTTATGTCACAGTTGTTAAAAATGTATTTTTAGATTGCAACATCAGAAAAAATTAAAGCTGTGACAAAGAAACACTAAAAAATCTACTGTTTGTGACAGTTGCAGGCCTGTAATAAGTCTATTCAGTCATTGTATTTGGACAGAATTCAATATTTTTGAGTGTACCTGTTGACTTTGCCTGTGCATTTTTTATATTAATATATCACAGTATATCAATTTACATATTTCTGAGGTTTTGTGAACTGGTCACACAATAATTGCAGATAAAATGTTTACAAAAGTACCAAATACTAACGTGCATGTTTAACAGTTGGGAGTAAAGTGATGTTGGTTGTTTACATTCATTATAATAATGTTTGGTATTTCCTTACCTGTGAAAGAGAGATGAGGTAGTTTAATACAGTCAGCTAGGACAACAGTGCACCACCGCTCACGTGACATATGTTCATGTATTATGGGGGAGTGGCTTTGGAGGGATGCATAAAGTGTGTGGTTATGAGATTTTTTGATTGAATTCTTGGCTCAGCCTCGCTTGTTTCTTCAACATTACACACCTCAGCTTTAAAGGTAGAAGTGTTTATACCTGATACAAACTGCTGCAATTAAAGAGTAACTGACATCACTTCCTCCTGACTGCATTTTAATGCCTCCACAGTCTCTCTCTGAGAACTCTGGGTCTTTTGTTTGCTTTTGACGACGAATAATTGTAGAATGGGTTGAACTCTACAAACTAAATACAGTACTAACAGGCCAGACAACAAGATGATTTCCATTCAATGAAAATTGCTGTCCAACCACATGAGCCAAAAAAAACTTGCTTTGCTTTCAGTTTTGCCTCTTTGTTGATCTGTCTCATTGCACATGTGCAATAGGTTTTTTTTCCTCCTCGGCCCCACCCACTCGTCTCTGCCTGGTTCTACATCGAGATGATATAACACCTCACATCAATGTATGATGTCTACATTTTATAATGCTTTCATTTTTTCAGTCAGTGAAAAGACACAGTATGTTTAGGGACTTATTTTTTTAAAAAAGCAATTACAAGCAAACTTTGTATGTTATCTTTGTAGAAATTGCTATTTTATTGATAGCCTTTGTCTTTAGGTCTTAACAGTAGTAAGTAGTGCAGTATGTTTCTTTTTCCTCTTTATTTGAGGTGGATAGCCAATGTTGGCAGAGTAAATGAATTGTTGTCCAAAGCATTCTCATGATTATTATTCATCTTCATTCCCCTGTATGTTCTGTCTCCACTGAGGTCGTCGTGATATCATGAATTAGTCTCAACTCTTCCTGTCAAGTCTCACAGCCTCACTGTCTTTGTCTTTCTTGTTTTTCTGTCTCTGCATCCAGCATTCTCTCTCCCCTCTGCTCACTCTCTCTGTCTCTCGCTCCCTCCTGTGCATTCACTTCACAACAGAGCTGTCAGCCAGGTGTGTTTCAGTGTGTCTGTGCATGCATGTGTGTGTATGTGTGTGTTAATGGAACTGACAAATCCACTCTTGCTCCTCCACCCACTCCAAACCAGACCTGTCAAACAAATAAAATATGCATGCTCAGCAATTTGTTTCATATTCTCCTGGCAGTGGCCTTTTGCAGAAGCTCCTCCAGAAAAGTACACTTTACGACTGACAAACAGCTTACAGTGTGTTGCTGCATGCTTTTCGCACTGTGCAGCACATAATCAGTGGTTTGCTTTCATTCCAGGAGTCATGACACTGTATTTCCATAAGGTGCTCAGCTCACCTGGGCTCATGCCTAAGGCAAGCAAGTCTTTAACCTGGTGCCTCTCCCTACGTATTGTTTTGGTAGTGTCTGTGTGGCCTAATATATGGCTAACTATATCTGACTGGAGGGGTTTGTGTGTGTTGATAACTCTCTGTTTAGTCAGGTCACTTTTTTTCATCTTGATCAAGTGTCTGCAGGTGAGTTCAGTGGATTTTCCTCAGGAGCTGCATGTGTCCATCCAGTGATCAGCTCACACTTCCTCTTTATTGATAAGCATCTGCCTGGTTATCATTAGCTGAAACTACAATAACAGCTAACAGTTAACTTAGAGACTTAAGACATGACATGGACTTGCAAAAAATGACTTGTAAACAAATCTGGATTCAAGACCAAATGTTGCAAGTTGTAGTGTATCAGTCACACAAGCCCAGTTCGAATCTGACAGCAACTTTTCACTGATATTACACTTTTCTGCCAGATACATGCCAAATGATACAAACTTCTCCATATTTCATCTCAGCTGTTGTTTTTTTACCCAAGGTGCATCCCTGTCAAGTGTGGTCTTTTACTTTTTTCTTTTCCTGTTTTTATACAGATGTACAATATGTGGATGCTTCATTTTAAAGAAATGTAATTATGCTAACTTATGCACCTTATAACAAACATTAGCACATAATAAAGGAATTTTTATTTCTGAAAAAAGGTTCATGCCTACAAGTAAGATCAAATGGATTAAGATTTACACGTACATACATGCTATGCTGTATATATAGTCTTTGGATATGTATATGCATGTATACCACTGTATGTTTATTGTATACACATTAATATTTACTGTACATGTTTGCCTTAGATTACACTATAGATTTCATTGCCTGACAGATATTGTGCATTGAGTGTTCTAATACGAACGAACTTTGAACTTTTACATAAATCTCTTGATATTTTCCGTCATAAACATTCCACAAAAGCACAAGGCACTCTCGTACTCACAGGGCAAACCCCCATCTGTATCCAAACACAAACACACACTTTCTGCCCTTAGCTATGCACTGTCAAATACCTGTGTATGTGTGTGTGTATGTGTGCACATGTGTATTTATGTGAGTGTAGAGGCAATGTGGAGGTCATGTCGAGCCCCACGGCAGTTCATTAAAATGCAAGTGTTTTGGGGAATGTGTGTGTGTGTGTGTGTATGTGTGTTTGTGTGTGGGTGAGAGTGTGTGAGTGTGTGTGTGAATGTGTGTGTGTATGTGTTCACATAACTGTTTACATAATTGATGAATATGATAATGACACAAGCTGGCACTGTGCTCATGTGGACGCTTGGGTGTTGGTCTGTGTGTGTGTGTTTGTGTGTACATGTTTGTGTGTGTGCTGGGTATGAAGGCAGAGGATGCCCCAGTCGCACCACACGCCCATCATCTTGGCACTGACAGTTTGACCATTGACAGCACTTTGTTCTGTTGGCAGACAGAACGGGAGACAGACAGACAGGTAGACAGACATGCTGACAGCATATGGTGCTAGACAGGAGACCTGTGGACCCATGTGGTAGTTAGAAAAACACTTATTCCTCTCTCTCTCCCTTTTCTCTCTCTCCTCTTTTTCCTACTTTCTCTCTCTCTCTCTCTCTCCTCCCCCCTTGGCATATGTTGTTTGTGGTTGGCTGTGCGCCACATGCCGATCCGATGCCCTCGGCACTGCCGGGGCTCCGTGCCACCTGTGCCACTCTCTCCCATAGCAGCCCCCCAGCTCCCCCCCAACACACACATACACACTCTTACACAGATACACACGAACCCACACACCCAAACACTAGCTCTCAGTTTGCACCTGTGTCTGTGGGAGAGATTATCAGACAGGAGAAACACAGACATCATATTGTCCTCTCGGTGAGTTCAGTGGCCTATCTGATGGATTTTTTGACACAAAGTCTTAAAAGTTTTCAAATGGACAAGGTTCACTATTGAACACTTTCAGGCTTTCAAATTCTTCATGTAAAGGTGATATAGCTCTGGATTTTTTTAATATAAAATAAAGCTAGAAAAGCAAACTTTCTAGCCCTAGAATAAACAATACAGTCTCTGCTCTTAGGACATGTACTCTGGGTTCTTTTTCAATAAAATCTATCCATATTTTTCTTTAATTTTTAAATGGTTAAATAAGGAATAATCTAGCTTAGCTCTAGCTAAATCTATAAAATATTGTTAAAATTGTTGTTTCTGCCATCATCTTAACACTTTTCATTGATTGGAGGCAAGTAAGTGGTGAATGAGTGAGGACTAAATATGAAGGTGAAAATTAGATTAAACTGATTATAAGAAAAATGTGGTTACTTGACAGGATGCTGTGATGATACTGTACATATCACTGTTTCTGCTCTTGACCAGTGTCTTTAGGTCAATCACCCCCCCGCTGCTAATGTTTACTTAAGACTGGTGTTGTAACTTGGCTGGATGCTTCATCTAACAGCTAATGAGATCAGGCTGCAGAGCTTGGTAATACACTGGTGTTCAAATTGTAGTTCCAGTGTACAGCCTTGTTTTCAAATACTGGCTAGGAAGTCTCCAAATTCTGAACCTATCTTTTTGATACAATCATACTGTTCAAGAAATGGCAGTGTTGCACGTGCTTGCACAAATGTAAAGTGTGCCTTCTGTAGCTGGAAAAAAGTACGGTGTAAATCTGTGATTTATGTATAAATCGCATAATATATAGTGGACTATCATTTTGAAGCCTTAAGTTTTGCATTATGGCCATCACCATCCTGTGCTTTGAGAACCAGAAATAACTATATTTGGATGAGTGGATGGAGCAAGGAGGATACATATTGCTACCAACAAGGTTGTGATGTATTGCAGGCCTTTAGTAGCCGCATCACTCAAAGCAACCATGCCATGTCATGAACAGGAAACTTAGCTATGATCAAAAGTGGCTTTTGTACCTGACTGCAAACATGTTTATTTCTGCTTTTTGGAATCTATGAAGATTAACTCTTTTTAAATGCAGGTTTTGGCTTCAGTTTTAGCTTTAGGGGTTACTGCTTAGGTATATGATGCTGTGCGTGCATGTACTGCATGCATTGTAAAAGGTAAGTCTAGTAAAGCTCACCAACCCTTAAATAAGTCCAAATAAATCCAAAATATTAAACACATTATCTTTAAAATGCTTCATCATTTTTAAGTATTGTAGAAACCAGTATTTTAACCCAAAACAGAATCCACATCATTTACTTTGGATGGTCTGTGGTGACAATGAAAAAACAGAATAATATCCAGCAGTTTATGGGTAGATTGTCCCCTGGGTTTCTGTGTCAGTCCAGATGTGCTGCCAACATTACAGTGAGTGAGTTCAGTCAGATTATTAAGGATTTAGTGCGCACACATCTACACACACATGCACTCACACAAAAAATAGTATATGCACACATATTAGTGGGCTAAATTGTGGTGCTATATCTTACCAGGTCATGATTTTTCACTCATTTACTCTTTACTCACTGAAGCTAGTAAAATATGTATTTTTTGCACTCCTTTTTGTTGTGCCTTATTCAGCTCAGAAATACAGTTTGTTTTGGAAAAAGGGACAACAAGAGTGAGATTTATATAATGATTTGAGCATGTCTGTGTGTGTGTTCTTGTGAATGTGTGTGTGTGTGTCAGATAGAGAGAAAAAGATATAAAAGTGGAGATAAAGAGATAAAGCAACAGAGCTGCAGGTTGCAAACTGGGCAGCTTAACAAAAAGAGGAACAAAAAGACTGTTATCTTACAGGCACTGCAGTCTGTCAGATACACACATGTGCATGTGCACAGAATAACTGCAGGCTACACCTTTGTTCAATCACTGTGTTGTGGAACAAACTCTGGTGGGCCCTTATGCAGCATCACGCAGCATTCATGTAGTCGGTCTTCAGTGGAAACATGATTCATCTGTTGAGCCTCAAGCAGTCACATTTGAAAAGATGTATAGAATATGGCTATTGTCATCAGAGATGCTCTGACCTGCCACATTGTCATCATCTGTCACCCCATGCTGTAAACAGTTAGTGCTCCAGATAAATCCAAGCTAATCCCCCAGTTCTCAGGTCAACTACCACAGCTGACCCACACACACATGCACACACATTCAAGGCCAGGTTAGCTAGCAAGCGAGAAGTAGCACACCTGACCCCACTCCACTGTTTCCCATGCTGTGCTATGCCAAGACTAAAGGTTATCTCTTTACACGCGCTTGACCACACACACACACAATTTCACCCCCTTGGATTAAGTCAGAATCTATCAAACTGACTAGACTAGGCTTGCTATGCCACACCTGACACTCACAAACACACTCAGGTGTCCCTGCGACAGTCTCAGTTGGCCGCAGGAATCTGTCGAGAGATAGTTGCATCAGCTGTTAGGTGAGAGACTGAACATAAGATGGATGAGAGCCAGGACAGACTGACAGAGGGCTGAATAAAAATGGTTTTATGAAAAAAATAATAATAAGAGTCACACAAACTTTGAAATTGCCACGTATATAACATTCATTATATATGCACTATTCTTCACTTAACCACTGTTAAGCAAAAACTGACTTTACAGATTATACATATCCTATCATACGCCTTTCCATTTTCTCTGGATACAGTCACCCTACTTTATGATTACCTAATGGGTGTCCAAGCTCCCAGCACCAACATTACTGACCCCTGTACACTATTGCATAAATATCATGATAAAAAATACAAGATCCACTGTTATGCAGTCATCTGATACCACTGTCTCAAAGGCTCATGCAGTGAGGATGGTCCCAGTCCTCCCAGTGAGGGAGGATGCCCTCTCACGCAGCATGGTCATTAACAAAGGGCTGAATTCAAACCTGACAGAGACAAATGACTGCACAAAGGCTAATACTGTCCATTTTCAGTGCTGACTTGCAATTTACAATGACCTGGAACAGAAATACCAGAAAAGTTATTAACTTTAAACTGTGAAATGTGAAATGTTCATGTAATGAGAGCTGTGTGACTCATCTCCTACTAACCAAGGCAACAAACTTTATTATTCATCTCTTGTATCCTCATTAATTTAAATTAAAATTCATTTAAAGATAGAAATTATTTCTTTAAGAGTGAAAAATATCTTAATGTCCCTTTATTTTTTGGTCCCAGAATTTAGACTTCAGAAAGGGACCTCAGTCTCAGTGAGTAAATATCACATCAATCTGTTCCAATTCAATATGAAAACCATCCAGTACAACAGATTATATAGACAAACTCTTGTTTTTTGTGGGTCTGCTGAGCAATAAATGAACCTTTTACTGTGATGCTACTTCAGAACTGCAGAAATTCAGAGGCAAATCATTACATACGCAAAAACAGCAAACACTTAATTTCCCAAAAAGCTGTTATTCATCTCAGATATGTGATAAATCTCTAATCATTGAGAAGAAATAATTTCAAGTGTTGTCAGCACACTGCTTATTCATTCTCTGTTAAGTTACCCGAAATTACCTTGTTAAGAAGACATTCATTTGTTTCTACTGATGTTTAATTTCACGGCTACTTGTTCATATTTCTCTTGCCCTCAGGAACTACATTGCTTTATACAGTTCATTTTATTTATAGAGAATCTTTGGCTTTGTTGAGTGTTTCTGTTATGTGAACATGCACATGGACATACAAGCAAGAATGTGTTCAGTTTTTTTTAAATATTGACAAAATGCACAAAACCATGTTCAGAACTGAAGCAGCCAAATTAAATTCCGCCTACATTCATTTTATCCTCTAACAATCTCACAAGTTAAACTTGGATATACAGAGGTGGAGGCTCACAGGGAGGCATCACAGCTTAAAGGCACTGTTCAGCCCCTGTGAGCCTCCATCCAATTAAATCATCCCATTTCTGCAGCTGTGATTTATCAGCCAATTAGACAAGTGGACAGAAAAAACATTACGCTCGTAAATAAAAACTGAAAGTCTATTAAAATTGATCAATATAAAAAAATAACTGTTAAACTTTACAATTGGCAATAAAATGTACAGATGATACAAGTCTGTAGCCTGCTCGAGGCTCAGACAGCAAGAAAAAAGAAAGAAAGAAAGAAAGAGAAAATCTACTGCTAAAAATATCCATATTTACAGCAGTATTAATCAATATTTCAACCACTAGGAGCAAAAACACTCCAGCAACAGTCTTGATTTACCATTGGTTGATCAAGTCTTTGTGGTTAGCATTTTGCAGCAACTTCCATTGCATTCAGTGAGACAAACAGAATTTAAAAAGAGCATTTTGTCATTAAAGTGAAGACTTTCAAAAGCCAAGCTACATATAAATCCAAAGCAAAGCAAAGCAAAACAAACAACATGAGGACATACCAAGAAAATAATAAGAAAATAAGATTAAAAAAAACACAAATTGTCCTGTACTAACACGCAAAAGTGTTGTGATGAAAGTGTTGAAATGCAAACTGTAGATGGCTTTTTTATATAGTATAACTTAACAGTTGCTACGCAGTAAACAACACTGGATGAAGGTCTAGTATTTATTTGAGTTAAAGGTCTAGTCTGGTTCTGTTTTGAAAAAAAATGAAAAACAAAAATCTGAGTGTCTGGCTTGTTTGGCATTCACTTTCCACCTGTTTGTTTTGGTTTTCCTCCATGTTCGCACTTGGACATACCATTGATGTACCTAGAACTAGATACCTGTTTTGAGATTGCACCCTCTTTATTTGAATCCTTAAACTTTTCAGCAAGCAGCACCTAGGGAGTTTCCACATTCCTCACTGAACAGTGAAAAGTGCAAAAAATATTTTTTTTTATATTTCTTCATGGAGCATACAAAAGGACATCTAGACTTTGACATGCTTTTACTTTGAAATCATGGTAAAAACAGAGAAAAAAGTCTGCTCCTGGTCATTTTTTGTTACAGGAACAAATCTCACCAAACCACCATAATATAAAATCTAGAAATACTAACTAGAAATGTATTGTCATTCTTTACTCTCTTTTAAAACACAACACAACTGTTGTAATTGCTAATGTTTGCTAAGGTAATATTAAAATATAGCTAAGTTATGATGGTGCCACATTAACATCATACATTAGCTTGCCTACACAAAACCGAAGGTGAAAAATGTTTACTTCAAGCTTCTAATTATAATTCTGAGTCAGAAAGATGCAAGTAACCTTTTTTCATAAATCTATTATTAATTCAAATTAATGTAATTAAAATGTATCTAATAGTTTGAGATAAGTTAAAGTAAGGTAACTGCACATTGTCCGATTTTTGATAATGAAAGACCACAACTAAATTACCCTTTTTTAGTGGACTCTAAGGGTAACAACAGCTTCTCCAAGGAAGAATGGCATGAGGTTTTCCCTTTTTCCCATCTACCATAATGGTGTTACTATAACATCAATAAAGTAACAGTCTTTTTCTTTTTTTCCCCCACACATTTGCTTTTATTTTAAGTTTCATGTTTAAAAGTAACTCAAAGAAAAAGGATCACACACCAAGCTGTTAAGTGATTCTGTACAGGAAATCGCTCCCTGTACACAACAGAGAGCACTTAAGTCTTATGCAGTACAGTTTATTTAGAGGTTAAAGTACTTGCTCAGGTGGAAGACCTGATAGACAATAAGGGTGGGCTTCTTGAAGAAAGAGTAGATAAATGACCAAAATTATAAAGGGTAAGGGAAGTGTTTTTGCAGTATTTATTTATATTGTAGGTTACAATTTTTCAAAAAGTCTATACTCCTACTTGGAGAAGTTGCTGCACCATGAAAATGCTGTCTATTTTGTTGTCAATCACCAGCTAACTTTGTGGACACAACACATTGGATGCAATACAAACAGAGTACAAAGATTTTTGAAATAAGAAAGTGAATTTTTCATGGTTACTGAGGAAAATATCTGAACTCAACTTCATTCATCCTCCTTTATGTTCTTATCCCTCCCTCTCTCTCTGTTTTGATAACCTTCTTTATCTTTCCCCTTCTACCGAAGCAGAAAGAGACAAGCTTGTGCTTTTTTCATACATTTTACACTAACTATCCAGAGAATTCAAATTTGTAATTTTGTGAACTTTAACAAGTAACTGTCAAGCTTAATTTTAACTTGTAAAAGATCAGTGACGGCCCAGGGTTAGGGTATCTGTTCAATCAGGCAGTGAGCCAGAAATATCCCCGCATTTGAAAACCAGCAAGGGGGCTGTGTAAGTTTAAACATGGTCCTTCAGGTACCAGAAAATTATTTATGTGATTATAATTTTTTAGTAATCTACCATAAATCTGTCCTTGAATGTTCTTCATTGATCAGCAGGCTGATGACATTTCATGTGGCAAAAGTTGAGCCAGGTTCTAGTTTGTTCTCAGATACTAGAGCTCAAACATCTGTTCACTGAATCAAAAAAAAAGGACAGAATTGATTACATTTTCTGTTGATCAAATTGTCTCAGCCCAATCCCAACATCAAACAGCCACCAATTTACCAATAATGAGGCCATTAACAGACTTGGTTGGCAGTAGGGTTGCAAAGGGTCAGTACATTTCTGAAAAGTTTGCAGACAGTTTCTAAGGGAAGTTAGACTGCAAAAGCTTGCAAAATTTTGCAAATTTTAGACACCCTAATGAAAAAATTATTGACCCTATTTGGGTGTAAAATACACATGAAATGCAGTAAATCTTACAGCATTTTTGTTTATAAACCAAAATCCAGTTGTACATCAAAGCCCTCATTGAGAAAAAAATTTTTTGGCATTAGGCCAAACTTTTTGGGGGGCAAAACATCATTTGATGTTGTGATTACATTGTTTGACCCCTGTGTCATGTTGGCTTTAATTCTTGGCTCACTCCCATTTCCATTTTATTCACCATCATGAACTGTCACATTTTTCAACTTGATCATGTTTACATTTGATGTTTTTCTATATAGAATATCAGTTGAGCAGGTAGCAACTGAAGCAAAGCACACGGCAAATAGCCACTTTTTTCTGTTTTATAACCATGATTAACTGTTAATTCCTGTTAAGTCCTGTTAATTTCCCTGTAGTTACTCCTTGCATATTATCAAAAATTTGCTCCACTGGGTCTTATGCACTAATAAATGGTAATAATGCCAAAAACTAAGGGAAATGAATTTATCCACAGAGATCAGTTACAATAAACACACACATTTAATTAACACATGATTTTTATAGTCACTTAAGCTATTAAAAACAGCAGAGTCACATTCTGAATTTATAACAGTCACATAACATGTCTGACGAGGAGCAGACGTATGACGTCCTTACTCACACATATCTCACACTCCAGTGTGCTCATTACCCTCTCAACATGCCTTTCTGTCTGCTCTTAAGGTTTGTTCGTACCCATCACAGTTTCCTCCCTCTCTTTCCATGCAACATGCCAGTGGAGTCAAAGTTACATACCAACACCTCAGCTGAGACACACTACAGTCACACACATTGTACAGCACACACACATATACACATTCCCAACACTTTTTTTTCAAGTAAGTAATGGGTCTCTTTGAATGACTAGCCACTAGACTTTAAATAGACGAACCTATCAGCTGACAGCGAGCCAAGCTGACACTGAGCTGTAATTCACCATCACTAAGACCATGTTTCTTGGTCTTTTCACAGCTGCAGAAGCTGTGGAAGAAAAGTGAAGCTGCTAGTATTTTGTAAGATGTGAATTGAAACTTTTAATTTGCTACAATGTCTGAAATCTGTATGAGATTTGGAAAGAGATACATTTGTGTGTACAATTTGTTAGTGATTGGGGGAAATGCAATGGATGAAAAGCACGATTTTGACACAAGGAACCAAATGAATAGAGTAAATTGCTTTGTTTCAGTGAGCTGTTTGTTAGATATGTGCCTGTATTTTTCACATGTTGCTGTCTACCCAGAATAACGACTGTTGATCTCCCCCTTTCCTTTTCCTCAGTGTTTCCTTAGGAACAACTCCTACACAAAAAAGAAAAAAAGGAGAAAAAAAACTGCATTAGTCACCTGTTTGTTTTTCTGGCTTATCACTGTAGTAAGGGTGTGGATAAGTAAAAGAAATGCAAGGCCCTTTTGTTACAAGCTACATGCTCAGTAGAGCTACTTTTCAAAAAAAAAAAAGCAGGCTGCAGCTCTTACAAAACATTACAATATTGTTGGAGATATTTCTGGATTATGTTGTAAATCAGTCTCGGTCTTTCCATCTGGGAAATTTTAAAAACCAAAATATTTCTAAATGAAAAAGCATTTTCCAGACTGAGGCTTACAAAAAAGAAAACCTCTACATGGAGGACAGCTTTACTGATTATAATTTAAATGTAAAAATTATTAATTTCACTGATTTTAAATAGTAAAGAAGTAGATTATAACTGTCTTTACAGATGTTAAAACATTTTAACCTAAAGTTTTAGTGCTGAATACAGCCATCTGCCTCGGTGTGCTTTTTTTTGTCCATTGTATCAAATGGAAATGACATCCACAAAACCATCTTTAGCATTTCATGAACACTTCAACGCCACAGGGACCTTACTGTGCTGGTTGAGATATTACAGCAACTATCGTTTTCACGCTAAGAAAAAAATCAAGCACTGACTAGAGCACTGTGCTCGCCATTATTGTGGTATTTCATTGGCATATGATAACCACATACTTCCTCTACAGAAACCAAACTTCCCTTGAACATCAGAACAAATGCAATGTGGAGAACTTGAATAGTAATAATAAATCAATGTTAAAGCTAAAAAACTGCAAAATGGGTCTTTTGTTACTGAGATCTTGTCTGTGCCTTAATTGATTTTTCATCTGGTGCCCTTGCATGTTTTATATTGACTCCTACAATAATAACTTAATCATACTTGGACTTTTGTAAACCCTTGGTTGACCCATATTTGTTAATCATATCAGTGGTTCTTCTTGAGTGGGCGTGTGGTCAAATGAAATTTGTCAGTCACTGTCTTGCAGCTAATACATTTATTCATATTTCAGTGCAGGATTTAACCTTTTCCTCTGTCCTACCAACCTCTGCAATAGATTGATGTGCTATGCATGATCAGCCAATGCATTCATTATATCACCATTTATTTTAAAAATGAGAGCACTGATGGGCCAGAACCTCTGCACTGACTTTGTAAGATCACAAAAACAAATTCTCTTTACATTACATTGTAGTCCAAAAGCAGCCCAAGAGCATAAACAGACTGATTACTGTTCTTGCAGTTTCCACAAAACCCCACAAAATTTGCATTGTTTTTTCAAGGGCATGTTTGCTATCATATGATATCAATATGGATGGAAAACATAACTTTGCTTTCCTACCATGCTTGTGACAGTGCATAATACTGCTGGTAAAGTAATGGAGGGTACCGATCAAGACCTTGCAAATGTTTCATCGGACCCAACCTGTTTTATTTCCAAGGTTGTCAAATATCAATGTTATATGACACACCTTGTATTATAATACAGACGCATAAGGTATCCTTTATCATCTGTATGAGAAGCCTACAAGTAAGATTTATTAGCATGTTCATGTTGCCTTCTTGCAAGGTGAATGGTGGAATTTAGCACAGCTAACAAGCTACACACAGTGGGATGATGAACGTGGACATTCTCCCATTCTAATTGGTTAGTGCAGTGTTTTGCTGGAAGACTTTGCGTCGTGATCTAAGATTTCATTGAACTGAGATCAACTGTTTTGTCTAAGCCCTGAGCAGCATCGCCCCTGCTGAGCTAAAGCACTGGTCTGGTGGAAATGAATGAGGAGGCTGCGTTTTAAGGAGCTCTGCTGCTGCTGGTCTGAACATGGCCTGTAGAGGAGCAGAACGGGTGGTTTGTGTTTAACCTTGGTCTCAATGTCACTCATCAGCCTCATGCTTCTCCACAAACCAGCGGCCCTCCCCCTCTTCTTACACCCCTCCAGCCCCCCACCCCCCATGCCAACCAACACCAGCAGCCCCCGCCCTCAGTTGGTGTGTTTGAGCTTCTCAGCAGGGGGCCTGCAGTTCGGGAGATGTGTGGGGGTGGTGTGTGTGTGTGTGTGTGTGTGTGTGTGTGTGTGCGTGTGTGTGTGTGTACGTGTATGTATGTTGATGTGTGTGCGCGCGCGTGTTTGTGTATGTGTTTCTGCATATGTGTTTGTACGTGCATGCATTCTGTATATGCGTGTTTGTGCACAGGCATGTGTGCAGCCTTTCGGCTTCTCCCTGGATGTGCTAATGTGATAATTGAGTATTCCAAGTTCTGCTGCAACTGTGTCACTATGCACTCATTCACACACACACACACACACTCACACACACAGACAAACATCATGCTGCTAGTTTGTCTCAGAATAGCTTCCTCACATCTTGATGACATTCTTCGGCCTGAGCTGTGTTAACTAGTTAGCGATAACACAGGCAGAGATGAATCTTTTCTTTATTATTTGTTGTTTTTGTACTTTATGGATGTATGTGACATCATGAAGATATGTAATAAAAATTTTCCATCACATTTTTTAAACCTGTGAGTAAACCCTCAAGCCATTCTTGACCATTTTGAACATTTTTCTATATTTCATGTAAATAAAACTTTAAAAATATACTTTTTTCTCACATTTAATGTGATTTGCTCTATTGAATGTAATTATAGAAAAACACCAAAGACTCGAGAGATACTGACAAAGTTTAAAGGAGACATCTCAGCTGCAAGTAGAACATAGTGTGCTCTCTTTCTCTCTCTCCCTCTCTTTTTCCCATCTTCATGGACTGTCTCACTGCAAGAAGATAAAGCAGAAAGATGTCTCAAGACTTTCTTTAAAGGAGCCACCAGTAAGCCCAGGGACCGATGAGCCGCATCCAGAGACCAGCACTCGTCCCCTGCCCGCAGTCTGAGGAGCAGTGAACTGAAGGTTTGATGCGTTCACAAGCCAGCAGGTCATAGCTGTACTCTGAGGCTCCAGGCAAACACATCACAGACAAACCAGAAAGGCACTCTCTGGCTTTCAATATTGATCACTTCTCACAAATTCACAAACGCACACACACATACACACACAAACACAGACACACATCACATGTTAGAGAAATCAATGGACAGACAAATTTACACTGGCTGTGAACCAAGTAATTCTAGTAGAATTTGTGTTTTTTGAGTTTATGTGAAATCGAGTGTATATGCATTTCTGAAAAAAAACGAGAGGAGAGAGTTGAAAAGTTGAATCCAGAAAGTTCTGTGAAGATATTTGACAAACGATTGAGGGGGATACTATATAGAGAGGAGGAGAGGAGGCGTAGAGGAGGCGTTGACGAGGCGTTGTCGGAAGGAGAAGAGAGGAGGGGATTAGGGTTGGCGGTTTGCTGTCGAACCAGCATCGATACAACGGCAGTATTTGCCTAATCCCCTGGTAATGGGAGCTTAGCAGCCTCCTCGGACACACAAACACTCCCACTGCCTCCACCTCCGCTCTGCTCCTCTCTTCTCCTTTCCTGCCCTCTTCCCTCCTCATTTACATAACATTAGAAACATTAAGGCGGCTCCAACAAGGCCCCATTATGTGCGTGTTGGTTTTGGGTCCCATTGCGTCGGCCCCAAGGCTTTGGAGAGGAGAGGAGCAGAATGAGTCAGGACATCACAGTGGCTTGTCCACTGTTTTGTCCGCTGGAGATGGTCTGTGTGTCTCTAAAGGACTTATTGAAAGGAGAGAGAGAGAGAGAAAGAGAGAAGGAGAAAGTGATTAACGTTTTTTTTTTGTTTTGTTTTTTTGTAGAGTCCAGAGCTAGTGATCTGATCGCAGATGTGTGTCCAAAACATCAGTTGCAACATACTGAAAATACACAGGCTGCAGTTCAAATTGATGTTGTCTGTTTTCCTGATAATTAATTAGGCTGGAGAAACATAAAAAGCACCATGGCAATGATGTTTCATGCATGGTTCTTGGCAACAGGATTGTTTTTTAGTTGAAGTTCAGACATCAAGGTGACAGAACTGAAAAACAGAGCTGAGCTTTTCACCCAACAAAGCCACTGTTTTATTTAGTCTACAAACACGTGCACACCTTTATTATCATGATGATATTCAGTTTGCTCTTTAAGGCAGTACCTTTATACCTTAAACTTTCTAACTTCAGGTTTGATATTTATGAACATGATAATATGCCCTTTAAAAGGGCAGCAAAATAGTTGTTTTTAAAATCTGAAAAAGACATAAAACTGACAGTTGATGCAAAAACATCAACATGCTATGATTAAAAAAACACACCCATAAAAATTCTGTTTATACTTGAAAATACAGTAACATTTTTATTGCTGTACTCCTTGGCCAATTAAGATTTGGGCTGTTAATGTATAATAATGTATGATAATAATTATGCCATAAGTACATCAGACTAAATATTTCTGCATGCTGCAATATAAAAGATACACCAAAAATAAATAAATGACTAAATAATAAAAGTATTTCTTATTCTAAATAAACATTTTTATAATACTGCTTTAAGTAGTTTGTAGCAAATTAAATAGGCCTTATATAATGATAACTGTGGCCCTCTGGGACAAACAATAGCCTCAATCTACAGGTGAAAACCTGGCACAGCAGAAAGAGTTTAATTTAAGCTGACGTCTCCACAACATGTTACAGCAATTACATTTAATAGAAATATACTGTAAATAACAGAAATACTAAATTGATATCTAAAATATCTTTTAGTTCCCTGGTTAACAGATTTACAGATTCCGATGCTGCTATTTAGATAATATTAATATATATATATATATATTTATATATATCATACAGGCTATCATGGTACTCAGTAAGAGAGAATAGACACAAGTATTACTTCACACATTTTCCACCCAGGATCAAAATAAATCAATTTAAATAAAAATAGTAACCTAATACTACTTGCTGTTTTGCTATTACTATGAAATATTTCACAGTAGAACTGCAATTATTTGTGAATACACTGTTATGGTCATTTTTTAATAAACTTTTCAAAAATGGATTTAAGTCATTTTCCAATACTACTAAAAAATAGCAGTTTAAAAGGACCATACTTTAACACACGGCTGACCAACAAACTGTTGTGTCATGAGACTCACTGATATGCTGCCACAGACCTCACATATATTTGTGAAAGTGACAAGCACAGACTGAAATAATCATCAAACTACACACAAACCCACAACCATGAACCAGCAGAGAACGAAAAGCACCATTGCTCGATGTTTCTCTGCTTTTTATAACTTTGCTCTCTTCCTCGCTTTCATTAGGTCCCATAAAGCAGAGTTTTCAGTTGGCTTCAAAGCTCTGTGCCGAGCTCGGTTGGGGGCCTTCAAAGCCCCCTGTCTGTCGGCAGGTTTAGGCACAGAGAAAGCTTCTTGTTCTTTAAGGATTTGGCTCACAAATAACGCCCAACCAGGGCCAAGGCAGCTAGCTTGCACCCTGACAGGATAGTACAGATTTCTGCATTTTAGTGGTATGTTTTGGGGGCCATTCCTGCATCTATCCGAGTGAGTACCTGCTCTGTTTAGTTTTGCTATGATTTGTTCTGATGTTTTCCATGATGTTTTCGTCTTAGAAATGCTGTCTGCTCACAGAAACATTGTCTTGTAAATGTTTACAGTTACTATAAGATGTTAGCTCGAGAGTCAAGAAATATATCTAAATAATTTGTAATTGCAAGATCTGATTTCCTTTTTACATTATTACTTCAAGTGATTGACAAAAAGTGCAGTAAAATGTACATCATATTACCACTATTTGTATTTAAATAACAAAAGCTATTTTTAAGGTACAATGGATATTATCCTCGTTAATCTTAATGCATCTTTTCATCAGATGTAGAGTTGAGTGCATTAGCTTGGGCCGACATTTAAATTCAGAGAGCAGTGCTTGTTTGGATTAAGAGTTTGTTAAATATGAGGTCTCAGTATAAGTCCTAGAGTAAATATAATCCATAGGAGATCTTTTTCTATTAAGTAAACATTATGGTTTAATTTTTTACTTTGTGTGTAGTGTTGCAGTGGTTATTCATGAATAGATTTTTTTTCTTTTAGTATTAGATAACTAGAAAAATGTACTGACACTTTAAAATGCCATGGGATAGAGTGTGTTTCACTTTCCAAGCTGCAGGTCTCAGTTAAATGGCAACTTAAACAGGCAAAACAACAGGTTTCTTCTCTATATACAGAAGCACCCAAAAGGGAGGAGACAAAACTTCCTGTGGCCAATCACTGTCACATTCAACTTTAGAAAAAAAAAATATTATACATTTTTTTAAAAAGTACTACTTTTATTACGATGCATTTTTTCTCTGCCACGTAAACAGGTTAACAATTACTGTAGAGAGGAAAATAAAACAAAACCTATTTAATAATGGTAAAATTAAATTCATGCTAAACAATTTTGCAAAGAAATTTTTTCACATTCAAATTGTAATTATTATCGTGCTGCGTTGAAACTCAGTCAGTTCTCTCTCTTCTCCTTCACAGTATGTGTGTTTCACATCTAGGTGATTAATTTGTCAATTTACAGGCGGAAGCTTGCAAGTAGTGAATGTGTTTGTTTGTAATTACATGTGTGTGTATGTCTGCCTGAGTGTGTGAATGTGATTCAGTAGGGCTTTACTGGGCTTCTTTAACAGTATTTGTTGTATCATATGTGACACATATTCAAATACAGTCCATATAATGACAGTCAGAAACTGACATGTCAACAGATTTTAACCACTTTAATTTTAAAAACAGACACTGAGAATCTCCATTTTACTAATTAGTGTGGTTAGAAGATCGCAGTATCTCATCTGTTTGTTTTCAAAGAATTCCTTGAGAATAAAAAAAAAATTACATTCAGTGAACAATACAGTTACTGCAAAGATCTGTAAGTTTGCACCACCACTCTGCTGTGAGGAATATCAGTTCAACAGGAGAAAAAACCTCGGGGTATGTCAGCCTATTGGCTGCATTCTTGAAGTTTAAAGGTGGAGCTCAGACTTGAAACGATGTGTAGACTATTGTGAGTGCTCAGTGTAAATGTATCCTGAATTTGACGTAACCTTCAACGGAAATTTTAATTAGTTTGTTTTGTATTTACATTTCTGTGTCACGCAATTTTAGGCCCATCCCACATGGGACTGCAGGATGCCACCTGTGCCAAACAAACATCTCCCGATAATACATACAGGAATAAAACATAAAGCAGTAACATTACACTGAAAAGAACCGGTGCAGACCTACAGTTAATCTCAATATAAATTTACCCGTCTTTCTGCATATAACTAGCTTATCGAGATGTTTCTTATGTAAGCAGTCAACTTAGTCAACTCCAAGAATAAAAGTGTAAAAATAATAATGAAATTATTTGTTAATTCTAGCTAAGAAAAATGTGTTTGTATCTTTTGACCTGCCCTGTACTTCTTCATGTGTTACCTATATTCTTAAATAAAAAAATAGTTGTTTATTAAAGTGCATATAAAAAACACTATTCACAGAAACATACAGTGCATATTGCATCACAGTTATGAACCTGACTTTGCTTTGTCTGTAAACATTTAACGTAATGTGTTCAATGATAATTTGTCAGAAGAGTCACTGACTGAGAAATTGCTGAAAACTATGAATGAAGTCACAATTTGCAATATTGTTATGAAAACACAAAAACATATCACACCCGACTGCCAGCTGACTTGTAGGTCACTTTAGCCTGGCGAGGAGTTTGTAAGATGTTTCGAAGGCCAGTTTATTTGACATTAAAAGACAGTATCACCTTTGTCCCTCTTTTTTATAATCGTGGGACATGCTGATACATACTTTTGTATTGTACTGTTGTCTTGTTGTCTTCTCTATGATTCTTTCTCTTGCTTGGCACTGCACCTGTAGTGAAGTTTTTTCACATTGTGGAGCTGCTGAGGATCACAGGATTCACAGACACTAAAGCCTTTTCTAATGCTGCTCTTATTGTTGGTCACTTTGGATAAGGGCGTCAGCTAAACGCCTAAATTGTAATTGTAAATGTTAGGCCTGCCCACATGTTAGCCCACTAGTCACAGCACTCTTAGGAAAACAGTGTTGAGAGGCTGACGGGATGAGATCGAAACAGGCAGCCATTATAATCAGTCATTCAGCCTTTTGGAGGAGACATTCACTGTTTGTGGTTTGTTCTAAATTCAAAGGGAACCTCTGTGACCTGCTGGCTTTCACATTGGCCTAAAACCACTGTGCTCTCCCTCCCTTCCTCCCTGCCTCCCTCCCTCCTCTCTCATCTTTTTCTGCATTCCCTCATTCTCTCAGAGTCCTTGTTTCTCTTCCTGCCACTCTTTCTTTCATAAAAAAATACTAAGACCTCTTCTAAAGATGAAACTAAAAACTTTTGCAAGTTACATTGATATTATTTGAAGCTACGACTGGTGAAAGCATCTTAAGTCAATAATAATCAATAAATAGTGTTATTTTTTTGTTTATATCCAGTACAGTTTGAGAGTTCTGCTTTGTCAAAGAAACAGCAGTATCATCATCAGTCCTCAATCAGTTTTGATAAGCTTTTCTTCTCAGTGGTCACTGAACTGTTGATTAGATTTCAAGCCCTTTTTAATCAATAAAAATTTGTTCATTTTTTCTCTCTTGGATGAAGAGTCGATTCCCAGCTTTGTGAATCTTTCCTTTAACATATTTTATGGTTGTTTGCGTCAATTCTTTTATTTTTCACTGCAGTGTGTAGCTTTGTCTAACCCACTGAGATGGAAATCACAGCTGTGCTCATTATTCAAATTAAAATATGGACAAGGGTTACATGAGGACAATAGTGGGAGTGCGCATCACATGAATGCTAAACAAATATAAAGAAAAAGTTCTACTGACATATGATGGCAGTATTACAAGTTACCAGTCAGTATTTACTGTAGATAAAAAATAGAGGCATCTTCCTTGTTTTGTTATCTGTATAATCTCAAAAATCTATGTATATGTCAGTGCTCGGGTTTGGTTTGACTCCTCACAGTCACAGTCAAAGAGGGCAGGAACTAGAGCTTTTTCCCAGCATGCACTGAGTCGAGGACAAGGAAACTCCCAGAGCACATTGCCAGAAGTATCATATTGTGAATACGGATAGACAAACAGTCACACTCAGGGGCAATAAACCCTCTCCTATCACTGTCTGTGTATGTTTGGGCTGTGGGAGGAAACTCACACACACGGGGGGGAGGGGGGGTGCCCTCATGCAAACTCCTTATGAAACTTGCCTAATTAGCTAACCACAGAGTTACTGTGCTGCCCTGGTATTAATGTATCACACCCTGTCTCTTTTCCTCACCTTTCCTCCCTCCCCTCGTGTGTTTCTTTCACCGCAATGTGCAGTTGGGGAATATTGCCTTGCGTGTCTGTTTGTATATGTGTGTGTGTCACTTTTCCAGCAGACTGTGGTTCTCAGCTCTCCGCTGTGCTAATCATATTTCTTCTGGCAAGTTGTTAGCTCTAGCTGGATGAGGGGAGGCAGGGAGGGAGGAGGACACGCCACAGATGGGAATGTGTTGGATGAACAAATAGAAAAAGTAGAGGGGAGAAAAGGGGAACCACATGTGAAATGGAGGGGAAATGACAGAGGAAGAGATGGGAGGATAGAGAGTACTGTAATTAGTCAAGTTTTGCTGTTAACTCAGACACAGTGCAGTGATGTGTTGTTGTTAAGGGATACCTGAATCTCTCTCTCCCTTCCCCTCTCTCTTCTTGTCCCCTCTCCCTCCCCTCCTGTCTGCGTCTCCCTCTCAATCTTTAAATAATGCAGTGGGAGAGATGGTTCTTACATATTGAGGAGGTGTCAGCAGACACTATGGGAGCATCAGCGCCATCGCACCAACCCAAATGACACATACACCTGAGCACATCCACACATGCACCCACTTCTGTCATCTCTGTTTAGCGTGTAGCTAGACTCTGACACAGCGAGTAGATAATTAGAGGTATTTATACTGTTAACGTATAGCATTAAGACCCAAGGACATCAAATAAGTGGTAATGCCACACATTTATACACAAACACATACAGAAAAACATATGGAAAATGACAAATAATTTCAAATGTATTGCATACAGAATAGGCCATTGGATTAACATGTTATCATTATTTGACATTTGGGGTATTTACTGTAAAAATGTATTATGATTTTAAGCACAGATAAGTGATACTAATGTATTACAGCAACAATATAATAGAAACTTCACCACAGAAAATACAGAAGGTGCAGCTGTTTACAAGATGTGTTAATAAATTACATGTTGAATACCCTATAGTATAGGGTCTGAAGAAGCTTCTTGGATGAGAAGTGAAACGTCTTCCCAACAAATTTCAACAGAGTCCAGTTGCCTTGTCTTAATGACTCTTCAAGACCCTATAGTATATAGTATATTTAAATATAGTAAGTATTTAAATACACTAATTAGAATAGTAAACTTTCTTATATTAAGAGTAAATATAATATTTAAACAGCATTTGTTTATTTTGATAAAATGATTTTTATTTACTTGGTCTGTTCCTTTACATAATAATGTTTGAGCTGACCATCAACTATTTTTCTTCTCTACATTCTTTACTCTTCAAATACTCTTCAGTGTTCTGATTTGTTTTTTTAATCTAATCTCATAGATTCAAGATTTTGACACAAAGAAAATGTTGTGCACCTACAGCTAACAACCATGCAGCTGTACTTCTCTCTTTAATGTCTCATGTTCCTAAAAAACATTAATGGAGCAGTGATCAGGTCTGTGTGATTGTCTGTATGTGATAATCAAACATCTTACAGTGGTTAAACTGGCTGTCCTCTGAAGCACAGGAAGGCCATTTTCATTCCTGTTTTTTTTTTTCTTGTGTCAAGTTCTAAAGGCTTAAAGGTGAAAATTACTCTCATTCAAACTATGGAGATTGACTAAATAGGACTAAAAATTAACAATTACCTTGTGATGTATCAATCTGGCAAGTATCACAAATCAAAATATGTTTCACACTTGCAGGCGAAATGATGACTGTGAGAAGATATTTTAAAAGACAGTCGCAACAGGCATTAATAATATATGATTAAATGTGATGAGAGTGATTAACTGCAGTAAAGAAGAAAGAAGAAATAATTAAATAAATGAATAAATAAATGAACTTTGGGTATTTGGCCTTTTTTGCCCATAGGGGGCCAAGCATAAAAATGTTACTATGAGTCCCATTTTGACGAAATTCAAATTATACCATCGTAATGCGGCTGGATGCTGCCAAATAAAACAGAACTGTTTCTTTTCAATTATTGTTTTCCAGTCACTGGGAATCATTTATTTTTACCCATATGTCTCACAGATTGTTCTGCCTTTTGTCTCACATAACACCTACTATATAGAAATAACGAATGAAGCCATAATGTAACCTTCAAGTGAGCCATGTTTATCAGAGCCTATCGTACAGTACAGATTGCTTCAGAGCCTCTTCTGTTTTATTTTCACTTTCAGGGACTGCTTTTTTCTTGGCAAATATAGCTAGACACTTTTTTTGTCTGCCTGTCAACACTGGATCTGTTGCTACTTTAATAATCTCAATGTCAAATTTGTATTAGGCAAATATCTAATAATAGAAGTCTGTAGAAGGATGGTTCTTGCCAGGCTTTAGACGCAGAGAACTGTTTTATACTGTCACTGTCAGGATCCCTCGAATGCTGAGCTGATGACAGGCCTGCCTGTAATACAATTGGACCCAATTTAATGAAACAATAGACAATATATTGACATTGTATTACATTATTGTATGCCAATTACTCACTCTCTTTGTGAAGTTGTTTAATTGCACAGTGACCTTTGGGTGCCACAATGAACATTAAGAAAAGCAACGTCAGCAAAATATAATTACATTCATCCTCACCGCTGTTACACAGTAATACTGAAATTCTGTGTGTTCACTGTGATTAGATTTGGAATATGAGAACAATGTTTCATCATTTATGCTAATTTCAGCATTAAGCACACAATGCACTAATGTTTTCTGGATTTAATTTGTTAATGGTTCCGTGTGCGTCGTGTGCGTCGTGTGCACGGAGGTATTAAATGTGTAGAACACGTAACAAATCACAAATCTGTGAGACAGTAATACAGCAGAGAATAATGCGGTAGAATAGATTATTATATTATTAATACTAAGGGGATATTTCCCATATCATTTGAAGGGAGAATATCACCCACACGCTTTGTACCCAGAGCCGAGGCGAGGCTGCCTTTATAAATAATTCATATTTCCATATCGTCATGGTGATCATGTGCGATGAGTGTTTGCTCTCACAGTAGGGGAGCTGGTTGTTGGTGTGTGAATGTGTGTGTGTGTGTATGTGTGTGTGTGTCTACGTGTATGAGTGTGTGTGTGTGAGGTGAGCTGCGAGAAGGGTGTGTGTAAATGGGGGAGCAAGGTGTCAAGAGGGACTGAAAATGTCCTGTAAGAGAGAAGTGGTGGCAAATGGTGAGGAAAAGTGGGACTGGTAAAAGCACTGGCTCGGTTTCGTCTTAACTGTCCTCTGTCAAAGCGGCCCATTTTCAGATTTTTCTAACTACAGTTATTTTTACACAGTGGAGAGAGACAGCAGGGATGCGATGGGGAGGCTTCGAAACAGCTCGGAAATAGCCTGTGAGTCAGTTTATACTCACAAAGCTGCACACCTCTGCCCCATGAGCCCCCAGGGTTTTAAGTAAGCACATTAATTGACTGCAACCCACTGCTTTCTAATTATACATTAAAAAGTCATGTATTTATTGTAATTAAATCCAGAGCAAATATTAGATCATTAAAAAGTGCTGTTTTAAGGTGAAAAATGTAAAGCCTGTAATAATGACATAAAAACAAATAAACAAAAACAAACATATAAACAAGTTTACATACATGTATTGTAAACTCCCAAAAGCTTTTGTAAGATGTACTATCTTAACAAAGATGCCAAAAATTTCCCTACAATTTTAAATTAGAATAAGTCATATTACTGTCCTTTTTTTTAATTGTTGGAAAGATTAGCTATAATTACTTGCTCCTTACAGTCAACTACTAACCTTAAAACTGATGCAAAAGTTCAAACTTAGAACTAGTGAACTAGTCTAAAAATAAGAAAAATCTCAGACAACAGCTTCAATTAAGCAGAAATTAATCTATAGGGTTACAAATTCCCACCAAAAATATCATATATTACATTAAAGCCGTCAAAACCCTTTTGTCAAGGCCTTTTGGAACCAAGTCATATTTTAAATGCTGTTGAAATGGCAGCACTGCACACTACACTTTAATTTAAATGTGTTTTCAATGAAGTAATAATAACTTTATTTTTTGACTGACCAGTATTTCTTGTCACTGATTAAAATCACATATCACTGATGCATATGGGGGTAAAAAAAGGATTCTGGAGTCTGAAAAATGAAAATGCCAATCAGATTTAAACTGTATAAAAAGTATAACAAGAAAATATTTTTAAAAAAACTCACGTACATTCTGAAAAAGATTTAACCATAAAAGTCACAAGATAAAAAGATAAGGTCATACAGAAGTAGTTGTGAGGTTTCACATCTTGTTTTGGTTTGTGGTGTTTCCCATCAAAAAAAAAAAGGATCATGACCTCGGTTGCACAACACAGAACTCAATGTCTCGTGACTCTTACCTCCTGATGCTGAATGAACCAGCAGAAATAAGAATGACACAGAAAAAAAACAACTAAAAGCATTCAGTGACCTTCACGTTGCCTTTCTGACTCAAGTCATCTGTTGAAATAAACCCAAAGACACCATCTGATGTCATTCCTTCTTTTAATTTCTTAAAAAGGAACCTTTAGGAACGTGATTAAATGTTGACTCAGGTTTTTGAATTTAAAGTTTCTTTGGCCTTGAGGTTTGAAATTTTCTGGGATGGAGTTTAGGGGAACAGCTGTGATTTCCCTCAACGCCTGCTGATCATGTGCCTTCGAGCAACGTGTTTAACCTTCAACCAGTCAAACGAAGCCGCTCAGCTGCCAAAAGATTGGATTGTGATCTTTACACTTTCAGAAGTTAAAGTAAAATGATAAGATAATAGAAACAAATGGTAAAGATGTGAAAACAGTATAATTTTTTGATTTTGAACATTATGAAGGAACTACGTATTCTCACTTTCTTACTGTCTTTTGCTCGTTCCCCCTCCCTCCTCTTTCTCTATCCTGGGTGAACTTGAATCGATCTGGTTGCTGCTCTGAATCCTCTTGGGAGCCTTCTGTGTGCACAAACACACACACACACACATACACACACACACACACACACACACACACACACACACACACACACACACACACACCATCCCAAATGAAAGAACAAAGAGTGATTTCCTCATTAAGAGAGTTTTAATGCATGAAGAGATAATTTATTCATAAAAATTCACAAATGATTCACTCCGGCAGCCTCCGTGTTCACGTAGATTTTATTATTGTTATTAGAGTCTCGCTGCAGCATTAAATATGCACAGCTGATTAAAAGTTTTGATCACCTGTGAAAATGACTCTTTTAGCAGGTAGTGATGGCAATTAGTGAGTGTTGCAGGAGCTGCTCGCCGTCAGCAGCCTCAATAACATGTCCTTTCGTTTCTTATGAGCCTGTTTTAATACGACTTGAGTTCACTTTCTGTTCCTGCTTCAGTGTTTTTTATCGTTTTATTATTTCTGTTTGTTGGAGACGAAACATTTGTAAAATCCAGTGATGATGTGTTTTAGACTAATCATGGCGGTCACAACGCTGTGGCCTTGCACTGCAGAGTCTGAAGACACTCAAGGTTTCTATATTTTCGTGTCAATTTAAACTTTTATTCTCAAGAACTTTTTTCTTTTTCTTCGTAATCTTTTTTTCCTCTCTACAACCGTCCTTGTGCATTGTCGTAGCTTTACATCTCAGTCAAATGCAAATAAATACAGAGTCTGTGGAAGAACACAGTGAAAGAACACAGTTCTGTGTGTCTGAATGTGTTAACCCTGGAACATCGGATTCAGCACCTCTGCACCATCAAACATCCGTTTTACTTGTTGAGTCGTCATCATTCGTCTCACCTTGAACTCTCTCAGCTGTACAGACGTCTGATTGCTTCTTTCTAATCTAACTTGATGCTAAACTCCTCCCCTAAACAGCCTCTGTCCAATCAAAATGCAGCCGCTCTGCCTGGTTAACAGACCCGTTAAGCTTTGGATTTCGTCACATGTCCACAAACTTTTGGCCATATAGTGATTCCCTTTTTTCACACTTTTTCTTTCTGGCCTGAACTTTGTTTTCTTCTTCTGTTTCTTCATTTAGTTTGCTGAAGTTTCTCCTGACAGCAACAGTCGACTGAAATTCTGCTGCAGAAACTTTTAACAACTTTTAATCGTCTGTAATTTAAAAGCACAAAGTGTTTCTTTACCTCGACTTCTTTCACAGCTTCTGGATTTTCCTTTAAACATTCACACAAACTTCAAAAACCAAAGACAAACATTATTGTTTTAATGATGTTTTATGCTCCTCTCGCCCGCCTCTCACTCAGACGACACTGAAGGCTTCGCAGCAGAGATGTGAGGCAGAAAAAAAACAGGAAAATAAAAAGTGTTAGTTTGCAGAACGGCGAAGCCTTTGAGAGTTCAGAGCGAGAGCGCCGCGTCAGGTGAGGCAGCCTTTGATGGATATTTAACAGAGACAGGCTGAGCCGGGTTAATCCCCACAAGTTCAGAGCTGAAGAGTCGGCCGATGGCGGCGGACGAGAGGAAGCTTCAAAGGGTGAGGGCTCGGATGCCTCCTGATCCGCCCACATTGATGATAAAAACGCCACAAAGAGGCGGAAACCCCGGCGAGGACGGTGACCTGCAATGACCCCTGATGCCAACAAACAGCAGATACAGAAGAAACGCTGCTGATGTTTGAGAACCTGAAGTCTTCTGACCTCAGAAAATCTCCTCCTTCAGTTCAAGATTTCTACAAACCGACCAGCTGAGACGAAGCAGCAACCAGGAAACAGGAAGTGGACAAAATACCATGAACACCAGAGGGTTTCTGATTGTTCAGGTTTAGTGAACAAAGTTGTAATGTCGAGCAAATGACTTAAACAATTTATTAGTAAATCCACAGAAAATAATGAACCAGTCTGGTTGTATTTTCTTAAATCTGAAGATCTGCTGCTTTTCTGAACATTATTAACATTTAGAAACTTGATTTAGATTCATGAACATGTTCCGACCACGTCGATGATGCCCCCCCCATTCCACACTGACAGCAACTAACTGAAAGATTTTATACTTAAAGTCAAAATTCACACCTCACCTGATTTCTGTCAGATTACAGATTACAGACAGATTATAAACAGATTACAGACAGATTTCAAACAGATTACAGACAATTTACAAACAGATTACAGACAATTTACAAACAGATTACAGACAGATTATAAACAGATTACAGACAGATTTCAAACAGATTACAGACAATTTACAAACAGATTACTGACAGATTACAGACAAATTACAAACAGATCACTGACAGATTACAGACAAATTACAAACAGATTACAAACAGATTACAGACAATTTACAAACAGATTACAGACAGATTACAGACAGATTTCAAACAGATTACAGACAATTTACAAACAGATTACAGACAGATTTCAAACAGATTACTGACAGATTACAGACAAATTACAAACAGATTACTGACAGATTACAGACTGAGTGCTGCTGTGTCTGTGTCTCTTTTGTTTTGCACCTTCATTAAATCTGAGTGTTTCAGAGTCATTGAGCTCCTGATGGAGGCTGTAACTCTGCCTCCACCTGTCAACTGCATCCACACACACACACACTCACACACTTACACTCTCTCACACACACACACACACTCA
>JAQMCX010000057.1:12405453-12431420 GCA_029814765.1 Acanthurus leucopareius | reverse complement strand
TATGTGTGTGTATGTGTGTGTGTGTGTGTGTGTGTGTGTGTGTGTGTGTGTGTGCATATTGAACAATGCATTAATTACAGTTACTAGTTCTGTGGTCTGCACAGTTATGCATGCTTAGGATGTGAGATTCATGAGTGTTTGTATGTGTGTGTGTGTGTGCATCCATATGCTTCCACACAAACATGCTAACACATACCTGATGTGTGTTAAAATGTCAATGCCCGTATTAGTGGGGGAGGGTGACATTCTGTCCACCTGTCCACAGCATCAGCTGTTGTTTGTGTTACTACTCACAGACTCATAGTCACACACACATACACACATGCACACACACACACACACACACACTCGTAGAGCAGGGGTAATTTGTTCCAATCCTTTCCTTGTCAAAAAGGAGAGCTGCAAGCAGTCTGGCAGTTGTTATGTGGGGAGCACACACAGAGACATGTACACACACATACTAGGTGTCGAGAAAACAACAGGATGAGTTTACAGAACCACGGTCCTGCTGCTACACATGCCACCTTAGCTTAAAGTATAATATTGTCTTTTGTGTGTTGTGCAATTCAACTTTGTGATAGTTTTTGCTTATATGAGCTTTAAAAAGACAACTTTTAATTTATGTCATTACCTGTACTCGCTAGTCTCAGCTACCTGACCCCATCAACAGTCATACAGCAGTGTCAAATCATGTTTAAGATGTAAATATAACAGGTACTTTTCCCCTTGGTCCTTCTCTAAAATGAGCATGGCAGTGTAACACATGCGTTTTTTACTCAGCACAAGCCCTACAGTCATTTTTTGTGCAGTTGACAGTGATGCACTGCCTAAAAAGAAAGCCATTTCAAGGGGGAAAGCATGGATATGTAACACACACAGGCACAAAATAAAACCCTAGAAATGCATGGTGAAGCAGAGAAAGACAGGGCCGTAGAGAATGATTCAGATGTATAGAAGGCCTGAGTGAGAGAAGGTTTGCCATTGTGTGATAAACACAAACACAGATGCATTTAGGCTTTGATTTCAGGTTGCTTTTCACTGCTCGCAGTGGGAGCTGTCCTAAAGAAGCAAACCTCACACTCACACGCACACACACAGGCACACAGACCATGGACCGGACTGATAGGATTAGAGACTGGTGCTATAGTTGCTCTCGCTCTCTCTTTCTCTTCCTCTCTCACCCCCTCTCTCTCAAGTCTGCCAAGCCTTGATTATTCACAAGGTTAGTTCCTGATTGCCTATAGCAGTAGCAGACACAGGATCATTATCTCTCCACCTCTCTCTCTCTCTTGCTCTCTGTCCTTCTTGCAGTACATTTATGCATGTTAGTCGAGAGAAAAGGATTGAATCATGCAAAAGCAAAGATTTAAAGGGCTAACAAAAGATCAATCAAAACACTGAGTGGCAAATTCTCAAATGTCAAATTATCTAAGCATTTTTCATTTTTAATGCTGCAAAATTAAATAACAGTTTTGTCAAAAACTCAAAGCAATTCTCAATTATCTTTAACATTATATTGAGCTTCTTTACCTGCATTCTTACCTTAATTTCTATTGAGCTGAAACTCTGAATCCCTTTTGATGTGACAAGATTAAAAGAATTATTTTATTGCAAAAACAATCGCAACATTTATTCACCCTTTAAAAAAATCCTGTACAACACTCTTTCTATCTATCTATCTATCTATCTATCTATCTATCTATCTATCTATCTATCTATCTATCTATCTATCTATCTATCTATCTCAAGTGGCACACATTTTTGTATTTTACTTCATCTCTCAGTTGTCTGTTTTTGACTCCAGATCCACAGAATATTATTTACGCGCTTGAGGACGATGTCAGCTGTCAATTACATTATTAAAAATGTAGCAGAAATGTGGAGAGAGGTGGGTTTCATAGACTACTGATGACACTGTATGTGTACGTGTGGTGGAAGATATCAGTGGTGCTGCAGCAGGCTTCAAAAGGTAGCCGACGGCCATCCCTCTGCTGTCACAGTGGAGCTGTCGTTATAAAACCACTAGCTCCGATGAAAAAAACAGCAAACGAGGAATGATTTTTGTTAGAAATACCTTAACTAAAATTTCAATCAGTGTTTTTTCCCCTAAACATATTTACTTGAGAGAGTATTTGTCGCTACAGCTTTTCTAACAATGACTGAAGCCTTATTTATTTGCTCTACATTTGTTGTCAGAATAATGAAAGAGTGTTAGTTTTTCTCTCTGTCTGTGGGACAATGTCCCCATTCTGAGGAGAGTGTGAGTGTAGTGTTGACACATGTTAGTGCTGGCTGATTAGTCGACACATAAAGGAACACGCAGCTCCTCCATCACTATTCAGCCATTTTGTCTCCCTGTCTGTCACTCTGGTGGAGTGTATGTGTGTGTGTGTGATGCTTTTGTTAAGGTAATGCAGAGGAGAGAGAGAAAGAGCGAGGGGGAAGACACCGTGAAAAATTACACAGACCGCAGCCAAGTCCCGATGACCCAGAGATGATTTCTGTCCCTCAGTGTCTTTACATAGGAATCATACAATTTCAGTCATTTCTACTTAAAATTTTTTTCCAAAAGTCATGATTCTATCACAGCAAAGAAATACATGAAATAAAGTGTTTTTATTGATAAACTGCTGGGCACATGTAGTGTGGGTCTGTTGTCTATTGTGTCTTAAGTGGATTAACAGAGCGGTCAGTGAGACAGACAGCCAAAGTGGCAACCATAACCGTTGTTTACAAGCTTGTGTCGCCTCTGTCGCTTCAAATTTTCTACCATACTGATTTGTTTTCCTAGACTTTCTCACAAAAGGGGTGGAGTTTGTGCAAATCGTTTTGTAATCTTTTTGATGAAAGCATGAAAGTTGGTGCAGTCATGTCTTACATATTTACAAATATTTTACACACAAAAAGCTTCCTAAGTATTGTTTCATGTGGTCAATTGAAAATTCTGTGGTTTTGCTGTTATCTACTATTGTTTTAACAGTTTTTAAAATGTATACAATGCCATTTTGTTATACAGAGATCAGGATTTTGCATACTGCTCTAAAAACCAAGCAATACATAAAATATAAAGCACTGTAAGCTATAAAGAACAGAAGCTTTCTGCAAAACTCAAAATATATTTTGAAGCTAAAATGTTATTGTTCTTAGGGGAAACAGTGAAATCTGTATTTAAAAATGTTGCTCTCTTTATTCAAATACACAAATATCATAAACTAGATTGTAGCTTCACCAACTCTGTTTTATAAATAAAGTAAAGCACCTTATTTTGAAAATGTGTAATTTCACCATTTTATCTTTATTAGGTGTATGTAAAAACATTTAAAATAAAGCAATGTTATTTTTCGTTGAAGGAAAAGTGTAAAGTAATCTATAACAGGCAAAAAAGCAACTTTTATTGAAAACTTATAGCAACAACATGTTGTTCATATTAGCATACTTTAAAACAAGATTAGAGCAAATTAAATATCATTAAAAAAACAGTTGTTTCTGTCGAAAGAAACAAATGCACAGCCACAAATATCTGATTATTTTAAGAGCATGATTGATTTTTAAGTAAATTTCTATGCAGCAGAATGTGATATTCAAATTTGTCTCAACATTATAATGTTCCTAGAACAAAATTAAAAAATGATTACAAAATATAGGTTTCAAAATTAATATTTTTACCAGCTGTATTAATCTAAACACTTTATTCTTCTGGATAATTAACTATAAACATTAATATATTATTTTAAGCTTTATACGGCTTCAATTTGTCAAAAATTATTATTATTATTATATTATTATTATTGTTATTATTATTGTTGTTCTTCTTCTTCTTATTATTATTATTATTTATTATTGTTGGTATTATTATTGCATAGAAATGTAAGGCAGATTAGCATTATTAATAAATGTCATGTTTGTTTAAACAAGTATCTATTAGAAATAGATTAAAGACTCATAAACTGTATCTAATACAGAATACAAGTTAGTAATGTGCTTGGACAGCATAGCTCCCCCTCTGGCTTTCAGGTGGCTTAACATCTTAAACACACCTTATTTGTTGCATTCGGTTTATTGGAAACTTAAATGAATGTTGTAACAGTAAAATGTTAGTTCCTTGTATTTAAATTAAGGATCCATTTTGAGTTGTCCCTGCTTTTGTTAACAGCAAAAAATTTAAAATTGTGTTGTTTCAGCAGCAGAGTAAATAAACAATTTATGATATTATAATATTATAATATTGTGTTAATATTAAATTACAGATTTTGATCCTGTTTCTCTTTTCTGTGTTGACTATGTTGTTTTTGTTTACATGATTACATATAATTTATCTAGAAAAATCAACCCTTGTGCAATCTCATTGAACAAAAACACAGGTCTTCATTATGGTGCTGTGAATATATTATTAGCCAAAAAGCCGTACATTGAATAGCTAGAGAAATATACAAACGTCTCTCTCTCCCCTTCTTTATATATATGTATATATATACATATACAGAAAAGTGTTATATATGTGTGTATGTGTGTATGTTTGTGTGTGTGTGTGTGTGTGTGTGTGTGTGTGTGTGTGTGTGCGTAGCTTTACATCAGACTATTCAGAGGATAAAAATTGAAAAATCATATTGAGTGAAGCTTCCTTCATATTTATCATCAGCTTCACATTTCTTATCTCTACAAATTTGCATCTTTCAGATTTATTATCAAGCTGCGTATTTCTTATCTCTACAGGTAAAAAATATCTCTGTATGTATACACTTAACCTTGTCTACAGTAGATCAAAATGATAAGAATTCTATAGTTTCTTGAGTGCTGGGAATAAGGTGATGCTGTTATTTACCTTCAAGGCCTTGAAGTCAAACAGCGTGATTTATTTTTTTAATTCTCACATATTTCTTCTTTTTCTTTTGCTTTTTCATTTGAAAATGATTTCAATAGACACAAGCAGCACAGTATCTGTGGTGCCGTATTCAGTGGTTAAAATGTGTGTGTGTGTGTGTGTATAACCTTGTCTAAATAAATTTCTGTTGGGTTTTAAGGAATATTCTGTACATTGTATATTAGAAAATATAGTTGGTCTGTTCTATATTGAGCAAAAGAATTAATCATAAACACATGATTTTTAATGGGTTATGTACAAAAATTAAATGCAGTGGTGTGCTCATAAGATATTGGAATAAAAATGCTTACTTAAACAGTATGACAGAGGATAAATTATTTCCACCTTTAAGTGGTGTCTGATGGCTTTCTTGACTTCTCTTTCTCTCATGCTATCAACAGGAATATAAAAAACATCCACTTTTGTTCGTCTTGCAATAGTACTGAATGAGTTGTAGATAAAAAGCTTAGCGTGAAGGTGCACAAAGTCTATGATAGCATTAAGACGACTGCCTTTTGAGCCAAATTATCTTTTTACGTTTAAAAGAGGCGTCTTCTCCTCACCATTGAATCCATCAGCTCCTTTCAGTCTATTAGCTTTGATTGAGGCCTGCACTATGGGCTGCTATTCACGTCTAAGCGTCTGTGTAAACAGAAAAATGTTGTTGTGATGGTGTGTGTGTGTTGCAGTCTTTTAAACTGAGGTTTAGCATCCACAATACTCCCTTTCTGTTGTCTGTTTTTCACTCTTTCTTTTGCTAACCATGTCAAGCGGTGAACACACACACAGAGTCAGTCAAACCAACGGCAGATCAGTCATGCTAGAGGTCATCTATGGGCCAGCTTGACATTGTTGTCTATAAGCTGCTTTAGAGCAAGAAAAGTTTAAAGGACAATTCCAAATAATTCATACAAGAAAAGGCTTTCTCACTCCATACATAGCCGGTGTTGGTGTCAGTGAAGCAGGCTTTGTACGGAGGAGGGAGGGCATCATTTCACTCTTGGTTCAAACCTTTCCAATGTGAATCTTCAATTGTTTGCTAATGACAGAGTATTCACTCTTAATAAGATACATATAACAAGCCTGTCCCTCTCGGTATTGGAATGTTTGGAAGAAAATTGGCTTCCTAAATTGATTAAACTGAAAGTGAACTGCATCCAGCCGTGCAGGATGTTGTTTTATGCTGCAGAAAGATGATTTGAGATAAATATGATACAGCTGTTTATGTCAGTGTTATTGCTTGGATTTGTTGTGGCTGCCCAAATTGTAATTATTGAATGAGTGGAAATATATGCTCACACATGACTTATTAAATTAATTTGAATGTAAACAATGCTCTCAGAAAGCTGTCTCCTCAGCTCAGAGTAGGAAGCCTGGCTCATGCCGCCAATATGAGTCATCTTATGAAACAATGTTTTACTGTGCAGGCTTAGATTTAGTTTTACAAGTCAAATGATATTTCTATGTGTAGCATTTTCTCTTTTTTAAATCAAGCTTTAACTTTTTCTTATCCTAAAATTTGTGTGCAGTTATAATCATTAAGGACTTTTTATTATCGGTTCATATTCTATTGATTAACACATTCAGTGTTTTGAAAATTCATTTTAGCTTCAGTTGTTAGATTGACAGTGATCAGATAATACAAATCTGCTATTGTATCCTTGTACTAGATAAACACAAAGAGATAGTTATTGATTAATGTTTATTTTCTTCTTGCCTGTATATCTAATAGATACTGTTACATGCAGCGCTGGTTGGTATCATTTTAGCTTGGCACGGTTTATGAATGCCTTTTATCTTTTAAACTACAATATATCTGCCACACAATGACTGGAAATCAATACAGAGCCCCATTTGAAACCACACTTCCCCTGGTATTTACCATCAAACTCACATTTACACTCTCTTGCAGCTCGTTAGGCTATTTCTTAGTTCGTAATAATATGACAATTATTATGACAGTCATTAGGACATGCTGTGTATGTGACACAAATGGCATATAAATCCAGATGTGATCGGCTCTAATGAGCAGCTGTTGACGATAATCCAGCTGATAAATGACTTTTAGATGCTTTAAACCCTTCAGCTCCAGTATCTCTCCATGTGGAGTTTAATTTGAACATGACATCATGAGATGTAATGAAATATCAGGGAGCAGTGTGGTAGCTTAGTGCACCCACAACACACTCACAGTGTCATATTGATGGAAATACGGTCTCTCCCTCTGTCTGTCTGGTATTTATTTAAGCAGAGAACTGTCATATAAATAATCTGAAAAAAACAAAGTAGTATTGAAGAATAATAAAGCTGCAGATATCTGTGAACGCAGTCCGTGGCCTTCCCTGCCCGTAGGCTTGCTGTGCTAGTTGCCATGTCGTTGCCTTGCAGTAAAGGTGTGATGGATACTGTGCAAGAAATCTCAGCATGATTTTACAAGTAGATCTCAGTGCTAGCAGGACACACAGCTATACTGTGTAAGTGTGAATAGCTGTCATTGGGTTTCAGCTGTTTTCTGACTCTCAAACCCTCAATTTATTCGAGCAGAAATCGGTATGAGTGTGGCCTCTCTCTCTGTGCAGGATCGATGCTGGATGGAGGACTTTTTACCATGGCAACCACTAATGCAGTATAGATGCAAGGACTGAGCCTTGGCTAGCGTTGTAATAATACAGGATTTATGGAAGGCAGGTGAAATGTCATCCGGGCTGTTGTTTTAAATGAGCAAGGAGTGCTTTTGAAGTCCAGTGTGGTCAACACTAAATCCCACTTGGCTCTGCTGTGGAAATGAGGTTCCTGTATTAGTTCAGCACGACAGCATCCTTTTTATTCATTTTCTTTTTTAGCAGTTTGTAGATGACAGGAGACTATCGCCTCGACATGGCTTCCTATATTGCATTATAGGACCACTATAGCACCACTCTGCAATATTGTCAAGTGTCTCCTTCACATTGTTTCCTATATCGGCTTATACTGCCCAATCCTCATAATCCCACTGTAGCCTGAGTCAAATATCTGGTCCCTGCAGTGTCCTCTCACCTTCTTCTAGGAAGTGATTTCTCTATTCTCCTCTCCCTCCTTTTCACACATTGGATTACAATTTTGAAAAGTGACACCTAACAAGTTAGCATGCAATTTTGTTTGAAGTAACTTTCTGGTAAATGATCTTATTGTGTTTTTACCTTTAAAAAAGAGAAACAGTTTTGCTGCTGTATATTCTGCAGCAAATAAGGTGATGTTTGGATGATGAAATGTTTGCATTTCGTGGGCAAAGAAAAAAATCTCAGTGCACTAAAACTGAAATTTGAAGTTTCTGCAACCAAGGAAATGTTGAAACTTTACACTCCTTTAACTAGTTTCATATGGTTAAGGTTAAAAGAGTTCATGTTTACGCTTAAAATACTTGGTTTTGTTGCTGAAAATGGGCTGAAAAATGTTCTGATGTTTTGTAAAAAAAAAAACAAAACTGGTTTTGTTAGTTGAAACAGTGAGCAAACTGGTCGTAAATGGTGCCATTTGGCAGCTGTCTCACCTCACTTCCCTGCCGTATTTTAGAGAATCAACAATACCAACATATTAATTATGGCTACTGGGCTGATATATTACAGCAAAATGAAGGTTGTGATGCTTGATAGTTGATTTCAACCTAATTCATCTAAATATTTTATATTATATATAAAATTCACTTAGCATTATTTATCTAATTTACCACATCAAAATCTGTGGGGTTTTTTCACATTTATGTATAATAAAAAAATAAAGTGAATAAATTGCCTTGAGAAATAAATACAGTATACTTTTGACACTGGTCATAGATTGAGACATTTACAACCCTACAGTTTCTTTAAAATAAAAAATAAAAAAATATTTTTGCTTTGCCCTCCTGTGTGAAAGCCAGTTTTCCAGAAGGCCATAAGTCACAACCTTCTACACGAGAGTGTCAGTCCAAAACAAACATTCCTGCCTTGTGGCCCTGTCTTTTGCGCTTCCCTGACCTGCGCTACTGTTGCCGTGTGTGTGTGTGTCCCTGTGTGGCAGGGGTGTTTGTTTTGTCTGCCTCTATCTATAGCTGCGTCCTGCCCCTTTCTTTCACAGTCAGAGAAAGGAACCACACCCCTCAAGCCTTGGCCTAGTGTACGTGTGTGTGTGGCGTTCCGCTCTTTTGGGATTTTAGGATTCTTACTGCAGTCTCTGGTCTCTGGTCTGCAGTCTCTACACAACAATGAATACATGTACTTCTGCATAAAATCAATGTAGGAAATTCTATTTAAACTGTATTATACATCACATAACAGTACTCAAGCTTACACATATTTAATATACATGTATATGTGTTTAGGTATTGATATGTGCAAAAACATCCATATTAGGGCACAGGCACTATCTTGCACTGCTCTCTCTGCACTTAGTATACACACATCCATATATGAACTTTTAAAGGGAACAGATATACAGATAGAGGCCTGTGAGTGCACACATATATTAAAGAACATGGTACACAGCCACTGGATTGTGAGCACGCATACATACAGAAGCAGTCAGAGCTTCAATGTGACCTGTGCCTCCCTCGTGAATATTAACCCCCGGGGAGCCCAAACCTTGGTGTTGTGTATACATTTGTGTGTGTTATTTCTGTTATCTCGGGTTCTGTGTTATCATGAGCTCGTCCTCTGTTCAGCGAGAGCAGGAGGCACATACTCATACATACAGTTTCCTCACAATCGAGCATTAAGCCGGATGAGCGCACAAGTCAGGATAATTGTTGGCTGTCAAGGTGTGTGTGTGTGTGTGTGTGTGTGTGTGTGTGTCTGTGTGTGTGTGTGTGTGTGTGTGTGTGGTTCAAGCAAGTAACAATATCTGCAGTACCTTATAGTTGGCTCATGTGTGCTGGTCTGTATTATATATTTTAATCTGCTTTTACATATTTCCCTTTTAATATGTAAGGCACACACGGAAAGCAATGCGTTGGTTCATTTATTATGCAAAATGTGTACGGATTTTTTTCAGTATAAAAAACCTTGGTCATGTTTTTGTATGAGAATGTTGTTAGACCAGCTCCACTGATATATTATGAGAGATGAAGGCTTCATCTTTACCCAGTGAAGAGATTAATACTATTAGCAGATTACTTTAAGTGAATTGGCCTCGGCCTGCAAGGTGCATAATGTTGGATGGCAGCCAAATATTACGAGCTAATGTACACAGTAAATCAGTCAGTATGGAACATATATCATCTAGAAATCAATCTTAACATATCCTGCACTGTAGGTGAGCATTTCAAACATTTTTATGATAAATATTCATTACAGTCGATTAAAACCTTTTAATATTTAGAAGCTTTTTATGAGCCACAACTATGTGCATTCAGACTGAATTGCCATTAGAACTACATTATTTCTTTAAAATATGCTGTCTTGATGTCCATACCAATCTGCATTTGTCAATAAATTGCAGGTGTAAATACTTGTCCAGTGAACCCCTCACACTGCCATGATGGAAAATGAAGCGGCCTCTCCAGCTGGAAGAACAAGTGCTGTGTGGGTTCCCTGAAGTGGTTCAACACTGGGTCATTGGAGAGCCACAGCCTGTTTGGGAACAGAACAGTCTGTGTTATTTCAGCACAGCCTGTTGGATGAAGGGCCATTTCACTGGCATTGTGGATTAATCTTTGGCAGGATCTCTCCAGGATCAAACAAAATTGGATATTTAACCTCACGTGTCCTAGAGCTGAGAGCTCTCTTGTGATAAACCAGGATAGAAATGATTGAATCTGACCCACATTGGGTTAAATATCACATACCTCTAAGTATATTTAACTGACTTTAACTGAAAGGATGAAAAAAGTGAGTACACACATCCTTCCTCAGGTGAGTGTAATCTAGCCCCTGAAAAAAATCATTCAATTCATAGCGTCATCATATTCCAGTGTCTCAGTCAATGCAAAAAGAAGGCATTATTTACCTCTGCTTTACAATTTTTTAAAAACATATTCTTTTAATAAACAGTAATGTTGGAGCCTCTGGCCTTCACCTCTTTCACTTGATGTTTGACTACTGTTCCACAAACATGAAAAACAATTTTAAGACTTAAAAGCAAGGGATCGTGTTTCTGTTCAGGTAGAAACAGGACCTTTTCAAATGTAAAGTTGTGTTTAATAATCAACCTTGCTGTTCCTATTAGCTACACAGAGATACAGATTCACAGATAAGACCCACCAAGTCTCTTCTCTCACTTGTTATGAACTGTTTTTTTTTAAAATTCAGTTAAGTGTAAATTTTTATGAAGTTCAGATTGACGAGAGTAATGATTGACAGGTTTAAATTGAACAGGCAGTTTGGAACAATTTAACATTTCACATACAGAAACAACTGTAAGGCAGTATAGACCCAGAGATGTGAATATAATAGATTCTGTTAGCACCAATAAAACACAGAATATGAATAAATTGACTATGATTTATTTTTTTCCTATTATCAGAGACAAACAAAAGCTGAAAAACTTTTACAAAGATACATCGAATGCATAGAAAGTTTGCTTGATGCAGAATGAGATTCCCAGTCATCAGAGATCAGACTGCAGTGGGATTTTCACAGACATTTAATCACTTTTTTTTAATCCTGTACTCTTCATCCAGACCCAGTGGTGAAAAAGCGATATCTTTAGTGACAATTTGATCTGATTAAAACTTCATTGTAACTTTCGGCCAACTCTGTAACTGCAGTATCAATTCTCTGTTGTCTTTGTGTAAAGAGTACATATTTTTTCATTACAATTCTATTGTTATTTTTAGTTGGGCTTTTAGTGTGATTTGTGGCGGAAATAAAATAAAGTGTTTATGAATATTCTATCACAGAGATATTTACAGTTTGACAGGTCTGTTAACAGTGGAGTAAAAGACATCTGCATTCTGATTTACTACAGCTCCATCAGGTAAAACTCTACGTTATGTGCAACATAAACACACTGAGGGAAAAAAAGAAAAAAAGGCTCTTCTGTACTCTAGTTTATGCTCTTCTGATTTTTTTTTTTTTCTGATGTATTACATTAGTAGGTTCAAATGGGAAACAATGAAGTTGAGACACTGTATCTATTAACCGTTGATATAAATAGCTACATTGTAAGAATATTTGGGGGTTAATTTTCTCCTAGAAAGCCTCTGGCTTGGTTTGACTTGGTGTCCCTTTTATGAAGAAACCCACATGAATGTGTATTTTACAAGAGTACACTGGTGAGCAGGTGAATTGCCCTAAGAATTACCACTAACACCTACATGTATTAATCTGTCTGTGCAGAGATGAGGTTTTTATAATATATTTCAGACTTACTCTCTCCTCTTTTCCATTAGCAGCCACAGCTGCAGTCTTCGGTGTTTCATGTTAAGAATAAATGCTGGAGAAGTTGGAGGTTCAGTGCCTTGTTCAAGGACAACAGCTAGTATTGACAGGAGGGTACATGTCTGCATAAACTCAGAATTCATTATCCATATTTGGAAGCTGTTGCTTGCAAGTCCATCCACTTACTATCACACTACCTCTACACTAATATTTTTATTAGCAACCAGATCCTTGTTTCAGTGTGACCCTGAAGTAGCTCACTGTGCACTGATAATGTATCTGTTTGGTTCTGTCAGCATGCTCCTGTGAAATCACGTGACCTAAGGAACGCCCCATTTTTGGTTTTGCAAATCATAGCTATACGTTAAACTGACTGACAGCGGCAATTCTCACTTTGGTTTGAAACCAATTCAAAATAAAATCAATCATGCTCAGTTTCTGTCATTCTCCATTTTCCATTCTAATGACAGAGGGTGGAGTCCTGTGCTCTTGTGCTCAGATATTGTGTACGCTCCCTGAGTTAATATAATTCCTATTTATTCTACCTAGTGACTGCTACACTGACTCTTGAATCAGCGTTTAGCTTTTTACAACCTGTACCCCTGACATACTGTAAACAATAGTAAATGAAACTGTCTGCAGGCAGATGACAAGAGAGGATTTTACCTGTTTGCACATGACATTGGAGAGTGAAGGGAAAGCATGAGGGGAGCACATTAGTTGATCTCCACCTTTTATATCACAGTGATTTATGGACAAAAAAACAGACTACTTGTCATGCATATTTAAACTTCCTACGTGGTCTATCTACCAACTTGCTCATTTTTGAGCCAAACAGAAAGTCATCTCAGAAATTAATAGCCAAAATTCTGTGATCTCAGAATAAAGGAGAGATCACACTATTAACTTGAAGGACCTTGCTATGCCCACAGATCGCTAATAAACTTAATGACCGAATCTGCTGTCTAATGAAATAAAGAAGTAATTTTTAATCTCTTACTACAAATGCATTGTTTGAACAATAAAGCCCCATAACACAATTGTCTGAACTCATTCTTTCTCCCATCCAAACTATGAAAACAGTAATAGGCTAGTGAATAACTAACTATGAAGATTTCCTTAGAATGTGATATTTATTAATTAAATTCATTAACTCCACTTAAGTTAGTCTAGTTTAGTATTATAATATAATAGTATATAACATAATAGTTCCCGGAGAATAACCAACCATCACAGACTCACATATTGCTTCCCTTTTGCTTTGTTACCTGAATACCTAACACATTTTTTTTTTTTTAATTTAGAAAGCATGATGTCAATGAACTTCTTGGTGAACAGATGTGGGCTGCATTAACAGTTTGAATGTTTGACAGTAAAGCCACTGTCTATGAACTGATTGCCAGTGTAATAAAAACATCTACCTTGTTGATGAGTGATTTGCTGTGATTTATCATTGTTTGACCCTTGCCATCACTTAGCTTTTCAAGTGGCAAATGAAATGTATGATAGTTCTAATGAAATTAGATTTTGTCCCATGTAACTGACTGACAAACTCTGTGTAGCCTCTATGACTTTATGGACTACTTTTACTTATTTTAAAATATGTGAGGTTATTAATGTGTCCAGTTGGGGCAGGAGGGCACTGGTGACGGGAGTGATGCTGTTTGTATTGAAACACTGGCTTTACATAGGTAAAGGAAATTGTCTGTTTTTTCATAGTCCTAGAGGTTTAACTTTGGGAAAGGAATCGGATTTCCCTTTTCTACTTCGCCGGAACTTCATTCAATTGTGTATTCATACTCATGCTGTAAACATGCATTTTGGCTTGTTTTATCTCATCGAATTGACCTAGATTCATAACCGAGACATGGATTTATTATCTAATGCTAATAAATTTGAAGACGTTTACTTTTGCCACGAATAAAAGATTTACTTAATTTAAGTTTCTATTTTATTCGAGCTCACGGCAGGATATGTAACCACTGGAGGTGCTCTCCGGTCTATATAAATGCGCCGCCATCTTACATTTTTCAGTCTCTGCTGTTCCGGCCAAGTTACTCCTGATTGACTGTGGAGGGAGCGGACGGAGGCTCCCCGCTGACGCTCGTCCTCAGATTTTCCTCGACTTTTTCCATTTCTGAGTGGTCTTTACTCTCCAGGATCCGAGTGGACTGACTTTCTGTGTTGATAAGGGTAGGCTGCAACATTTTATTTACCTGCTCCACTCAGTTTTTCCCTCTTTGCTTGTCGGGCTCTCCCAGAATGCCAGCAGGAATGGAGACGGTTGTTGTGTGCGGGCCGGCCGGGGGATGATGCTGCCGCAGCTAGCGAGCCAGCTGCTTTAGCGGCTGATATTTGGGATATGCCAGCCGCCGCCTAACATGAAAATATGCATTATTCACTGACGATACTCACTGACTTAATCGTAGAATAAGGTTGATGTTGGGTGCTAGACAGTAGTTAAAAATTAGCTGACGCTAAATATAAGTTATCCGATGTATTCCAGTGCCTTACGATTTGTGCGGAAACCCCGAACGGTTTTGAAAGTAAACGCCGATGTTATGTCTCGCTGGTTTTACTAATGAACGTTAACTAACAATAACCTTCGTTGGTTAACTTTAGCTGTAACTACTGCTAGCCCATTTTTTTTTGCCGCTGGCCACATTTCATTATTATGACTCATGTTTGTTCGACTTGAGTTTCACCTTTTGCTCAGTTGTTTTTGCAGCTGGTTTCGCCTAATAGTCACATAATATACTGGGATGAAGATAGCGTTACACGCGTGTAAAATCTCGGTAACGTTATATCACGGCCACGTGAACAGCTTTACACGGTAAAACTAGATTAGAAAGGGCTAATTTAAAGTAGTCAAGTCACCAAACACTGTTGGATAGAGTGGCGTTAACGCCAACATTTCGTCCAAAGTTTAGCTGGAACTTCGTTCAACTGAAACCATTGGAAAGTTTAAGAAATATAGCTCTTTGCTAGCAGCATAGCCCTTAACTTAAATATGTGATTATATGTAAGTTTCTTTTAGGTCAAAGGCCCGCGTTTGACTGCGTTTTCCTCTCGTCCTTTTAAACAAAGACCGACAAATTCCTCCCTGCCGTTGTGCTTTTGGGAGGAAGACGAGGAGGAGCCAGAGTGTGAAATTTGAGTCAGCGGTGTTGGAGCAAGAAAGTCAGGGGCAGCCAGCCGCTGAGGGGGGAAAGGGGGCGCGGAACACCATTATTTTGATAATTTCGTCTGTACTCTCTGCTTTATTCATTTTACATGACCTGTTTACTTTTTTCGCGCTGTCTCTTTGCAAAACCATAGATTTGTTTGTTGGCTGCAGGAGAGGGACAGACGGGTAGCTAATTGGGGGGAAAAAGTTGGACACCTCGCCTGTTTTTCGCCATCCTGCCGATGCCGAAAACAAGCGATATGATGGCGTCTGTTGAAAAAAAAAAACAAGCATGTTGAATGTGTTTTATTAGCATAGGACGGGTGACGTGTGGTTTTTAAGTTTGTTATAGGTCACAGATTACGTGTTGGGTTTCTTTGGTAAGAATGACTTGATGGAGAGATTAAACGTCGGATGGAGGATGTTGACGTCTCACCCAGCGGCTTCACATTTCTTTGGTCACGGATGCTCCGCTACTTCACTGGTTTATTTGGAATAGTGGCACAGGGTCAGGGTTAAGTTTTTACACAATTACTACATTAATACAGTCCGTTTCCTAGTTTTATGCCATATTAATCAGTTTTCTAAATACAGTTATTTTTTTAATTTAGCTCTTTTTAGTTGTCTTATAGCCTAAATAATTTGGTTGATGCGTCTTCCTGTGGCCTGCTAGTGAATTCCCCGATCAGATTACTCAACGGAACAGAAAACTGAAAAACCTGTCATCTCGTCAGCACAATTTCTTCTAACGGCGCATTATTATACGACTGAAGCGTGGATGTAGGCTACATCTGAGACCGGTAGTGGTTTGAGGTAACCCACTTTGCGAGAATATTGCTACATCTACAGTGATATAGCCTTTGCCAAAAAACTGACATTTTCGACCCACGTATGTTTCCACATTTGGTCGGTAATTCGCATACAACTCAAGACAGGTTTTTAAATGTATGAGTTAATATTACAATTGCGATGTTCATTTTTATTTCTTAAACATGTTTTTAATCAATTTCACCTTTCTCTTTCTTTCAGTGACGAGAAAGCATTTAACCCCTTGTTTAAATGAAGGTTTACTTTAGCACCTATGGGCCACAAGGGGTTACAAGCAATTTACACCTTTTTGAAAATGGATTTTTATATGCTTTTTTTTTTTTTTTACTACTGCATAACCAATGCAGACCTTTCTATTCTCAGTTAAATAGATTGATCAATGTTGAGCAAAACAGAGGGAAATGTCATTATCATTTGGAAGTTGCTTGGTTGTTACCTGGAGCTTCCGTGTCTCGGTGTGCTTCCATGGTTTTGCAGCTGAGACACAGACGAAACACTGCAGCGGCTGCAATCATTGAGCTCATTGTTGGCAGCTAACAGTGAGGGTTGCTGACCCTGCACATTAGGTGGCTAACACTGAAGCCTGTAGCAGCTCCTGTCTCTCTGCTTGTGCCGTTGATGCAGTGTGTTTGAAAAACTTACTGATTTGGAATGGATTTAACTTATTTTTTAACAAACAGAAATAAGCTGCGGAGGTATTCTAGACTTAGCTGCCTTTTTCTATAAATCTTATTTTTCTATATCCCACATATCGTATAATTAATTTAACAAATTTTGTTATTCAAATGCCACATCATGCAATTGAAAAAATATATTTAGAGGAATTATTCTTGCACTGATTTTTTTAAATGGCAAAATGGTACTGCCTTACACTTAGTAAACCTTAACACTCACCTGAACTCACTCTATGGCAGTCTGGCACAGATTTTGCTCATTAAAAGGAATTGGGATAGGGAAGTTTCGATGTGTTTGGCTGTTTTTAATACCAGATATGAATTAGTAAATAGGCTCTTTCAAATGTTTATCAGCCGTCTTGTGATTAGGTTTTATGAGGTTTTCACAAATTAATAGTTAAAGAGATAATGTTGATAAAACAGCAATATGACCAAAAAAAAGTGTTGCTGCATGTGTAACGTGGAATTAATAGTTTTTTCTGCTGTAGTGTGTTTAGAAATGCTTGATTTACCACAGCTTCAAAATTTCCTAGATGCTTGCTTAATTAACCGTGTGTTATTTTAGATTGTTGGGTAAACTTGAGCATGTTAGACCATGTAGATGTCACCAAGCCCCGTAACCTTATTTTAATTTGTTTGTGGGTGTGGAAATGATATTGTATTATGATAATTGTCAGACATTGGGCTCATGTCTAATCCTGATTGAGATTCCCTCTGTTTCTGTATCTACAGTTGAAATCCTAATGAAGCCAAAATTCTTATCCTGTATGTGAAACATGTCCAGTGTTTGGCAGAACATTTTTTATCAAGGTTGAAATAATCTTTTCCTGATTTTCTTACATTTGTTATAATTTCCTTACTTTGTGTTCTATCAAGGACCTGGCTGTGCTTTGTCGAGCTCTGTCTTTAAATGTTAGTAGTTGTATTGTCTATGCTCTGAATAGAAGCAGCTTATAGAATAAATTGGTTCAATTATCTGTTCTGTGGTGGTGTTGAATCCAAACCTCCATCTAACTAATACCACTTTAATGTCCTGTTGTTTAATGTATGTCATTCAAACATAAATGAAAGCTGTCTCTCTAAATGAAATTTTTTTTTTTTTTCTCCTTAACTATATTCAAAACAGTGACACTGATGTACTCTATTCCTGGCCTTCCGGTTCTGTGCTGGAACACTAAGCCTGTCATTTGAGTGCTGTCCTGGGACAGTAGTGCTGCGATTACTCTTCACTTCACAGAGCTTAACGTGCCTGTGTGCTTGCACATTATCTAGCCATCTAAATTCACATTTGTGTGTGTCTGGAGTATACAATACCAGTTTTAATGGATCTATGCATGTGTTTAACGACTTCCTCCCTCACTTCAGTTCCCCATTGGTAAACACAATGTATACCTTGATTCATTCCACAACTGTGGCCAAGAAATCCAACTGACTCTTGTGACTGGTGTGCCACTCATAAGTCATCTGGTTTCAGTTAAATGACTTTCAACTGGACCAGGCACAACTCCACATATTGGATTTCACATCTGGCTTCAAAGAAACTTGCTCAAACTTTTGTGGAGGAGCCGCTAACTTTATATATATGATCTTAGACTTCTATGAGTTTTTTTGTTTTTTTTGGTGTCAACGGGTCAGAGTCTGACTGTAGGATAAGCCTGCCATTTGTGCTTCTCAATTGGAGACCAGACTTGGCTTGTTTGCCCATCAAAAAAACTATAATCTGCTCAGTTTCCAAAGCCAGATGTAAAACCCCACATTTTCCACCACTGTAAACGATACATGGTTCCACTGTGTGTGTTGATTGAATGTTTGATTTGTCTGCAGTGTTGTATTGGACATGTGGCTCCCATTAGAGCAGGGCTAGGTTATGTCAGGGCAGGCATACAAAGCTTCGGAGGAGTGTGTGTGAACAGTGAGTTTGAGTTGATGTGTTTGTGGTTAGAAGGAACTGTCTTGTAGCCTGACTTAAGATTGTGTTTTAATGACAGTGCTGGGGTGGTGTGGGTGTTATGAAGTAATCTAAAACTGTAATTTAGGAATCCTTGGGTGAATTTGCATATTGTCAACCATTTCACTTCACAAAACCTTTCACATTCATTGTCTTTCATTCCAATTTTTTTTAATGTCTTTGTATATATATATTTATATATATTTTCTTTTCTGTTTGTTTTCTCCGTGCTCTTTTTTTTTTGATTCAGTGATATAATTGTTTTTAGACTTTGCTCAAAGTGAGCAACTGCAGTGGTGATTTTATACATGTTTTTACAATATTTGTTGCCAAAAAGGGGGATAAAGATGAAATTATTGATAAGACAAGGCAGTATGAAACAAAATTTTGTCTATGTCAAAATGGAAAGCTCGGACAGGGTTTCCTTCCTTGTATAAAAAAAATACAGATTAAAAACATGCAAATGGATTTAGACAGTATTGATACATTGATTAAATGGGAGGTGACAAACATGAAAAAAATAAGTAGGGAATTACATCACTTTACTCTAATGCAGTCTTCCAAACCATGAAAAAATCACGCGTATGTCACATTATAATTTTAAAGATTTCCAAACTCTAAGACCTTGCCTAGATTCTTATTACAATATTTAGGAAAACACATTGCCCAGGTCGAGTTTGGATTGCGAAAACATTGTTGCTTCTCAGAGAAACCACAGAGGCAATTAAGACAGCCTGTTAACAGCTGCATAACTGCACAGGTTTGTCTCTGGAACAGGACCAGCAAGATTCAGGGTACATGTAGCCTCTCCTGTTAATTTAGAACAAGTTAGCTCATACCTTTTTTATTTATTTATTTATGTTTCTCTGAAGGGGTGACACTCAGATTTAATCAGCTAAATTCAAAAATATGTACCCTCTCTGAAAGATAACACACACATTTCTCATGACCTTTTTATTTCAGGGTCCAGTTGTCACTACATCTGACCCTTCAACACTAGCTCACCTGTTGCAAAAAGCCTTGCAGCAAGAGGCTGACCATTCAAAATGAAACAACAATTTAAAAAATCCTCCAAAAGTTGATTTTCTTGAGAAAAATTGAATTTGACTTTTTATTGATTAATATATACTAGTACATTGCTTACTCACATCAAGACTGGAGTGGAGAAAGTCTGTATTTGAGTTTTTTAGCATTAATATGGTGCTGTTGTCAGCCACAGATATCTTTCTGATTCTTCCTGTATGTCACCATTAGAAAACTCAGAAGGTGTAAACTTGGCTACACTTAGTTAACCATGTAGTTTTTCATCTTATCAGTGGTGTTACACAAACAAAGGGACAACAGTATCAATGTCAAATGAAGGTCAGGAAAATGAAGGCATTTGAGAGCATTTTGTCCTGTAGATTAAGAAGACGACATTAACAAATAAATGATCTAGAATCAGCATTATGTGTCAGTAGGTGTGTGGTTTAAAGTGGGTCAGTTCACGTCAGGAGTCTGTCTTGTTAGTCACCACTTCTCTCTCTAATGAGGTACAAATCAATTCATGGCTCCTTTTTTTCTTTGCTGTAACCTTGTTTTCCTCCAACATGTCCAAATTGGAATGCCATGATTGAAAAGGATTTGATCCCTATTTTGCTGGGGTATCCATCAAGGAACAACCACTGGCGTACTTTTGAAAGGGGTTGACTAAAGAATTGCTATGGATACACAGCCCCAGTTTTTGTCTCATTATGGCTGGGTTTTTTCTTATGAATTTCCTCATTTGCTGTGTTTGTGCATCACTGTCATAGCGTTTATATCTCAGTATGAATTGGAAATACCTCAGTTTCAATTTCCTTGTTTTTTTTCCTGACTTAATCCCCTCTGGCCAGCTCTACCTCTCCTGCCAGTGCCAGTGTTTACTTTCCTGCAGAGTGTGGTTTCAGCTTCAAAGCCAGCTGCAGGAATGTGTATCCCCCACCCCCATCCCTGTCACACCCCACCCAATGCTCCACTTCCCCCATCCTTCCTCGCCTAAATAGTGGTGAGCTGCTACACTTAATGGTGGCTTTGTGTAGAAATGCCGTGGTGAGGAAATTTTCCCTCTGATTACTAAACCATTAAAGACGCCAGTCTTAGGCCTACCACTTACATCAGGCCTTTTCCAGGAACAAGAAATAGTCTTTAGTAAGTTCTAACTTTGACCATGGTCGAGTTTTTGCTGCCGGCCCATTTTTCGGCCTAACTTTTGTGGTGCACTAGAAGGTGTGTGGGTAGACGGTGTTGAATCCACCTTAATCAGCTCGCACAAACTGCGTTTTCATTGTCAGGTTCTCTATTAGCTCTGGTTTAAAATCCCAAACTTTGCCATATAGACCCTAAACATTATGCTTTTCCCTTTGATAGTGAGTGGAAATTAACTAAGTAGGTTTAATTTCTGTTTTTTATAAAAAACAAAAATGACAGTAGAGATTGTTTTAAAACAAAGTGAATGCGTATGCCTGAACACTGACACAGACTTTTGTGGTAGCCTAGCCTTGTGTGCTGCATGAACTGCTGCGGTTTGCTTGTCTGACTAAAAAATTAAGAGAAAATGCAAGACAGGGAGGAGGCACCAAAAAGTCACTTGTTTGGACTGTTGGTTTTGAATCAAACTACCATTCTTTTCCAGTCTGGTTCTCTGCCTTTACCTCTGCTATGATCTGTTTGTGTTACAGTAAAATGGCTGATGTTGGATTGGCAGTGAGCAGGGCAGAGGGTAGGAATGATGGAAGGTGAGATGCTACTGAGCCAGTTTGACTGACTGCTTTTTTTCCTGTTTCAGATCAGGAAGCTGTGTCAGCCGTGGTTTGAGAAAGGAACATGGCTTCCCAGGGTAAGTTTATAGTTCTCAGACACTCAACACTCGTTCATCTCCTTGCTCTCTGCAGACGTTTTTTTTTTGTCTGCATCTTTCTTAAACTCTGAGTAATATGCATTGTTTTTTCTCCTAGTGCAGATATATGTTCTCATCAGAGCAAAGTGAATTAGTTATTGATTTCAAATTGAAACTGGAGCACATGTGAAATCAAACGTCATTCTCCAAGAAACACGCAGCTGAAAAATCACGTATCTAAAAATGTAATAAGTGCAAAGAATTAATAGCATCAGGACAGGCTAGAAATCCACACATTGCAGTGGCTATAATCTGTTTTTAAGGCATTTTGTTTCCTGCTTTGATTTTTTTTTTTTTCTCCAAATGAGGATTATTGAATTATAATTGACTATACATATTAATAGTTAGTGTGTAGACACTGATTATGTCATTATATTTGATATAATGTTCCCTATGCAGACTTTTCAAGCTCACCTAAATGACCTCTACACTCTTCCTGAGAAATTACAAAGCTGATAAACCTGTTTCTCTGAATACAATGCTTGTCACATGAAAGCATGAGCATGCATTTTTTTATCGTTGTATACTGCAAAGCTGTTCAGATGGACGTCTACCAAAATGTTTTCTGTGTATATGTGGTTGAAAATTTTCTAATAGTTATTTTTTCCCCAGCTGATCTGATGGAGCTCGACATGGCCATGGAGCCAGACCGCAAGGCAGCAGTCAGTCACTGGCAGCAACAGTCTTACCTGGATTCAGGCATCCATTCAGGGGCCACAACAACTGCTCCCTCTCTCAGTGGGAAGGGCAACCCTGAGGAGGACGATGTTGACAACCAAGTCATGTATGAGTGGGAGCAGGGCTTCAACCAGAACTTCTCCCAGGAACAAGTACAAGGTAAGTCCTAATAGCTACAATTTGTCGATTTTGAGGGAGATCTGTGCACTGCTTATAAAATCTGAGAATATATGTTCCAAATAGCAGATTGAATGCTAGTATAACAAAACAGCTTTTCTCCTGTCTCTGCTAGACATAGATGGACAGTTTGCCATGACACGCGCTCAGCGTGTGCGTGCAGCAATGTTCCCAGAGACTCTCGAGGAGGGCATGCAGATCCCCTCTACCCAGTATGATGCAGCAAACCCCACCAACGTTCAGAGGCTGGCAGAGCCCTCGCAAATGCTCAAACACGCTGTGGTCAATCTGATCAACTACCAAGATGATGCTGAGCTGGCCACCAGAGCCATTCCAGAACTCACCAAACTACTCAACGATGAGGACCAGGTAGTTGTCCATTAAAACCTGTGGCTCAGTGTTGGCTTTAAATTGTTTTGTTTGCTTTTTCATTTTTCCTACTATCAGTTCTGACATGAGTGTCTGTCTCCTCCAGGTTGTTGTAAACAAAGCAGCAGTGATGGTCCACCAGCTTTCAAAGAAAGAAGCCTCTCGCCACGCCATCATGCGCTCCCCTCAAATGGTGTCTGCTATTGTCAGGACCATGCAGAACACAAACGATGTGGAGACGGCTCGCTGCACCGCAGGAACACTCCACAACCTGTCCCATCACAGAGAGGGTCTGCTGGCCATTTTCAAATCTGGAGGAATCCCGGCGCTAGTTAAAATGCTTGGGTATGTGAAAACAGGACAGAGGAATACTTGATAAAGATGTTTTCTTTTTTTGATTTGCTGCAGCTCACCAATAGAGGAAGGCAGAGAGCACTGTGGTGGGACGTCTCTCTGGTCAAAATATTTTTGACAAAACCAGTTTTGACTTAAGTTTGACTTATTCCATGTGAACATAATTAGTTTAAAAAAAAATAATAACTGGCCGTTAACCCATCAGATGATGAGTGTAAGGACTTTAAAAAACATAATCTAATACACATTTGACTGTGTTAACCTTCCTGTCAGACAGTGATGTAATAGACTTTTGATTTCTCTATGCAGTTCACCAGTGGACTCAGTCCTGTTTTATGCCATTACCACCCTCCACAACCTCCTCCTGCACCAAGAAGGAGCCAAGATGGCTGTCCGTCTTGCTGGAGGTCTTCAGAAAATGGTGGCTTTGCTCAACAAGACCAACGTCAAGTTCCTGGCTATCACCACTGACTGTCTCCAGATACTCGCATACGGAAACCAGGAAAGCAAGGTGAGGGGTTACTTGGAGAGAGGGGATTTGGTCAGAAGGTAGAATTGTTAACTATGGTAATTTGTTCTGTTTCGTAGTGTAAAGAACCAACCTAACCTCAAACCTTTTTGTGTGTTCTCTTCCTGTGCAGTTGATAATCTTGGCCAGTGGTGGCCCCCAGGCACTGGTCAACATCATGAGGACTTACACCTACGAGAAACTGTTGTGGACCACAAGTCGTGTTCTCAAAGTTCTGTCAGTCTGTTCCAGTAACAAGCCTGCAATTGTAGAAGCTGGTATGTTTGTTCTCCACATCATTTTACACCCCCCCTCCCCAAACTTATTTTAACCTCAGTAAAGCAAACTCTTTGGCAAATAATAGTACATAAGTTATGATTTTTCACACAACAATGTTAGAACAATTTTACCATCTTTGTCCCTCTGATCAGGAGGCATGCAGGCTCTGGGACTCCACCTGACAGACCCCAGCCAGAGATTGGTCCAGAACTGTCTCTGGACTCTCAGGAACTTATCAGATGCTGCCACGAAACAGGTGATGAGAACCGGCCTTACTACTTATTTGTGTCAGTGAAAGATTACTCTCTAAAATAGTATTTTTCTGCAGAAAGATGAGGGAGAAACATGCACAAATTCTTTCTGAAATTCATCTTATTCATGTTATTGATGCTGTGTCCCTGTTATTTATTTTAATTTTTAATTAACATATTTTTTTTCTTTAGGAGGGAATGGAGGGTTTGCTCGGGACTCTGGTTCAGCTGCTCGGCAGTGATGACATTAATGTCGTGACCTGTGCTGCTGGCATCCTGTCTAACCTGACCTGTAACAACTACAAGAACAAGATGATGGTCTGTCAGGTGAGTACGCACACACACACACACACACACACACACAGAGTTAATGTTCGTTAAATTTAAAAATTTGTTTCTAATTTAGTTTCTGATTTCAAGGACTGCATGTTAATGTTTTTGTTCCTTTAAAGGTTGGAGGTATTGAGGCACTGGTTCGCACAGTGCTTCGGGCCGGAGACAGAGAGGACATCACAGAACCAGCTATTTGTGCCCTGCGTCACCTCACATCTCGACACCAGGATGCTGAGATGGCACAGAACGCTGTCAGACTGCATTATGGCCTGCCTGTGGTCGTCAAATTACTGCATCCGCCATCACACTGGCCACTCATTAAGGTATAATCAGATACTCACACTGACTCGCCAGCAGCAGTCAGCCAAATAAGCAGCCCTTCACACTGCTGTTCTACTAGTGAAAATTGGTTCATGCTCAAATGCACTTTGAGTCTTAAAAATTGGGACAAATCTCAATTTAAATGCCCAGTATTTTTTTGTGTATTGCTGAAGTAGTACCCTACTAGTCCATGCTGGCAGCTCACCTCCTTTGCATCTCCCAGGACTGAATGTTTTGTTGTTGAGGAGGCAGTGCCTTACTGCTGGAAGTTACTCAGACCTGTGGCACATAGTGCGTGTTTGAGACCCCTGGAGCAATAGCTCACAACAGGCAATGGTACGCTGTAACAATATCAAAGCTACGTCAAGTTTCTGCATCAGGCTGACAGCACACTTGTAATATATTCACAGCTGTTGCTTTTATAAAAATGGTTGCCAAATACAACAACTAATTTATTATAGACTTATTCTGTTTCATTAACATGTTTGTGAATCATAAGCGGTTGTTTTTACTAAGAAAAAGGTCCTCTTGACAATCTACATGTAATGGTAGAAAGTTATTATGCAAAAAACATAAAATTAATCAAAAAAATCAAAAATCATAGACCGTTTGCCACTGGAGTCAACCCAATATCATAACCTGAGTTACCTATCAGTCAGTAAAGCTTATTTGTCGCATAATGACTTGTGTTCAGTGCAGCTGCTGGGACTAAACCCAGTGTTGCTGTGGCTTGGTGCCATCTGTGCTGCAAGATTGAAGACACTGCATAGCTCAGTCCACTACTCCAGAGTCAGGCCACAACGTAGGATGCAGTTGATCCTAAATGTTTTTGTAGCCATTTTTTTTAAAAATTTATTTATTTATTTTTTATTTATTTATTTATTTTTTAAATATTTTTTTTTCGGGCTTTTTACGCCTTTATTGATAGGACAGCTGAGATATCGGACAGGAAACAGGGAGAGAGAGAGGGGA
>JAQMCX010000057.1:12383919-12405353 GCA_029814765.1 Acanthurus leucopareius | reverse complement strand
GCGACCGCTGCGTGGAGGACTGAGCCTGCCGTACATGGGCCGCCCGCGCTCCCGATTGAGCTAAACGGCGGCCCAAGCCATTTTTATTGTTGCCAGTCAGTTATGAAATGCTCCTGTAAATGTCTCACTGTTTCCTAGATACAACAGAAGCAAGCTAGAGCTACTCATAAGCAGACTGAATTGTGTTACACACAGTTGTTATACCACAGCCAGCAACCAATCACATTGCTTGATATGTGTTTTTTACAAGCTTTTAGTAGACTCCTAAGTGATAAGAAGGTGTCTTTAGTTTATTGCAGTGATAGGCATTCGCAAGCACTGTTTTTGCTTCATCACATGATTGAGACAGAGCGTGTCTTCAGTCACAGTCCACTTCAGGGTCTTTCAGGAGAAATATCTCCATAATTAAAGAATGTTTTGTAAGAACTCATTTTAAGATCTTGTTAATACAAATGTACACCTGACAACAACATTTGGCTGTGATTCTTGATCAGATGTGTTTGATGGCTACATGAAGTTGAAAATGGACTTTACTAATGTTATGTTTGTCCAACAGGCTACAGTTGGCCTGATTCGTAACCTGGCTCTGTGCCCTGCCAACCATGCCCCTCTAAGAGAACAAGGGGCCATCCCCAGACTGGTTCAGCTGCTGGTCAGAGCACACCAAGATACACAGAGACGCACCAGCATGGGCGGCACACAGCAGCAGTTTGTGGTGAGAGGACTCACACACTCATACTCACTTCTAACGCTGCTGTGCACACACGACTCCACAGCAAACACAAGCATGACTTGATTAATGGGAAATGAATCCAGCCCAGCATAATTTAAACCTGACCTAGATTTGTGACTTACTAGTCTTGATGCAGTTCTTTGCTAATGTTTTTTTTTTTTTGGTCATCAGGAGGGAGTTCGTATGGAGGAGATTGTAGAAGGCTGCACAGGAGCACTTCATATCCTGGCCAGAGATGTCCACAACAGAATAGTCATCAGAGGACTCAACACCATTCCACTCTTTGTACAGGTATAAAAAGATGTTGTTCAGCTCAGTCTTGCTCTGTTTTTAAGCAGTAACAGGACACTTATACCAACACCTTTTAGAACTGAATCTTGAAATGAAGCAAAATACTATTCAGAATTTTGATGTTCAGCTGTGCAATTTTCTTGATATAGAAGTAAACTTAAACTGATAGTAATGTGATTAAATTGTTCCAGGGGTCATTTTGCATGGAGGGACCATAAAACTATGAAACTGAAAAACATGTTGAAGTAGTCAAAAAAAAAAAAATCTCATCCTAACGCATCCTTTCAAATAATCCAGTACAGAGAAATGAGAGGTTGACAAAAAGTTTCTGAGCATCCTGTGTGTTTGTTTGTTGGTGCAGCTGTTGTATTCTCCTATTGAGAACATCCAGCGTGTAGCAGCAGGCGTCCTGTGTGAGCTGGCCCAGGATAAAGAGGCTGCTGAGGCTATTGAGGCTGAGGGAGCCACCGCCCCACTCACAGAGCTGCTGCACAGCCGCAACGAAGGAGTTGGTATGTTTGCCAAATCTCTCATTAACATCTCTCTTTCACATGACCACATTTCGACTTCTTAGATGTTCAGAAGAACCTGTCCACATGACTTAGACCAGTGTTTTTCAACCGGTGTGCCTCAGCACACCTGACGATCTCTCACGGTGGCGCAAGAGATCGTCAGTTGTGCCCGGTTGAAAAACACTGACCTAGACATAGGACTCAGTTTTTTTTTCTTTTTTTAATAAGTTTCTCATGGACTTAAACTGATATAGATAAGTGAAGCAACAATAATGTTAAGGTTCAAATTTTGTTTGTGATAGCTGTAAGTCTGCTTGTTATGTAGCAAGTTGTTTTTTTTGTTTTTGTTTTTTTTTTAAATATCTGTAGTAACCTCTTTACCCTTCATCTCTCTCAGCCACCTACGCTGCAGCAGTTCTGTTCCGCATGTCAGAGGACAAACCCCAAGACTACAAGAAACGCCTCTCTGTAGAACTCACCAGCTCGCTCTTCAGGACAGAACCAATGGCCTGGAACGAGGTATGAAGCACTCAAAATGAACTTAAATTGGTAAAAAATATATTTTTCCACAAACTCAGACTCACAGATGAACTTAATGAAAGTTCTGCCACTCTGATCACTCTTGTATGTGTGTTACTCTGCAGACTGGAGACCTGGGTTTGGACATTGGAGCTCAGGGAGAGCCTCTGGGTTACAGACAGGACGGTAGGTCACCTCTTTATCTCTGGATGGCTGGGATGCTCCCAGAAGAAACAGGGGAGGAAATAAGAAGGGCATTTATTCTGCAACAAAAACAATTACAGCTCATTTACTTTTACTGATTCGGCATACAATTATTGCCTTTCAATGGACCTCCTTTGCACCCATTAACCAAATTTTGTCAGCGTACAGTGACAGAGCTCCATCTGTCCATCATTATCACTGCTGACAGGAATGGCTGTTAGAAGTTGTGATACACAGGCAGCTTCAGACAGTGGTTAGTTACTGTCACAGCTGGCCATGTAAATGTTTCAAAAAGAAACTGGACCTTGGACGATGAACTGATCAATAGGTTAAGGGGCAAAAAATGTGTGGGTGTTTTTCATTCACACTGTTCTCCATTCCTCCAGCAATAACAGCTTTAATTATTTCTGATGACCCAAATGAATACAGAAACTTGGGGTTTGTCACTGCACTGCAGAAGAATCTCTGTTGGTGGAACCAAACTAAACACTGTAAACCTGAATTCAATTCAAGTCTTAAACAGCTGTAGTTTAAACAGAGTTGGCTGATGGCTTTGTCTGCTGGAGGATGGACAGTGTGCTGTGTTGCTGTGTAGTGTTACGCTTGAATGATCATACTACTGTGTGACCGCTTGGTTTGTTAACATGCTTCTAACAACTGCTCTGCTTCCCCTGCCTCTCCTCCATCCACTCCTCCCTCTCCCAGACCCCAGCTACCGTTCCTTCCATTCGGGAGGTTACGGCGGGGACGCGATGGGTATGGAGCCCATGATGGACCATGATCTGGGCGGCCACCACCCTGGCCAGGAATACCCCCCTGTAGAGGGGCTGCCTGACCTGGGACACGCCCAGGAACTGATAGAGGGCCTGCCACCTGGCGATTCCAACCAACTGGCCTGGTTTGATACCGACCTGTAAATACCAAGACCACCATTACACTACACTTTCTACTAGGTAAGAATATCTTCACTCTAAGCAGCCTTGTGTTAGCAGAAAGGAAGAGTCAACATTTGGCAGAGCAGTCAAAGTAGAAGCGCAGTGGGAGGTTTTCAGTCTGGAAAAAATGGCTGAGAGGGAGAGGGAAGTGGAATTACTCACAGTGGCTCCTGCATGTTCAGACAGCTCCTAATTGCAGAGTTGTGTGATGTGGTGTGTGTGATGTTACATGATGTTTGATCTGTGTGTGTGGTCCTAACCAACGCCTGTGCCCTGTCTCCTTCCCCTCACCTCCTGTTTTTCCCCTCATTTCTCTTTTTTTTCCCTCCATACACTTTGTCCCTTCCTTTGCAGCTGTATCATGTGATCTGGATGAACCTGCATCGTGATTCGCCCATATGGAGGAGGCGGGGTTTCAGAAAGTGCCTGAAGACGACTCAACAACAGCAAGCAGAGTTTCCTGTCTATGGGAACTCCATTGGGACAAAACTAGATTTAAGTGCGGTTCTGTTCTGGTCTCTCAGCCTGATGGAGGGCTGACCTGACAAACAGATTTTGATCTCAACAGTTGCTTTTTAATAAATCCCTTTTTATGTCATTTGTTTTTCATTTTTACTTCTTTTGGTTGTTTTACTTTTTTATTCAGTTTTTCTCCTTTCTGTAATGGTACAACTGATTTTAGCTTGCTTTTTTCATTATTCTGAATTATAATACTCATCTATTGTTTTTGCAGTCCCTCGTATTTTAAGTCTCTGGTAGTGTTGAGTTTTTTAGTGGTAATGCTCCATTGAAGTAAAGAAACTGATCACATTTTAAATGGTGTCCAAACACTAAAGTTAATCAGTTGAATTGTATTCCGATGATCAAGTGTAACATTGTGTAGCTTTTGTATAAAAAACATGAATTGGAAATCATGGTCCAAATATCAAGCTATTTTCTTGCTTTAAAGGTAGACACTGATGTGTCTCTGCTGTTCCAAAGGGGGTGTAGCTGACCTAGCTGGATGGGTGCGGCTGTGGAAAGACTGGGTTGGAGGAGGGCTCTTATTGGTCTGCTGTTACTATGGGGTGGGGTAGTGGGAGGAGCTGGTTGCTGTAGCCTGCTGTGTTCTAAACAATAAAATGGACTGTCATTTCACCTGGACGCCTCCATGTCTCATTTCACCAAGAGTGGTTACACAAGTCAACACTTTGTTATCAATAGCTTGCCTAAGTTTACTCCTCAACAACCCTCAACAACACCATGAAATAAAATAGAAATTTGCTTGTGAATATTCTAGGCATGTATAGGCAAGACTAAATCAAATAGCAGGCTGCTTACATGACAATGATTTTTACTTAAACTTTTATCACAGTTTGGACTTTTAGCGACACGACAGAACAGTCCTGAGGGTCTGTAAATATGTGCAATTTAGTAAAACTGGGTGCAAGTGTAATCCTACAAATACTACTACTGTTGCCTTGTAAACTGACGATATGATGATGCTGTCCCATTTCGTGGTGCCATTACAAAGAGAAGTACAACAGTGGACTATCGAGCTGTCTTTGTCCTGCTTTGTTTAGCGCACCCTCAGCAAAATGGGTAAAATTATGTTATGTGCGTATTTACCATCATATTGTGGGTTTTTACTCATTTCATTGTTTAAGAAAACTTGTTACGCATGAGCATCGTTTTATGTCAGGGATGTTGATCTGCAAGTTTCACTGCCACCTACTGGCCTGGCATGAGCACAAGAAGTTTCTTTTGGTTTTGCTGAGAAGTCTGCACAAGAATCATCATCCAAGCATTGTCTATAAAATGGGATTTTTTTTTTCAAAGGGCATAGGAAAAACTCTGCCACTTAGAGTGAAACAGAGCCTGACCACATTCATCTCTGCACTTTAACATGTTTTCACAAAGGTAAATACTAGTTAGCTGCATCTTGAAACTTAAAAGCAACTGTCTTTGATTAATAAATAGCCTGTCAGATGTATACCACAAATTGGGTAAAGGCATGTGTCTCACTACAACTACACTTTCACTTCTGGCCATGAGGCAAAATTAAAACATTAGTGGGCACATGCTTACTAAATGTTAGCAAAGGTAGCAGAGAACCACAACATAGGTTTGACCCTCGGTTTTGCATCAAAACTTGTAGCTTGGGAGTGAAGTGGGAAAATTAGGCAAATATGAAAGCAAGTGTCCATGTTCCCTCTGGAGGCCGTGCAATGCAGTTCCTTTAACTTGTTGAATGATATCCAACAACTTTTTAGTGTCAGCTGTGTTTGCTGCAGCAGTAGTGAGATTAGATTTACATAAAACATGAGAACCTGGAGTGAAAAAACTAAAATCCTGTGAGCCCGTGGGGGAAGACTGTATTTTTTTTCATTTTATATTGAGTGGAGAGTAGCTCCAGTTCTCAGAGGGATTTTCCCCGAGACTAAACCCAAACTTTCCATGAAGATCCAAGCCTTGTCTTACCCTCACCTCTCTTTAATCTAATAGTAATAATTTAATCTCTATAATTTAATATAATTTAATCTCTCACCTACATATTTGACATATGTTTTATTATTCCATGCAGAATCCATTGTATTGCTAATGAATATTAAATCATTTTAAGTGACTATTTACAATTTTCATGGTTAAACCAGTTGAGATTTACGGTAGATGCCAAATATACAGAGAAAAAGGAAAGATTTAAAAACACGAGTGCTAAGACCAAACTTGGACTTCAGCTAAATGTTACCGTTTCTGTGCAACTGCCACTCAGACATGTCTTTGCAGAGAATTACCTCAGTCTCTACCTCTCACTCACTGCACTGGTGCCTGTGGCAGCATGTTCTCAATTTCTATGGCATCATAATTCCTCATGAAGAGACAAATATGACTGTGTGTTGGCATTAAGGAAAAGAGAATGCTAGCATCCCTTAAGCAGTCTGTTTAGCTACATTTACCATTAGGCCAAGCAGCAATTTGTGATCACTTCACATTAAAGACACATGATGGCAGACATGTGAACTAATGAGCTAAAGTCCTCCATTAAACTGAGCAGGATTGTCTGGATAAACCCTGCGGCCAGCGCTCTGACGCATGTTACAGTCGGAATTAACTTTCATGCTGTAATCCTGCGCAGTCTGATGGACATGAAATGGATGTTTTGATTGAGCTGTCAAATTATTTTAGTGACACGGCAATATTTATTACTGTCATTGATACAATTTGCAAATTTGATGAGAGTCATGCAGAGAGCTACACTGAGTGCTCTGATCCCAGATTTACTTGTGTCTTAAGGCTTTTAGGAGCCTGTTTCAGCTGCTGTCCACAACTTGCTCATACAGAAACCAAAACTATTTATGAATTTAAGCACTCACCAACCATACATACATGTTACATTACAGTTTACATGCCGCCAAGTTTCTAAAAAATAAAGATACTTATAAATAGCACAAATACAAAACTAAAGACATTCTATTCCAAAACAAAACAAAACATTTTAAAAGAACAATCCTTCCTCCCAAGGTTCAGAAAAGTGTACCTGTAGATGGAGAGAAAGTCTACAAAGCAGACTACCAATCCTAAGTATCTTAAAAGTTCTGAAGTGGTGAAATGGCTTTGGTTTGAAGATTAAAAGCCTTTAGGACCCGGAGATCTCCTGGAGGATTTCAGCAGCCAGTGGAACCACATCGATATGACACCTGGGACAGAGCAAAGAGAAGTTAGTCACTGTGTCACAGTCAGGTTATGTACCTTCTGACATTAAGAATTAAATCATTTTCCTTTAAAATGGTGTAAATGATGGTTCTAATTTCTTAATAGAAAAGGGGCAGACAGCATAACCGGTGGGACCATCATTTTGATTCATCTCTGTCTTACCTTGTTTCCTGTCTACTTCTAAAATGTCGCATATAAGCCAATAAAAGAAAGGTACTCATCGTAACTATGCCATTCAATTATACATTCCCAAATATCTTACTTAAAGGTTTATTCACAGCTTATAGTAATAATTCATCTAAGTCTTTGAACAGCTCTGCTGAGATTCTGTGTTTCTTTCACCACCTTCAAACTTATCTTCTCCAGTAAAATACAGCACTTATTAACTCTTAATAAAGAACAGCAAGATTAAGTAAAGCTCCTTCTGATGGACTAAATGGGACCTTATTTTGGAAAAATAAATATCATGGTCAATGGAAGAAGACAGATTGTTTTTTGATCCTCTTTGATTCGTCACATTAATTAGACAGATGATGTTTTTGAAGCTGAAGAATAATTTTGAAAAGCAATAAAGTTGCACTTGTGTTAAAAATAGTAAAGTACCCCTTAATTTTAATGTGAAACTGCTCATGAACTACATCTCCCATCCTGCATAAAATACCACCAACAATATCACCAAATATCACCAACACCAACTTGGTTGTCACCTTTGTAAATATTACTATGTGCCTTCTCTTTGTTCTTAATAAGGAGGATAATAATATTAAAAGAGGTAAAAGATATTAAATGTATGTTCATGTGGAGAGCTGCAACAATGTAAAAGAAAATACTTTTGATTTTGTTAGAGAACATTAAGCTCTGAGGAAGGGTGATGAGAGGCCAAACTGCTGATAGTACTTTGTCAGAGGATCAGTGCAGGTGAAACTGGCTCTGCAGTCACTGTGCTGAGCTGAGACTCTGTCTGGTCCTGTACTGCTGTTTGTGTCAGTGGTGTTGGTTGGAGCTACTGAGTTAAATGCTATTCATCTCTGCCCTCTCAACAAAATATTTTTCTTCTGTGACTTTCATTCCCTTATAGTGATCAGTTATTTATGCTGTGCCATGAAATAGCTTTTTAACACTAACACTTTACAGCAGTAACTGAAATAAAATACAAACATACGTACATTCAAAACACTGTGACTTCGTGAACACATCCAATATGCTCAGAGCCTACAGGCTGTCTGTAATTTACTTCTCTCTCTCCCTCTCTTATCTCCCACCCTCACCCTCCTCCCCCTCTCTCTTCCTCCCAGGTGTCTTTGAGGGCAGCCTGACAGCCAGGCCGGCAGAAGCCCACCCCCTTAGTTGATTAAAACCTACATAATTAACCTAATTAACACAGCTCCCAGAGGCCTAAGAAATCCTTGAAAGTTTGTGCATTTGGATGGCATAAATTAGATCCACAAAAGTTTTAGGACTAACTTTCATAGAGCCAAATTGACACTCAGCAGCTGCATGGAACAGGATAGTGGTAAAAGAAATAATTGGTTTTAGATTACAGTAAATGGCTTTTACAGAAGCATCATTTAGCTTTGTATTCAGCTTATGCCAACCTTTTTTTTACCAGGCTAAATGTGTGTTTTCCACCACTGGTCTATTACGGCCTAAATCAGATTGTTTGTTGTTAGTTTGTGGCTTTGCTGTTTTAAGATGCAACTTAAAATCTAAACAGCATAAATTAATTAATTAATTAATTAATTGTAAAATAAAAAAAGTATTTTTTTTCCAAGGTAAAACAGCTGTTTAAATTAAAGGAGTCTGGTGGTTTTGAAAACAGCATAGATCAATATAATGTTTTCAGTTTCCTGAGTTAGAGCGTTGATGGCAAGGTAAAGAGGTGAGAATAATTTGAATATAGCCAATACTTAATCTGGTGTGGACTTTTTTAGGTGGGCCTTTGTTTTGGTGGTGGAAATTTTGCTGCTAAACCTTACCACAGCAGTACATTACTTGGCTTCCTACACCAACAATCCTGCTGCTTCTCCAAACGGGGGGGGCAGGCCAAACACTATCTAATGTAGGTAATGCACTGACCATGGATCAGAACTCGAATACGACCCTATTTTAAAGAAAACTTGAGCTATCTGTTTAAGCAGCAGCACAACTTACTATTTCTCATTATAATAATGTTGGTGCTCTGGTGAAATCCTTTGTAAACTGTGGCTGAATCCAAAATTTTAGAGAGTTGAGTGTCTGCAGAGAAGTTGTCTAAGCAGACGTGTAGGCTGTGCTTCTGACGGCTTCATGTTTTACTGAACGCAGCAATGAGGTTCAGGTTTTGGGCCTCAAGGCTTTTCTTCAGGAAGGAGGACTATGAGTGACGCTCCTCCCCTTCTTCGACACTCGGTTTGAAAAGGCATTCCTCAGGTTGCCATGGTAAAGGCTGAATGACATCATTTGGGTTAAGATCTCAGCCCAGAAACTCATAATAACTCCCACTCTTCTTCCGTCTCCTCTCTCTGCCCCAACTCCTCTCATCCTCTCAATTAAACCCTCCCTCCTCCCCTCCCTTCCTCTCCTCTTCTCTCTCCTCATAACTCCTTTCATCTCCTGCCCTTTCTCCTAAAACCTCTGCTCCCCTCCTCCTACCACTAAACCAGTGGGAGTGTGCCAGTCTCAGCCACTTCAAAGGCTAGAGCTGATCTCTGCTTTTATCTGCCAGAGAGGAAGAAGAGAAGAGGGGACGAGGGGAGAGAAGAGAAGTGGGAGAGGAAAGGCACAACAGAGAGAGAGAGAGAAAGAAATGGTTGAAAAGCAAGAAAATGAGGGAAAGGGAAAGAAAATGGATGGGGGAGAGAGGTGGAGACATGGGTATAGAAAAAGGGGAGAAAAGGGGTGACCAAGAAGAAAAAAGGGGGAGTGGGAGGGGAGAGTAGGAGAGGCCTCCATAGCAGGACAACAATACACTTTTATTATCAATCTGACAGGGTGTGTGTGTGTGATTGAGAGACAGAGGGTTTGTATATAGAAAGGGGTGAAAGCTACCATTTGTGTATTTGTTGTGTGTTCGTGTGTGCGAGAGTGTGTGCGACAGGTAGCTTGTCTCATACATCAAGAGATCAAAAGAAGCGTAGTTGCTACAGTGACAAAACCCTCGGCTCAAAGAGTGAACACACATTCAGCCCACATACTCATAAAAGCCAAATGCTAAGATACAGGTGCACACATGAGAACACACATATACAGTGTGCTTCACATATGTGTTGGCAATTAAATAAATAAATAAATAAATAAATAGGTAGGTAGGTAGGTAGGTAGGTAGTTGAAACAAAATCTTCACACAAACCTTGCAGTTTCAAAATTCAAGAGTATTAGGAGTAAGCTGTTTAATAGCCAGGAGTGTGAGGGTGGTTCAGTTTATGTTTCCTGCCATTATTAAAAGATATTAAGAGTCTCTTGAAGAAAAAAAAATCCTTTTAATTAAAAACTAGAAAAAGGTAATTTTTTTGACATATGCAAGTCAAAGACATTCTCGAATAGTTGGTGGGGAAACATCTGAATCCTGAGTGATTTGTTATTGGTGTTCTTTGAGGTATTCTTGATGTTCACACACGCACACATACAGACACATGTATGTTATATAAGCATATATTTTATCTTAAAATAATAATTGAACAAATATTTCTTAAACAAATGATATTTCACATAATACACACACAAAAACACAATTAAAAAGAGAAACTCCCACCTGTTGGATGTAGTTAAACCCTGCAGCAGACTTACTAGCCCAGCTCCCTCAGGACATTCTAACCAATCAGATTGCTCTGTTGTTTGGACCTGAAGACAGTAGAAGAGAAGAAGGTTTAAGGAAAAGAGATAGACTGAAGGTACAGTCACTTTAGGCCTCTGATATGGGTAATAAATAAATACAGATTAGTAAGCATGAGTAAGCATTAGTAGGCACACACACAGTCAATGTAGAATAAAAGTGACCGTCAATCTGTGAGAGACCAGAATGGGAAACACATATTATTTTTGTATTATTATATTTTAATGTCCAAGGCTGTTGTTTACCCAGTTTTGCCACAACAAAACTGGTTGCCACATATAGTGACACTGGCTGAACCCAAGAGTCAAAAGGTCAATTCCTAATTCAAGTCAAAAGCTACCATCAGTCACCATGTTCAAAGTCGATAAATTATGCTTACTACCTGCTCAAAACACTTGAACCTTTTAGTGGCAAATAAGTGCAACCTAACTTTGACTGTCATGTTCCAAAGCCCTGTGCTCAGACTGATACATGATAATATAACACTGTCATCTAAGTAAAACAAATCCAGTCCCAATGCTTTGAAATCACGCAAGCTGACTTTGTCTGTTTTCTGTCCTCTTTTTCAAGCCGTTGGACTGATTAATCAGGAGAGGAAGACAAACAGCTATAACCATTGTTTCATCCGTAAAATGAAACCAAGGATGTCACATTTGTACATTGGAAACATAATTTTCACATTCTTTTTCATCTTTTTTTAAGTGCCATTTAAAATCATCTTGTGCACCACTACATTATTAGAGCCACTTGTCTATGTTTTCATCAAAGAGTCATTTGCAAGTCACTACGACCAACTGCTGTGTAACATCACACTTATTTGTCAATGCCATTCACAGCAAACTGATCAAAGGGCCAATTTGCCAAAAATCCAGTTGAATGTGCACACACATACACTCACACACACACACATCCATAAATTGGTTACCCTGTGAATTTATGCAAGGATACTATTGCTAAACTTGTACACCACTTTGGACTAGACAGTCAGCTGAGGAGGAGTCCAACTCAGAAAGTAGACTATTAGTATATGTTGGCATAAGGCTGCCTTGTCTAACCATTTCAGTCAGTACTCTGATCTCTTCCCCTAACGCTGTGTTACTGTTAAAGTCTCTGTCCCTGTGTGAAACAGCGACCATGGAAAGCCTTTAGGCTAAGGCTGGTCTCCCCACATGCAAAAAGTACACAAAAACATGATCCCATGATACCCTTTTGCATGGGTAACGTCACTGCATCATGGGCTTAGTTTTACCCAAGATTACTGCAATAAAAAATTGAAATAAAAAAATAAAAACATCCAGAACAACCCCCACCAATACCACAGAAATCTGGCTATGCAAGACAAGCTAAGGACTATTTCTACTCGTCATCCCTTTTGTTTTTATTCCTGTCCTGACATGTTTTCCTGCTCCATGATGTCTATGCTCCTCTAACAAATATGGGCCATGTGGGTTGTTTAAACACATGAACTGAGGGAAGCTGACCGTGTGCAGACCTTTATTCTCTTTGCTCCACATCAACTCAGGAGCACCTGGTCCATAGATCTTGAGTGTGTGTGTGTGTGTGTGTGTGTGTGATTGTGTATGTGTGCTTATAAATAAAGCGACATTTAAGTTGTTTAATCTTGATAGTCATGTTTAGCTCAGAGCTAAGACTTGATTTAATGTCACATTGACTGTATGTTTTGGAACAAATGTATTCCTGTAAATTAATAATAAAACTGTTAGCCCGTGTCTCTCTAAGAGCTGTTTATTGTCTGCGTGTTAGTGAATATTTTCAAGTGTGTGTGTGTGTGTGTGTGTGTGTACGACTGACTGGATGTGAGTCTGTGTGTTTGGTGAACATGTTCTCTGTGATCTCTGGTGACATCATCACCTCTGTATTTGCAGCGACACAGCATGGTTGTTGCTAGGCAACGAGGTTAGGAGGAGACAAAGACGCTCCCCTCACTTACTATTTTCCCAAATGCACGCACACACACTTCGCCTTTTCCATCAGTGTGAGGGGATATTAGCATGTTCCTACCAAACAACCCCTAAACAAACATAAGCATACATACACATACTTATCATCTCTTCTCAGTCCCTGCTCTTCTCCACATCTTTGCTCTCTTCTCTCCCTCCATCCTGCTCCCTCTCCATCTCTACCTGACCAACACTGTGACTATGATATTGAGCTCAGAATCAGGCACATAGACAGACAGATTCAGATATGTTGCCTCTCAGACAACAGTGCAGGGTTGACATGATGCACTATTAACTTCAAGCAGGTGGCAACGTATCTGACAGCAGAGAAAGACAAAAAATAACTCAGATACGGCGTTACTGAAATGATTAAATACACATATATGTGTAACTTTAGCTTTTTTTTTAATCAGCTATCACTGGTTACAAACACACTTTTGTAGCCCTTATTATGCATGGGGGAACTTTCTCTATGAAACAGAAAACTGAAATGTGTTTTTTAATTTAACTAATACCAGCTACACAGAGACTTAAAATCAATTTTTTTTCTGTGTTTTACCCTTGCAGCCACTCTTTTGTACACACTTGGTCTGCTCATCACAGTCTGACTGAGCAAAGTAACAGAGAGACTGATGGACGGATGATAATTAACACATTGCAGGCTTAAACATGTAAAAGTTAACAAAGATTGGACATATTATGATTTGACATTCTGAAAACTGCACTGAGACATTTCAACCTCAGGAAATGAGACAGGAGGAGGCGAGGAGACCTAAAGTATGATTAACAGGCAGTGTCAGGAGAAAAACAGGATACATCCTGCCTTGCCTTGCAGATCTTTGTTTGTCATGTGGTGTTTGATCACAATTTCAATAAAAATAATACATATTAATATACATTATCTCTTACATTATAGTTTGACAGGATTTCATATGTAACTGTTGGTGTGGGCTTAAGAAATAAGGAATTAAAAGAACTGTGCATTTGCATTAAGAAACTAATCACTGAACACAAACAATTCTGTGCTGCCTGAGAGAGACTATTGAGTTTAAAAAACCCTAAAAAATCTAGCTTCTTTAAAAGAAATAATAATGGCTATTTCTCTAACAACTTCTTGTGAATCCATTTTCATTGAATGTGTTTTCTTCTTTAAGTCTTTTTCAAGTTGTGTGTTGAGAAAAAACAAAAGACAAGTCAAAAATTTCTCTAATTCAGACTTGATTCATTCTCCCTTTTTCCTCTTTGCAGTTTCAAAGCTATTAGTGAGATCTTTGATTGAGATTAGCAGAGCCCTGAAATCAATGAAAGATAATTAAAAAGCCTTTGTTGAAGGGCAGGCACTTGTCTGAGTGTGTAAGTGTGTATGAGAGTGAATGTGTGAGTCACTGTGTTCATCTGTGAAAAAGAGTGTGGATGATGAATGTCTGTTGCAATCTTTCAAAAGTGCACATTGTTCTCTACTAACTGATTATTGATAAAGAGATTCAAGCAAAATTAACTTAGAAAAATCGTTTAAAGATGTTGATATGTGTTTTTCTTTGAAACTTTGTAGCACTTCCTGTACAACTTAAGCTACTGGACTGTATTGAATTTAAAATTACAAGGTGGGGAAGAATATTGTGACAGTACTCAGATGGAACTTAAACATTTTAATCTTTTAAATCAACTAGTGCACAATGAACTGAATGTACAATGGCAGATTGGCATTTTTCAAGCAAATAAATTAGTTTTACTTCTCACACTGAGCTGCTAAGTGACTCATCTACTAGGAGTGAGGAAATGGCTGAAACGCACAAACATTTTTCTGTGTTGCCCAGGTTTGTGAGCAGGAGAGAGAATACACACCTTCATGTTACTGTAGCTGTTAGCACAGGGGGTAATTAGGGTGTTTGCACAAGAGGACAAATTCGCTACAACAGACAGAACAGATAGAAAAAGAGAAAGAGCTAAGTCTGTGAGCTCGTGTGTAACAGAATTTGTGTGAGGGTGGTTCAGGTGGCTGGAACTAATTAGTGAGAGGAATCAAAAATACACACATAAACTGTTATACACACACACACACACACACACACACACACACACACACACACACACTTCCTGTCTCTCCCAAACACACACACACCAACAGACAGAGTAGCTTTCAGGCACAGCCTTCAGTCAGATCATATAATCTCAGGGTGACAGCTGACCTTGTGTCCCACATGCAGAAACTAAGCCATGACCCTGCAGCCAAGCCAAAACATTAGGAATATAGTTTACATAATTCATGGGGGTCTACAGAAAAATCAAACCAATTTTTTAAACTGGTTGTATTGACTTCTTCAGATGAATTTGAACTGGACTGTCCTCACCAAACTGTATGTCTCTTTTACCAAATTATTAAAAAAACAACTCTGTAAAGCCCTTAATTAAATTCAATGACTACATTCATTAAACATCCAACATTTTTTAAATAACATACTTTATAAGTATCTGTGCCATAATCACTTAAGGATGTTTTAGTTTAGGAAACCAAAACTCTTTTTTTTTATTGTTTTGCAGAGAAAGGATACAAACCCTGGTGTTGTTGTTAAGTAAAATGTTTTACTACCATGTTCTTACTTTTGTCCATACTACATAACAGCACACACACTGCTTTCTGCACTACCGCTCAGTACAGGCCCTGGCTTGAATCTTGTATCACAGAATTGTCAAATATAAATTTATTTCTTAGTAAGCACCCCTGCAAAATGTACTGTACACTAAATATGTTGTTTTCCTGCTTTGTCCAATCTGGTATAGGTTTATGTAATCTACACATAGGCTTTTAATTCAAACTAGTGATTATCTCTTCTAATTTAAAGGCTTGATTATTAAATTCTTGCTGCATTGGTGAAATTACATTCTTGCAGTGTTGGTGTGTTTCTGCTGGGGCACAAAAATGCCACTTTGTTAAAACCTGCACTTTCTGGTGGAAGTTTTCTGCAGTAGCTTCAGTTTTTTCAGGATCACCACAAGAAGCTAATATTATTTAGTAGTTTGGGGAAAAGAAGCTTCAAAACACTGTACTTCCTGTTGAGTGCTTGCTTACCAGTCAGCCTGTCTTTGGCCTGTGCTATGAATCATTTTGACTATCAGACAAAAGTGGACAGACACTCGAACAGAGAGTGACGGGCAGATACAAACCAACACTTTTTCTCTCTCTCTGGTTTGCGCTCTCCGTCAGTCTAGTTCTGAAGAAACTACACTGTCTATTTCAGATCAGCAACATAGCAGAGCTGTCTCTCTCAGTCTGTTTCTATTTTCCGATATTTTCATTCTGCAGTGGTGGCACTTAAAATTTCAACCCACGAATACAAACAAAAAAATGACACATAACACAGAGGTATTTGAAAATGTTTCCATACTGGGATATGACCAATTTGATATCTGGTATAATGTCAAACAGTAAAGTTGACACATAAAAACATTTCTACACAAAAGCATAGATGTCGGTCGGCTTATGTCTGTGTGCCAAGATGCGCACCGTACTCACCAGTCGTTTGATGATCCTAAGTGTTGTGCGTTGGATCCGAAGGCTCTCAGAGTGCATATGAGTACGCAGCACCCTTGAAAAACTTTGCAAACACGAGGGTGATAGGCAGTCATAACCCTCTCCTCCATACAGCTGGACCAGCAGGGACAGACACTGAAGAGACTCTTCCCAGACCTCCTGGTTTTCAGTTGAAAGCTGCAAACAGAAACAATCGGTTAATAAATGGAACAACGAAAAAACTCCATGCACCATGTTTCTCCTAATGTTACTGTAGTTACTATGGGCCAAGAACTGAAATAAAAGTGACTGACTAAATTCTGCTTCTTGTAAGCACACTCAAAGCACATTACACTTTATATTATGAAATGCTGTAAGCAGAAATCTGAAATTAGTTCAAACAACTAATTCACAATTTTTAAACACACAGGTTTAGAGATTCAATATTTTTTATTGATTAATAATTAAAGTTGGTATTTAAAAGACGGTATTTTGTACCATTTGTAATAACAATGGATAGAAGAATTCACACAAGCACTGCCAGGTGTCATTCATTTTGTTTGGATAAAATATTCATTCATTTAGAGGCCATATTAAGTAAACATCAAAATGTGTTACTTGGAAGCAAAGACAATCCATGGGCACTCTGAACTGTATGCATGCATTTCCATGACCCACTGACCCCTCTGCCACAGTAATTATCTTAGTGCACTGTGCAAATTATAATCCTGGACAATGCACCAATGATTGGCCCACTACTCTTAACAGCTGTATTCTTATGACACAATCAAGTTTTGAAGAATGATATTAGATTCAGGGATCATATTGATGCTCCTGCTCTCTCTATCCCACTAATCTCCCATGGGTCTAAGGGGCTGTGCAGAGGCCCGGGGTGTGTCAGCTGCTCCCTTAACCCTCTCAAACATAGACAAAAAAATACGCCCACCCAGAGATCAACGTGTTAAGTATAAGTAAAAACCTCCATTGTGTCTCTTCAGACCTCCACTTCTCCTCCTTCCATAAACCCTTCTTTTGTGCCTTCAACTTCCCAGGATGCCTCAGAGCATCCATTCTCTTTTGTATGGATAGTCTCCACCTTGCTTTCCTTCCTCTCTCCTTGCCTGTATATCTAATTTCATCCTCTAAACTTCTTCTCTTCTTCTTTGCATCACTTTGTGTTGTTCGATAACGGTTTTGATTAGGAATACATAAAAAACATGGCTTTTTTAACATACAGAAAGTTACTAAAGGCAAGCAACAATGGCATTCATTTATTAGGCCATTAAATTTGATTGTAACTCTAATATTTGAAGTATTGCAGAGATTTTGAGTGCAGATAGTGGAGGAAGTTATTTTCCATTACATCATTCTTTATTATCTGGTATTAGATGATAATTAATTCCTCAGTAATGTGTATAGTCCCAGAAATTATGGATGTATAAATGGCTACTGCAATAACAGTTGCACATTCCTCTCAGCAGAAAGGCGGAGATCGTACAAGCTCTTTTTGTCCTATTTTTCAGACTGCACCATGTTCTTGGCAATTAATAATAACTCTAGTATAATTATTGCAGTGATCAAGAATAACCATCTTTATTTAACAGACAGGAAATGTGTGAGGAGCATGTAACATTTATCCTTGACTGAAAGCATCAGTGTAGCACAGCCAGTACTTTGGCAGAAACTTGGTAACCTGCAAGTAATGATTGAGTTTACGTCAAGCATTTGACTTGTCTCTCTGGAGATAGTTTACTGTAAGGCTGCTTGATTAATTTCGTTACCATAGGAGAGATACAACCACTTTTTTTGAAAAAACAGTTAATTAGGAGGAGCATTTAAATTCAGCTTGATGACTAATCTTGCTGTTTACAGTGCAAATCAGACATAGGAGTAGGTTTTTGAGAATTAATTAGTGTAATCTGGGTAAAATCTGTAGAACCTGTAGAGCCAGTGATGTTTAGGCTGCTTTCTTGAGTCCTCTTTGAGAACTTCAACGCATGCACAGACATATTCAGTAGCTTTTAGTACCATACTGTTCACAACAAACCGAAGGTACCCAGATGTCTGCACAGAACTTACAGCTTCAACTTCTAATAATGAAATTAGCATCAAATAAATGCTAGTTAACAGACAGACAACCTATTTTGGCTTTACTTCCCTAAAAAATTTCATCTAGTGTTAGTGACAGAGAAACTGGTCGACATCTGTAAAAATGACAAGGCTAACAAAATCTCTAGGGTGAGACACATGCACATGCCCGCGTGCGCGCGCACACACACACACACACACACACACACACACACACAAACACACATAGTAGAAGTAACTATGCCGGGCATTAACAGTAGGTGAAACGTGTCACTTTCAACTTTTTAAAAAAATATTCTTGTTTATAAAATTGATCCTTTAATGAGTAAATGAATGTCCTTTCGCTTATATTGGTTTTTGCTCATATCTCTTTATTTATATCTATTTTTGCTCACTCTTTTAATTTCTCTGCTTTTTGTGAAACTGTTATGTAAATGCTCTGCTCTTCTGTTGAACTGTATTTTGTGCCTCTTTTTTGCTGCTCATGTCTGTGTTCTGCTGATGTCTATCTGTGCTTTTAATAGTTGTAATTTACACATTTTAAACTTGTTTCTTGAGCATGGTCTGCCAGATTACACCTTGCCAGGAAAAACAGATAACTTGACTAGCCTTTAAATTAATTCTGGCATATTTGCAGTAATTTTTATTAATATGCACTAGACCAGAAAAATAAACTCACAAAAATAAATGAATAAATAAATAAATAAATAAAAAACAAAGCTGGCAATTAGGATGATAATTGTCGGCCTTTTCATTTTGAAAAGTTAACAACATTTAATAATTAATTAGTTAAGTAATTAGAGAGTATCTTACAGTCTCTTGCTCGTATGCTAAAAACAAAATTAAGTGGAGTGCTCTGCTGTGGAATAAATCTTTTGTCTCCAGCAGTAGAGAACAGCCTCTCTGCTGTGTCGTTAGCTCCAGGAAAAGCCATTGCTGTACAAGACATTGATCAAGGCACAGGATTTTTAAGGTGAAAAAGACTGAGCACAGAGTTACTGTCTCCACTTCAGAGTTACCCATAGTTGTTTATTGCTGAAGTGTGTGTTAGCTAGTAGGGTATTCTAGGCTACTCCATATCAATATCAACAACTAACAAAATGTGTTTGACTAGTCGATAACTGTAGTAGATATTAATATAAAATCCAACAATGATCAATTCTTGTCAAAAAATGTTTCAAATAAAACCAGTAAAGGATTAAGTAGTGCACATGGACTAACCCTAACACAGTGTCGTAATCATTCAAGACAACTATGACTTGTCAACAACAACTTCCCAAAATGCTGCATATATGCTGTGGATGCATTGCTCTTGTTTTGTTGCTGTGCTGTGCTTACAGTGGCTGTAATGGTCACTTGGTTGATAATTCTGTAAACCCCTATCAGTGTTGCTTGCTTCAGTTAGTCACTGGTTTGTTTTGTTAATCCATATGCAAAGGTAATTATTTGGTTCTTAAATGAAGGCTACATGAAATCAAAAAACACTTGCAACTAGTTTTGTTTTTTTAGGATAAAAAGTTAAGTTACAGGACACTTATAACTTATGTATGCTGTAGATTGTGTGGATGCCACTCTGCACTGCACTCGCTGCTGTGTTCTGCCTTTTTTCTTTAGTCAACATCCTAGAAAAACAGTTTTGAAATTTTGAATAATTTCTTAATATTAGAAGATAAGGATCTTGATTCTTATGTGAATCAAATTTTTCTTACCCAACCCTGAAAACCACAAAACCAGAAAAACAGACAAGTTCTCTCTGGTTCTCTGCAGCTCTCTCACTCTCTTTCTCACACACACACCTGCACAAACACACACACATTTCCTCACATAAAAAAGCATACACACACAGTTTGTCTCCTCATATCAGGCATATATTTAGACATACAGTACACAGACTTGCATGCAAAGGCAAATACAGAAAACATTTATGTATGCACGCAAGGCATTTACCCCTCCCACCACCACCACCACCACCACAACACACACACACACACACACACACACATACACACACACACAGGCACGCACACACACACGCACACACACTCAGGCTCTGTCAGCTGCTGGCACGTCTCCGTTGTGTTTGTTTGAACCTGTTTGCCGCGGGGACGGTTGATTGGTTGAATGTTATTTTGGACGCTGACATTTTCTCCCTCCAACGTTCCCCCTTCAGCTCAGGTGTTCAGGTGTTCAGGTGTTCAGGTGTTCGGGCTGGTTCTGCTCCACAGAGCAGGATGAGCGCAGACACTCGCTGAGTGAAGTCTGGATGGAGGCCTGATGTGACGGAGCTGCTGCAGGTTTTGATCTGAAGATTCTCAGCAGCTGCTCATCAATCACACGTGTGTTTGTGAACCGACTGAAACCTACAGCAACTCGGTCAGAGCCTCCAGCCGAGTACAGATTACTTACTCTAGTTACGTTACTGCACGACGGTACTGTGCAGTTTGTACAGTTTTGACTGGAATTTGTACAGTTATGCTGCAGTGCCGTGGCGTCCGTACTGCAGTGCTCAGTGCTGGTGGTCGCAGCAGCAGCAGCAGCAGCAGCTCTGCAGGTTTTGGCGCGTTGCTTCACACACTGACGACGCAGCAGGGAGTTGAACCCTCGACCCTGGCAGCGCGTGCTAATGTGAGTCACAGCGGGTCACCACTCAGAGGGGGTCGCTCGCCGCCCCACCACCTTCCCCCCACTTCCTCAGCCAATCAGGGAGCAGACCAACTGGGTGAAGGGTGGCGGTCGGCCGCTCGGCTCGCTGCTGTTGCTCAACCCCTCCGCTCGGCCAGGCCTCCTTCCTCCGCCCGCCTCCTCTGCTCCAAACACCCGGAGCCAGCTCGCTGCAGAGCCGTTTCCCCCCGGCCACCCCGACACGCCAAGCTGCCTGATGTGTGTGCGTGTGTGTGTTTTCTGGCGCTGCTCTGCCTGCTCGCCGCCTCCACGCTCCCCGGAGGAGGAGTTTCAAAACCTGCTGACGCAACAACCAGCAGAGTTACTGCAGCTCCATCTCTGCTAATGGACACATGGAGATACAGAGAATAATGAAGTGCCACTGACTGAGCGTGTGTGTGTGTGTGTGTGTGTGTGTGTGTGTGTGTGTATGTGTGTGTGTGTGCGTGTGTGTGTGTGTTGGGGCTCCCATCAGGGGACAAAACTTAAGTTCTTCTAATATCACTGTGTTGAGG
>JAQMCX010000057.1:12332632-12383819 GCA_029814765.1 Acanthurus leucopareius | reverse complement strand
ACACACACACACACACACACACACACACACACACACACACACACACACACACACACACACACACACACACAGAGTCTCACCATGTGAATAAGGTGTGTGCCGAGATGGCTCAGGGGTCGGTTTTCTAGGAGCAGCTTCTCTGCTGCCTCCATCTCTACTGCTGGACAAGATAGCCTCTGGCTCTACACACACACACACATACACACACACACGTTAAATCATTTATAGAGATTTGACAGTCAATAATGATGGATCCAGAGACCTGCCAAGACAGATTCTGACAAGCTGATAGATAGTCTTGGAGAGGAAACAGGTTTTCTGCATATGTTGTGTTATTTTAACCCTTTTTTAATACAAGATGTCTTCAGGACAACATAGGTGGAATATTTATCAACTCCATTTTTTAACAACATCATGACAGTTTTTGCATCTCATTAAGATATCAGTCTTCTTACCTCCTTTTTTCTGCCCCCTTCTCATTAGCACCTCTGTTCCTCACTTTGGCTTATTTTAGTTCAGTTCATGCCTACAGTGGAACTTCAGGCCAATTAGTAGTAGAATAACATGATTAAAACTGGCACATATTTTTTCTCTCTCCTTCTCAAAGTCACTTCTTCTCTGTTTTACTCTCTCTCCTACTCTTTTTTCTTCTGCAGTATATACAAGCTGTGACTCTCCTCTCTCTCTCTCTTGACCAGCAGAGTAATAGTTTGGGGAGAGTGGTCCAGTCACGTCCTCTCTCCTTATCAGACCTTATTACCCAAATGAATTTGGTTTGGGCAGAAGTTTCTTTTTAATGAGCCTTGCATTTCTCTAAGAATTGATTTCCACTGCACATACTGCATGCTCCCTTTCCCTTCTCTGTCTCTCCTTCTATCTCTTCACCCTTTCCTTCTCTCGTCAGTCCTTCTCTCTTCCAACTAGTCTTTTACACTGCCTCCTCTTTATCCCCCCCACCCCCCTGTCCGGGCATTAATATGTATGCGTTGGGCTGGGGTGCACACTATGGGGAGATGGGGGCTGGTGTGTTTGTCTATATGTGAGCGTATGTTGGTGTGTGTGTATGTAGGGAGGCAAGCTGAGGACAAAGCCAGTGGTGATAATGAGGCCGCAGGGACATAGCCAGACAGGCCCCTCTGTGTATGTGTGTGTGTGTGTGTGTGTGTGTGTGTGAGAGAGAGAGAGAGAGTGAGTGAGTGAGTGTGTCTCAGGGACTCGGGACCCCATCCGCTTTCTCCAGAGTCCACAACTTCAATATTGCAGTTGCTTAAAACTGCTAGCCTGCACTGCACACATCAATGGAAACACACTCACAGACACAGATACACACACACCCACACACACACAGACGCACACAGACGCCTTTAGGGACTCAATACAAGGGCAACATTTTGAGGGAGTTGACTTTGTTATCTGTGCTCAACAGAGATTAAACTGGTAAATATCTGTGAATCAATGTGGGAAACACACCAGCCTATAAGGTCCAAATGTATCACAATAAAGCCAAACAACTTACATGCATCTAACAATCATTTGAAAAATATAAAAAAACACAACATAGGTCATTGTGGGCAATTAAAGATTCCTTTGCAAAGACTGTAGAATTTTGTTGATTTTAATCAGTCAACACCACTGAAGTTATAAGGCTACAATTACATTGGTTTAGACCTTAAATAAATAGTAAGCAAATATGGATATTTCCTCTAGACATACATCTGAGATGGTTAATTAAGAGTCACAGAGCTTAGTTTATGTCCAGAATTCTGAATAAATATCATAACAAAAATGAACATTCTCGTGCCTTGTCAATAGTTATTAAATGCTGCAAAAGGAGATGATGAGACTTGCATTTAGCTTGTTAATTTAGTCAGAGAGCCTCAGTGTTTTTGGTAGCAACGACAAATGGCCAGTTATAAGGGTAGGACATACAACCCTAAAAGTGCTGGGATGCTGAGAAAACATGAATAAAACAGAATGGGATGATTTTTTAAAAATCTTTTTTGACATACACTTGATTGAAAAAAGTAAAAAGACAATATCTACAATGATTTACCTCATCATCTTCATTGATTTTTACAAATATATGGTTGCTCTGCATTTGATGCCAGCAACATTTTCAAACAACTTGGGTTGAGGGAAAAAGAAGACTGGGAAAGTTGTGAAAAGCTAAAAAACACCTGTTTGGAACATTCCACATGTAAACAGATTTATTGGTAACAGGGGAAAGTATCATGAATGGGAGCCGATACATTAGCAAGAATGAGGCGAGGTTCATCACTTCGTAAAACATGATTGTATAAACTGTTATTAAAGCCATACTTTGAAATATAGTCCTAATACACTTGAGTGCATTTTTTTTCTATATCATTTTCAAAGGCAGCTTGGTGACTGTTGTAAGAGGGAGGTCAGTGAGTGTCTTGCTCTTATCAGCTGTGTTTGAGTGTTCAAACCTGAAGTGCAGAGCGGATGACAACAGATGTTTGTTTTAGGATGTTGTGAAGCAGTTCCAGCAGGCCTTGTAACACAAGATTGCTGACCTTCCTCCCGGCATGCTCCTCCTCGTCTAGGTAGACAAGTGCAGCTTCTGAGAGGGTGCTCACTACTACCTCGATTAGGCCTGTGCAGAAGCAGAAAAAAATTACTGAAAATAGTAACCAGATTTTTTGATAAAATGATTTGTTTGTACGAAGATGTATAATTTACAATTTTGTGACAGTCCTCACAGTCAGTTGCATTATGTATTGCACATATAACATTAAAACAGACACTAACATGGAGCTCTTGAGCTGCCTGTCTCTCCACTTTCATTATAAAATACCAAATTTACACTAAAATAAGCTTGCTCACTAGCTTCCAAATTCATTAATATGAACTCAACATGTAGACTCTGACCAATTAACAACTACAACAACCTATTTTTTACAACCTATTTCTAAAAGCCACACAACCAACACACCTGCCCTCCCTCCTACATGTAACAGTAAACCTGACATTAGGAAATGTCCGTAGCTGCAGGCTCTGGTTTGACTCTTCAGTGGATCGATAGCTCCTGCACAAGATGAGGGACTCTCTCTCTCTCTCAGGTCAATTAGCATTTCATTGTCACCATCTTGCCCAGCAGAGCATAATAGCTGAGTTTGACATTTAACTATTTAAAGAGAACTTGAAGCTGTGCAGGTTGAATTCATCTGTCCAAATCTGATAGTATCAACACATCACAAGTCCACAGAATGGGGACACACACAGCGACAGCAAGAGACATCTCAATTTAGATGCTCATCTAAAAATACTTTTTTGTTCTTCTCTTTGTATCTCTTCCCTTTCCTGCCATCTCACTCTATCCCTCCCTAGAAGGCTGTCCAATGTAGAACACTTTGTAAACCCCATGAATAAATAGCGCTTACTAAAGTGCAAAACCATGTTCTTTGCTCATTAAATTTAACATGACACAGAAGACACTCTCCAGTTTGCAGGTCCATCTGTGTAGTTTGCAGTTGTATGCTTCTCTCCCTAAGGTGTTCTCACCAATCTGTAAGTAAAGAGTGGATGTATTCTGCCCTGACTAGGATGATATGACACATGCTTTTCAGACATCTTACACTTTGCCTTACTCCAAACTTGGACTCCGTTTTCTTCATCTTTCAATGCAAAAAAAAAGGAACAGTTAAAAAACAAATGAATTAAATAAATCACAGTCTTCCCTGGTGCAAATACAATTTGTGTTACTTTCTTTTCCAATAGATCTTTATTTAGAATGTAGATGATGTGAGTGAGTTTATTTTTGTGAGTTAAAGTGCAAGTCTGTAGACACTAGAAAGCTATTAAGCTAGTCTGCTGTCAGTGAGATGTACTATTAGTTTGCAAAGTTTCCTCATAAGAAAATAAACAGACTGCTCTTCTTTGGACTCTTCAGTCACAAAGGGGCCTCTTCTACTGTTCATCTAGGCACTCTTGTTTGAATGATACTCTCTTCCACATTTTTGCTCATGTGTTTGTTAATGATATCACTCTATTATTGTGTGTTGAGAAAAATCAAATAAATCAACAAAATGAAAAACTTAAAGCACACGTGCACATTGGGAATGAACACGATTAGCACAGTATGCTTGTTACAGGTGATCAGGTGGTCAGAAGGACAACATGAATATGACTGAATCTTAATGTAATCTTAATGTTAAAATTGGTTAAGTTAATGCAATAAACTGTCAGTTTCATGCTGATAAAACAGCATTACATATTCTAATGTAACAAGGATGACGTAACACATGTATTTCAAAATAGTAACTGCACAGTAGAATTCTTAAAGATATCTACACTAAATCTGCAGAGTTTAAACAACAAAATGCTGATTTGCAGTGGTTTACCATAACTTAAAAGTAATATTTACAACAGTCGTTGAGGGGAGGGTTACAGCAGGACGAAGGAGGCAGTGAAATGCCATTAACTGGAAAGGAAATTTGAAGCACATCCAACATTGATTTCCAAATCCAGTGTTTTATTTAGTCAAACATTGGCACACTCAACCATTCAAACCACCTATCAACATTACAACTGATTTGATTATTTCATTGCCTCATTTAGATTAGACCAGCTGCTCAAACAAACATAACATTTAGATCACAGACTAAAGATACAAACCAGTAAGCATTTCTTTTGGGTTTTTGGTGAGTCACTGTAAACACAGGGTTAAGTGACATTAAAGTTTTACACAAATTTCAGTCATTGATATAGCTGCTGAGTATATTTGAATTTGACCACATCAGCAAAACAGAGTTCACACTATAATGCAGATTAAAAGGTTGAGTGATGGTGGACTGAATTCCTAGTCGACTTAAAGTCTTAGGACAAGTACACATTCTCCATCTGCAGTCTCCAATTTATAAACTGACACATTTATAATGCTTACCTGCAAACTTTACCTCAATGGAAACTTCTTCATTAAATAATGCACAACAAGCATTAAGATACTGCTTTCATGCAAACTTAAAAACATGTTTTACTATCAAAACTGTCTTATTGATTGTCATTATGTAAAACTGTTAATCCAATGATCAATTGGGTGTTTGCTTATTGAAAACATTTATATTACAGACAGATCTTTATGTTATAAATATTAATAAAAAAGGCAGATCTTTGTAGTATAAAGTATGCCAGAGGGCATTCTTATTGATTGGACACATATGGACACAGTGTGGATGTACCATTAATGAAATTCTTCAGACACTGTTTGGGGAAATGAGCCCAAACCTGAACCTAATTCTAAATGGCAATTTATAGATTCAAGTTCCACAGACACAAGGTAACACCAGCACAGAAGTAATTACCTAAAAGACTCCACTGAGCATCTCTCTGAAGGTCAAGTGAAATAACAAGGATTGGAGGTAGATCAAACCCTTAAGGGAACCTTCAAGGATTCTTAAGACACTTGGAGCCCCCGCAGGTTAGCCCCTTTAATTAATTAAAGGACAAGCATGGTTTAATTAACTGACACCTTTTCAGCACCTTTGCCTAGAACCAAACTTAGGGCTTGCTCTGGCAGTGAACACTTGACGAATTGTTGGGGGTGAGTATTTCCTATTCTACATGCTCTAGAAGTGTCCTTTTACTTATAAAATCACAGTCTGCTTGTCAATAAGCCCACAGAATTAGTCTCAAATTCACTCTCATAGGAGAAACTCTTGGCTTCATAGCACAGACCTTCTACCTTAGTCTGATACATAAAATAAAACAGAGCCATCTAGAATTCTAAAAAAATAATAAGAAATTTGTTTTCTCCCCTATCAAGTTAGTCTTTCCCTCCCACCTCTCTCTAACTCTTCCTTTATCAAATTTTAACTCACTTCAATCTCATTTTTTCTCCTCTTTTATCTCATTCCACCTCACCATCCACTCAACCAAATGCACCACATTCTCTCTCTGTATATCCCATTCTGCCTCTCTGTCACCTCTCTGCTACCTTTTCTACCTCCCATTTTGCCTTCCTGGCTCTATCATCTTTTCCCTCTCTCTTCTCTCACATGCTTTTTTGCAGTCTTCTGTCTCTTTCTGTTGTTCTGTCCTTCCTCACTATCTCTGCCTTTCCCTCTCTTTGCTCCCTCTGTCTTCATTCCCCAGGGGGTATTATCTCAGTCGGAGGCAAATCTGCCCAATTATAAACCTCATCTCCTCTCTCTCTCTCTCTCTCTCTCTCACACACACACACACACACACACACACATACACACATATTGGGTACTCCTGCATCCATTGCACCCCCCATACCACACACAAACACATCTCCTCTCTGTCTCACACATACACAGAAGCACAAATACGTTCACACAAGCACAAAAAATACCTCCCTATTTTGCTTTTCTTTACTGTCTATTTCACTGCCTCCCAACACTCTCTTGCACAGAAACAAACACGCACATGCACACACATACATGCTCACACACAACCCTTCCCCTCCTCTCTCTGTCACACCTTAAAAAGCCAATTATACACGCTTCCTCCCTTCTCCTCTTCTCTCCTCCTTTCCTTCTCCCTTCTTTCTTGCCATCAACACACTGATCTGGAGTGAATCACAACTAAAAGAAGGAAGGGGGGGGGGGCATAGAAGCAGAGCCCAAAATAGAGGATAGGTAAGGGGGTAAAACCAGAGAGAAAAGAGGAGGAAGAGGTGAGCAAGAAGAAGAAGCACATTACATTGGAAAGTGGATAGGAGGAATCAGAAGGGGAGAAAAAGTTCATACAGAGAGGAGAGGAGAGGAGAGGAGAGGAGAGGGAGATAGCGTTAATTGCCCAGCCAGTATTACTGCTGGGTTGACAGTTTCTTGTTGAGAGAAGAGCTGATTGGACGATAATGATGCTGACTATTGAACTGCTGCACTGCTGACCCAATGGAAATAGAGGGAGAGGAAGGGGTGATAGTGGTAGTGATTTTTGGGAGGCAGCGATGGATGGACAAAATGAGACACAAACTGATGATTGAAAGAGAGAGACAGAGTGAAGTGAGCACAGTGCTAAACAGAAATTTGAGAAAGCATGTATAACTCTGTTACTTTCTCATTGCTGCTGAGAGTTGCAATTACATTGTTGAACTGTGGGTCCTGAACATTTGCACATACAGACATATTCACACAAACAGATATATTTTTTTATTTCATTCATTCTCTAATGATTTAGGTTTTGGCTGCATCATTACATGCTTTGTATTTTTTCTACCTTATCATCCATCCTTCTCAATTAAGTTCTAAACTGAAACTAGCTCTTAGACACCTAAATTGGTTGAAAATGACCTAACTTCTAAAAAAAAGTCTTGCCCACTCCAAGAGGACACGCTCTCCTCTCTGCATTAACTAGAATCACTTGCAATTGACAGGAAATTCTAAAATGGTTTCACCATAGCTGAAAGACAAAAAACATTTGTCTTCTACTTCATCCCGTGCCCGCACTCACACACGCACGCGCGCGCACACACACACACACACACACACACAAACACACACACACACACACACACACACACACACACACACACACATGTGCAGCAGGTCAGCAGGCTGGGGAAAAAGAGATATCAACAAGTAACATGACAATAACTAATGCTAGCAGAGTAGAAGCATGATTTTGACACCATGGGTCAAAGACAGACGGGCCTCTAGGACTTAACTCACTCACCAATAATAGTACTAGTGTAAGCAACAGTGGAAAACAAGAAAAGCAGATGTAAACAGACAGGGTTTTATATAGAAGAAAACAGTTAAATCTTTCATCTCTTAATACACACTGTATGCAGACATTGTGTACCTCGTTGATGTAGTGGCTCCAGGTCTAAGACTGTGTCTCCACTAAGATTACACAGGAAGGCAACTGCATTCTGGATCAGCCCACTGGTCACATTACTACTGTTAGCCTCCTGAAAGAAAGAGGAAGAAATGAATTAACTAAGTTACAGGTCAGCCAACAACTTCTTGTATTCCATAATTCCCTCACAGTCAGTCATTATTTATGTGCAGAATTTTTCCACATCCACCTTTTATTATCAAACTAAATGGTTTTTGGTACCACAACATGTGAGCTGAACATAGAAATGCTTCACCAATCACACCTCAGTGGGAAATCTGGCCTGAATCCAAGTTCTGGATGCCCATTGGATGAGACCCTCAGGAACTCAGAACTCAGATAAGTTACACTAAAATGGACTTCCCAGACCCAAAGGTTTTACACCTATGTGTGAGATCTACCCCAGTCAGCAGTTCAGTAAGACCCAACTTCTGCCCTACATCACTCTTTTCTCAGTAGCCTCTTTTTAGAGGCAGAGGACACAGTCTTTGCTCCTTGCTCTCTTTTTTAAAAATGAGAGCAGGGGACACCGCTCAGTTCAACTTTCTCAGCGGTCCTGCTCAATGTAGACTGCCTCACTGCACTCTGTTCCAACAGCAGTGACGTGACAATCTGCCCATGGACTAATCCACAGTAAACAAATTAAGTTAGCACACAAGGCTAGGACAGAAGGTCTGCCAGCTGAGTTTACAAGCAACAGAAGTAAAAAAAAAAAGAGTTAGCACTGAGCTACTGACTCAAAGAATAAAGCAGCAAACAGTGGTCTTCAGAAACACAGAAGTCAACACAGCAGACAAGCCAGTAGACCACCAGGATGCCTTGCAATCCTGCAGCTTACTGAACTTAGACGCTACATAAACCCTTTAATGTAATGGACTTTGCAGAGCAGCAGAAAAGAAAGGACATCTCTTTCCTCTATGGACTTGGTAACTAACTGGGTCTAACATAGCATAGCAAGGCTAAACACAGGACTGTTCAACTTCTGTCAATGCAGCATGAATTTGTTTGAATGTGTTCACTGAGCATGTATGCGTCTGGTTACTGAAGAGTTAGTTGTATATTTTACAAATAAATAGGACTGGAAGTACATCCAGTAACTTGCATACAAGTAACCTGTATGTAACTAACCTTTCTTTCAGTCTGGCACCTTTAGCTTTCATGTGTTGACCTTAAGCAAAAAAACCTTTTAACCTCCCCAACCAGCCATGTGGTCTTGTCAGCCATTTTTGATTCTGCCATTTTTGTTTTAGATTTCTTTATTTCAGCCACGCAGTCCTTTACACCAATTTGAATCAGCCATCTTAACTTTGTCTGTTCCACATATACAGACTTTATATAAGTGAACTACTGCATTAGTGCACAGCTGTCTTTCCCTTGTTTTCTAGACTGTTGTGACCTTGATGTGACTAATGTTGTGAGATACACTATTTTCAAAGGTCTCTTTCTTGTTATTACATGTCAGTTTTGTACTTTGTAACATATCTGATAGTTATTTATGTTGTGTAGTGTTATGATACTCCTTTTGTTGAAAGAACAGCAGTATTGCCAAAAATTTATTTCCATAGGAGACAAAAATTTAGATGTTCTATTTAGGAGGAACCATGTTTTCAACTTACTCTTCAAAATAATTATTGGGGTTCAAAGTTGAGCAATGGATCTAAATAATCGTGGCTATTTTAGGAATGTGTAGCTGTGACCAGTGAAACCCATTGTTTTCATGAGAAATGTGGAGAAGGAATATAGTCTCCATTTGAGTGTTACTCCTCTTGTTCTTCTCTCTTCCTGATGCTTTTTCCTTTCCCTGCTCTCTTTTTTTTTCTCTTTATCCTTGTGACAAAGCTTTTCTCCTTCCTCTGAAGAAAATTACCTTCTTTTCTCCTGCCCTCAACAACATAACACCTACATCAGAATGCTGTTTGTTGATTTCGGCGCAGGATTTGATAAAATCCCCCCCCCCATGAAACTGATGGAGGACTTAACACTCTGGGCTTAAGCACCATATCCTGGAACTGGATATTAGACCTCACAAACAAAGTCCAGTCTGGATAGGTGATCGCACCTACTGCACTCTAGTGTTTAACATTGGAGCCCCCGTTGCTTGTGTGCTCAGGACCCTTCTGCTTACCCTATAAACATATTACTGCATCCCCCGACACAAAGAGAACTCTGTTGTGAAGTAAGAAGATGGCACCACCAATTACCCAATTCTTTCAGAAAAGACACAAAAATTCATGTGCTAGGATCTTGTCATCTTTTTAACAGGTTTAATGGTAAGCACTGTGATTGAGAAATTGGCATGGAATGGGCCCAACCAAGGACAGACGGGCTCCGCAGCTGGAGATTTAAACTGCCCAGAACATTGTTGGTATCCAATAACCAAGCCTCATTAACGTGAAGTGCCTGCACAGAACCTCAAGGATTTTAAAAGACAGTACCCACCCCAGCCACAGCCTGTTCACCCTGCTACTGTCTGGAAAAAGATATAGAAGTATCCACTGCTGTAAGACCAGACAAAAGGACAGCTTTAATCCACAAACTGTGAGATTATTCAATCTATCCTTATCATTCAAATTTAAATATTGTTTTTTGTTTATGTTGTCATGAGTTTATCAATAATTTATACATTCACGTCATTTTCTAGTTTTGTTGTTGTATACAGTCACTACAAATGTATTTTATTTAACAACAATTAAACATCTTGAATGTTTAATTTCACTATTGGATCCTCTCTGATATACACCAGCCCTGCCTGCGGGATCTGTGCGCATCAGTGTGATCTGTGTGCAGGGCTGATAAGCCTGGCTGATGTTCATCATGTGCAGTAGCCTGAGGCCAAAGACAATGACATTAATTTTTTTCAAAACCTGCCCGTTAGGAACAACAAATCACAAAGATCAGTCATTTTGATCTTTATGTACTATTAAGTTGTAAAAGGACTATTATGTACCTTACTAAAAGCATACACCCCACAAAGGACAATAAAAAATGGCAAACTAAAAAATGATTTTACAAGTGACTTACTGTCCTGTATCTTAACTCATGAAGTATATACTTTACATGCATAAGTGATGTATCTACGGAAGGTAGAGAATACGTGAAGTAGGATTTCTAAAAGTATTTGGCTGCAACCCATTCAGATCTGTCTTCTGCCTCCTCAAGCACAGCTACCAACTAGTTACAGAACCATGGCCTACTCGGCTTCCTGATGGTCTTTCATGTCTGAAACAGAACTACTTCATCATCCAGACAAATACAATTAGGTGAGTTTCACCATGACAAGTGTGATCACCAGTGACAGGTGTAATCAATCCAGACCACAGTGTTTCAGGTGGCATAAATCAATCCAAATGTGAGCAATACAGACAGCACTAATGGATCCTGACATGACTGGTTCAGACAGGAGTAAACAATCAGGAGAGGAGTTAATCAGGCAGTTGGATAACAGTATTTAACATTCTGCATCAGCTATTTAGGGCTGGACAGGCAGCCATGCAGAACACTGATTATTTAGTGAGTATGTGTGAGTGCACGTGTGTGTGTGAGAGTATGCAGAAACCCTAAATTGGCTGCTACAGCTCAAGTGCTTTGGTTTGCTGGGAACAGATTGTATGTTTGTGTGTTCATTAGATTGTGCGCATGCAAAAAGGGTCAGGTGAAATAAATTGTTTACTGGAAACATTGTTATGCTTCGCTGATAAGAGACAAGTGCTGTGTGTTTGTGTGTATGCTTTGCATGCGTGGGATCTTAATAGTGGAGTCCATATTCTCACTCTATTAACCCTTCCTCCTCTCTATTGCTGACCTGCCAGTCAATTACACCAGCCGTCTAATAGGTCAACACCACTCGGGCTATTTTACATAAATACATCTAGGAGGGTTAGCTAGAGCGAGTGAGAGAGGAAAGAGATAGATGGAGACAGAGTACAACTTAGCTGTAATATAATACCATGAAATAATACAGACAGTAATGACTGGTTTGATTAATTTGTAACAGACTGACTGATTCATTGAATGATTAAATGACCAGGTGATCTGCTAACTGGTTGAATAAAACCTGATTAAGTGAGAAAGGTTTCTTACCACAATGAGTTGAAAGACTGTTGGCAGGATCCTACTTTTTTTGATATACCTGAAAAAGGAAAGAGGAAAAATACACATTGAAGCAGAGGAACAACGACGGGGGTGAGAAATTAATTTAATTTATAGGCAATTCACTGCACTGTTCACACATGCACACACACGCACACGTACACACTGGCCTGTTTCATCTTCATTAAGGTTTGAGTTCCGCTACAATGACTCCTGTCTGGTACCAACGGAATTGGGGGAGAAGAGAAACGAAAAGAGGAGAAGTGATTAGAGCAGATGAAGAGAGAGAAGGTGAGAGAGAAGAGAGAAGGACACAGACAGTGAGGATGAGAGTTAAGGAGGAGATGAGGTAAGAGAAGATTACATGAGGTGAATAAGAGAAAGGGAAGATTAGAGGAAAGGAGAGAAGATTTAGGCAGTGAATGGAGTCAGGACAGAGGAACAGATGCTTGAAGGGAGCGAAAACAACATAGTGATGAGAATGAATTTGCACTATAAAATTTAAAGGAAAAGCTGACAGAAGGAGTGGAACAGAGAAGGAGAGATAGATGGATGTCTATATAGGTACTGACATTCTGTCTACTCACTGATTAATGTTTTTAATTTGCAACCAGTTACTGAATGGACAGAGTGTAAATGCATACACACATACTATGCATATGTTTTTGTGTATGTATATGTCTGTATTTGTTTATGTGCATATGAAATCACGGCAGCCTGGATAGCATACAGGCTGTAATGGTAATACTGGTGTTTAAATACTGAAGACAAAGCCCATCCACTGATTTAAAAATATGTCTTCATTTTAACTTTGATTTATAGCTTGTCTGGCCTGCTTTAGACCACTAATGGAAAACTTAATTTAAACCAGCCTGTTCTACATTCTATCACTTTCTGTAGACTTTTCAGCGTTTCAGCGTTCCACATCTAAACAGGGAGTGAACTTAAGTTAATGTGATGTTCTAAGTATTGCAGTTGGGAGATCATCATTTAATAAAAGTCAAATATTCCCCCTGAAATCCAAAAAATAGTAACAGATTCTTATCCAAGGGTGTTAAAAGTCCTATTTAACCCTTTTTCTCATAGTGGTCACCTGCTTATTTGATGTCCTATATGTGAGCTGTTCTGAGATACATTCTGTCTTTTGTTTGGTGTATCTGACTATTTCTGCTGCAGTCCTGCAACCTACTTTTTTAGCAAGAGATCAATACCACTTTCATTACATCTTAACGAGTGCTGCAAAAGTACTCCCCACACCATGACACTGACTTTAGAGCAAAACCATTAGCATCTGCAAAAGAAATTGTGGTTATTGAACTAAGCAGTTTTTTCCAGGCTTCAAGGGTCGTGTAGCTGTTATTTTCAAGCACATCAGAATTATTACATTTACCAATTTTACATACTTTGTCATCTATGTTACCTTGAATGAGTCTATTCTTGTCTGACCTCAGATGAATATTTTGACTCTACCTTGTAAAATGCCCTATTCTTGAGGCTAACCATGTGCACAACTGATCCACTGATTGATCAGCGTTCAAATTAACTGAAAAAGATGTCTTTTTTTTCTTTTAAGTTAAACAGCAATATTCATCATCCATACTGAGAACATTTACTGTCTAAAGCAGGCTACTTGAAGCAAGGAGCTGAAGACTCCGACTGTATCTCTGTAATAGCTGTTTTTACCTGCCATGATGAATGAATCCAGAGATCAATGATGTGCTTTATTTTTAGCTCTGTATCCTAAGTTAGGCCTTTATATAAAATGGTAAATATGACTAGGTGTGTGTGTGTGTGTGTGTTGTCTTTGTTTGCAGTGGTGATGAATGGCCTCCCATTAGGTAGGTGACAGGCAGAGAGATGAGAGGACAGACCAGGCCAGCATGACATGATAAACTGGACCACCTATACACTACCAGCCATACATCAATAGACACATTAAACAACAGAAGAACAGAGCACAGCAGGCCGCCTTTAAAAAGAAAAAACACAAATGAGACAACCTTTACAGCATTAGTCATACTTCATCAGAACTAGCTCTATAATAGAAAATACAAAAACTATCAAACTATGAACAACCAATCAGCTAGATTAACCCCTGCTCTACAAGTCATATAATTCTGGTGTCAGCTTGAAAGCTTAATCTGGGATGATTTTGAAAGGGCATTGTGGACGTTGTTATTTCACGTGAACAGATAATGACAACAATAGATAGAGTCAGGAGGTTATGTCTTAGCAGTTGTACGTCTAAGTCAAGTATCTGCTGTATATCACAAGGCACTGCAAAGTTCATCCCTAGAGGGTGGTCCAATTATTCATACATGAGACACCTTAATGAGTTTTGGATCATCTAAAGAATATTTAGTATTTTTCATGTATTTATTCACACCAGACAGCACACCACTAAAATAGGCTGTTAGATGCAATTACAGACTTTTAGTGTGTGGAAACAACCATCTTGTTGTTGTTAAAACTTAATGATTCCACTTTTCTCTGGCTAAGAGAGACTGAGGTGCCCAGTGTCAATGGCATTTTGATGATGTAATGGTTTTGCAAAGTTGCGTACATGTTAAGCTATAAACTAATGATTAAGGAAAAGAAATGTACAAGAGGCTGTTCAAGACTTCAAGACAAGAGATTCTTCTACAATCCCAACTCAATAGCTAACTCATTTAAATGATGAAAAAAATACTACCTGATACTTGACTGATAAGTGTTGCTGTTTGACAGGGCTAGTCCACATCCACACACATTGAGCTGACAGACACATGGATAAGGACAATGGACATACTTAGCTACTCACACATGTAACCACACAGCATAAGGTTTTTTCAGCTAAAGGTCATACTAAATGTAGTTGTTTGAAGGTGTGTCTGGTGTGTGATAATGCAGAGAGAAACAGCAGGCTGCCTTCCCAACGTTAATGTCCCCAATTTACCATCTAATTACTGCTCGGCAGGCTTCATAGCCACACTTATCTAACCAGGACCCAGGCAATTTAATTTCTGATTGTATAACCACAGTGATGGAGGGAGAGTTGTGGATAGAGGGCACAGAGAAAGAGGGAAATCTGCACTAATGTTAATAAATTACAGATGGTGGAAGAAAGAGAACGAGAGAGACAGAGAAAAAATGTAAAATATTGTTAATAATGTCAGAGGAAAAAGAGTTATAGCAAAACAGAGATGTAGAGAGAAGAGTGCTGACACCAATTTGAAAAGTTCACATCACTCTACTTGTGTCAAGGAAGGGGGGGAGTGAAGGAAGAGGAGGATGGAGACGAGAGGGGGTAATATTACTGATAAGAGAAGTGGGGGTGTATTCAGCTATGAGGGTGAACTTTAAACTCTCAGTGGGTGGGAGGGATGGATGGGGATGGAGGAAGAGTAGATATTAGTGATAAGAGGTTTGTTGAGTTATTATTGCTGAAGCAGATAAAATAAGAGGATGGAAACAGGGAGGAAAATGAGAGAAGGGCAAGACATAAGTTTAACAATCATGGTCAGTGTAAATTAATTCTTAGTATTGAACGATAAAAGGTGGAACTTAAAAGTTTGAATAAACCTGAATATTTGGCCATACACAAGTCAGCATTCATTAACACTTTGTCATTCACATACACTGAAGACTATATGTGAATGTAAGACTGACAAAGGTAGCTTGTTTTAAATAGAGCCAGCAAAGTTTAATTATAATATTTTTATTAAGGTCTCACTACATTTTGCCCACCAATTCCACAATTTTGCTTGTGAGAGAGACTGCACTCCTTTATCTTCTACTTTCACTCAACTCCTCCTCTGGGCAAGGAAGTGATACATGCTACCTCACCCATTAACACCTCATACCTTTGATATATCTTATCCCAACCTGTGTCGCCCCTTCCCTCTCAATGTTACCTATTTCCCTATCCATCTCACTCAGTGTCCGTGCTTATCTCTTTCCTGCATCCTCCTTCAACCCTTCCATCCACACTTCCATCCCACTCTTGACTTTCCCATTCTCTCTATCTGCCCCCCTTTTTCCACCCTCACTTTCTGTCTCTGTCAAGAGCTGAAAGGAGAAGACAGATGACCACAGGATCAAGACTTACTGACAGATGCTGTCAGAACACATCTATCAAACACACAAACATCAGCACGCACAAGTGAGCGTAAGCATGTACACAAACTCACACTCTATCACTCTCACATACCCATGCATGCATACACACAAACCCTTGCACGCACACACACACAAGCATACAAAAACACACTCACAGGTGAGTCATCTCATGTTAGCCTAGGGATCAGCAGATTCTCTTTGCAACCAAACCAGGAAACACATCATTAGCACTTTTTATTTTGGCGTCAGGTGATTGCTTCCTCAAGACATGTTTTTAAATTCCTGAATAGCAAATTACTTCAACACTATGCAGTCGTGAATTTTACTCTAATGCCAGCAATAATTTTGTCTTAGTGTGGTATATATTTGAAGCTAGTGTGCCAAGATATATCAGCACAATATGTCAAGTCTTGACGCATCTCCGCTGATGCAGCACCTAAACTGATTACTAGTGTAAAAAGACACTGGCTTTAAAAGGAGTGAAAAGGTCTTGTTGAATGCAGATTAACAGCAGTGGTGCAGCTGTGCTGATGTTGCTTTTAGCTCTGAATGTGTATCAGCTACATCAATAAATAAATTATCATTTGTGTGTATCTGTATCTACTATAGTGGATAAGAATCCCTGCTAATACTGAGTGTGTATGCATGTGTATTTCGGTGTGTGTGTGTGTGCTTGTGTATGTGTGTTCGTGCTTACATTTATCAATGTGTGTACGGTTGTGAATAAAAAACAGGTAATAGTGATTCACTGTGCTGAACTGGGAATGACTGGCCTTGGCATTAAAACATTTCACATAGAGCACTTAAAATGTGCCTGTGTGTCTTTTTTGTGTACCTGCTATGACTCCAAAATACTTACAACAACCAAAGCATGGTCTTGGATATAGAGGCAGAATAACAAGGTCAAAAGAATCTCTGGTTAAACAAATTGACCACATGACATTTCAGTCTCTATTAGAGGAAATAATGTATGTGCAGAGTTGGATTCATGTCTAGAAGAACAGGCTAGCCAGCTTCTGGAAACGTTTGCATGTAGGGTTGTGCTGCTGTACACATTAACACTTGAATTTCTGTGTAATAAACAGTTTTCTTTACTCTAAACTGATAATACTTAGAATTTTACTGTAAGACACAGTAGGTCACATTTAGCAGTGTGATGTTTAACTGGGGTTTGTTGTCTCTTTGTGTGATTGAAGTGTATGATTGCCAGTGAGTGAATTCATGTACACTACCTGCAGATCTGCGTGCTGTGTTCAGTTAACGAAACCAGGAGTCTGAGTGCGCAGAGAGGGATAGGCTCTGCTGCTCGAAGAAGATTCTCATACCTAGACATAAACATATGTGAGTACAACGTTTGGCTTTCGTAGTGTTAATAATTAATGTACTGTTCTAATCATTAGTAACAGAGTGTAAACTGGAACAGATCTAAAGAGAGAGGTGGAGAAGAGGAGGAGGGGAGAACTGGAGTTGTGATAAGGGAAGGGGAGAGAAGGATATGTGGGATGAGGAGCATAAAGGAGTGAGAGATGTGAGCATTAGCAGGAGAAATAGGGGTGAAAATAAAGTTCAAGAAGAGGTAGCACGAGACAACCATTAGAGGGAAGACCTTTTTTTTAAAAAGGAAGATAAAAATAATAATGGCATAGGATGAGACAGCATAGATCCACATAGAGAATGTGAAGGAAAGTGAGAAAAGTGCACCAGAAACACCATAATCTATTTTGTATATCTGTACTGTGATGTCATGATGCAAACAGCAGCAAACACTGATGAGGACAGGATTGTCAGTTAGCTGTATCTGATAAGTAGCCTACTAGAAATGTGAAATCAACCCACAAAAGCAGGACACTAGACACCAAATACTTAGTAGTCTGGATTAGGAGTATAAAAAATGATTACCTAAATAATTTTGTCATTAACAAGACTGTCAAGACAGGTTGAACAACCCAAGGACATTTTGTTTATCATCATCTAATCTATGATAGCTGGATATTCCTGTTTGCATTTCAAGAAATCTGAGTCTAACTTTCTCTTCAAGCTCAGCTCTGACATCATCACTGAGCGAAAAAGGCTTATTTATTATGAGCCACTGTACTGCGTTTGATTGGCTTGAATATTGTGCTTTTTGTACAGCTAGTATTTAAAGTTAAGAGGCCAATGGATGTGATTTTTTGTTAATGGTTCTTCTTTACTGACCTCTGACTCTTTTCTGTTCCTACAGAACCAACAGCCTCAAAAATGAAACCAAAGACACCGTTAAGCTCATAATTAGAGTCAGACCAACCTTGGAAGCAGAGATGTAGAAATACGACCTAAAATGTGAATAGAGGAGCTTCCATCATCATTTCCCTCTGCTGGTCTTCCCTCTTCCTCTCTCATCTTTTTCTTTTCCTGAGTCCCCTCATCTTCCTTAGTGCTATCACTCTCTTGGACCAGCAAGACGAGACTGAGCTCAGACAGCACCCGCAAAACAAATACAGACCACTCCACTGAAACATACACAGAAAAAGAGGAAAGTATTAATATACATTTTTCTATGAACATTGTTTGTGTGTGTGTGAGTGTGTATTGTCAATAGTAGCTCATGGGTATACTGATGAAGGCAGAGAGAACATTTGTACTTCATACTATGCACATGACACTTGGCGACTGCGTATCATCACGACAATTATTTTACTCATTGATTTAGATGTTTGATAATTTCTGAATGTGAGGTTCAACTGTGAGATGTCATTGGAGCTTAGAAGTGAAGGATCATACATTCTCCTTGGTAGAATGCAGGTCATATGGCTCAGGACCCACCAGTTTGGGGATACCTGAAGTTGCTAAACATCCTCTTCCATATACAGTCTTTACTGATTTTATAATTTTATTTTTGGTTGGGCTATTCTGTGCACACAACATTTGCTGCATGTCTGTTGATAACTGGGGAGGGATCCCTCCTCCTCTGCTTCTTCTGAGGAATCCTCTATTCATGTCTTTGGTACAAGATTTTTTTAGAGGGAGTTTTTATTTATCTGAGACGAGGGTTTGGTCACCAAACATTGATATGTTCTCCATTTTACTTTTACAACCAAATTAAAATAAAAAATAAATAGCAAATGCCAAACAAGTTGCAAAAGTAAGAGGGGTAAAACTACTTCACATCATCACATCATACAATATTTGGCATAAATGCATGGATGCTGAGATATCAAATGTTTACAAGAACAGAGGTGGATTCAAGGTTTCAAGCTCTTTTAGAAGATGCAAGGGTAACATGGTAACATGTCAAAAAGAAACCAATATTAATTGCCCAAAACAAACAAGGACTCATTTGACCCTGAGAAATTGGCTCCACAAAACAAACTCGTTCTCTGTCATACTGGGACCCACAAAAACCAAAATGTAATGACTTGCTCAGGGTCAAAAAACTCATTAATTCAGAGTTTCAACAACCTTAAATCACACAATATCTCTCTGTCTGTATGTCTGTCTGTCTTTTAAATTTTTTGGCATTGCTGTCTTTGTTTGATAACAGACAGAAAACAAGGGAAAAGAAAAGTGGCAACAAAAGTCCCTGTTTGGAGTCTCCTCTTGTTTCTCAAATGCCATTTCCTTTGTTCTTTTTTTTTCCTCCTCCTTCTTCACTCTGACATTTGCTTCTATTTCCACTTTGTCTTGTTCTCTATTCCCTCCCTCAAAATGACCCACTATCTTTCTTACCATTTCTACTGAAAGCCAGCGTTGTAAGAGGAGGCAGGATGGCATCCACAACCTTCAAGAGACATAAATAGACAAATAAACAAAAACAAAAATTCATACTCATGCACTGTATTGGTCTTCTGTTAAATCATGAATCTGGCACAATCAATAACCGTCTGGTCTTAGATGTAAGGTAAATGTAAATATAATGTCTCAGAGATATGGACATGAAATTTAGGTCAGAACAGGCTAAAAATATCAGTACCAGTAACACTAGTGTAATTGTGTTGAGGCTTTTATGTGTAAAAGTTTTTTATGTAATAGTATTGTTGAACATTAACAGTATAAATATTATCAATAGTTTAATTTGGTTCTGCAATCTCTTCTCTGAGGGAATCACGTTATCAGTAAAAGCACATTCAGCCTTTCCCCTGAGCACCTACTTAATATACAGCAAATCTGAAAACAGGATATATTTTAACCCTAACCCTTAAACAGAATAGAGGACAAAGTTCTATATTTATTCAGTGGGCATCAAACACACAGACCACTGTCACAGAGGATCACATTACTGTGGAAATACGCTGTTGAATGATCTCTTTGATCAAACACATAGACAAATACACAGACACACACACAGACACACGCACACACACAAATGTACTCCAACAACTGTCAAAGCCTTAATTTAGGCATGAATCTGTATTGCATGAATTTGCATGATTACTAATATTACCATAGAAACAACACTAATGTTGAGTGAGTGTGTATGAGGTCATTACATTAAAAGCCAGAAAAAGGAAACTACAAAGGATGTTGTCCACCACTTAATGGTGTGTGTGTGTATTAATATCGCAACCATCAAAAGACTGGATACGGCGTGTGTGTAAGGAGAAAGGCTTGGTGCAATTTCTCTGAACTGTGAACTAAGGGTGACATGTCCCTTCACTGTCTCAAAGCCTTTCTTGTCACCGTTTTCCGTACTGATCTCCCAGTTACCTCTTTGCCTATTGTACAAGTTGTGCGAGAATACAGTTTTTCCTAACACCAACATTGTAACTGAAAATTAATTTCCTCGACTTTTTTTTTGCATGTATAAAAATAATAATATATATATATAAAGATATATTATGTTGTGTACTTTTGTTTGAGCTTTTTATACTATTTGCACAACACAGGCAGTACCTGTTTTTCAGCAATTCTGCCTCTGTTTATTTTGGTAAGCAAACTCAAACAAGGTTTCACGCCTACATTGTTGATTAGGTAGTGCACAGGCTACATTTGTTCCCAGTATAACTGCTGTGCCGAAGCTACTATATCATTAATTCAACAACAAATAGGCTATTGTTAGCATGCTGTCTCTAGATACAGCCCAATATATCTTAGTCTTTCTGCACCACTGAATGGTTCCTACTGAAGCAGACCAAACTGGGAAGAGAACGGTGTTTTTGTGTAGAGGCAACAGCAAGAAACTCATGTAACAATAATCAGCTTTGTTTATTGAATTAATTCCATATTTTTAAGACCACCAGTGTCTTTTCCCAAAACCAAATATTTTTTTAATCAGTGTCCAGGAGTGTAATCTATTTGTTGCATCCAAAAATGAGACAATCTTTTAGAGAAAACTGTCTTATTTGTATGTGTTATTTTGCACCCTTACACAGCCATGCAACTGAAAAATTCCATTCATCCATCCATTTATTAACTGTAATCTCTTATCCTGTACAGGATCCCAGGGTCAGGTTGGGTGGAGCCAATGCTAGCTGACATTGGGCAAACAGGGAGCGCACTCTCAATAGATCACCAACTCATCAGAGTGCTTCTGCAAAAATGCATTAAGTTTAATTGCTCTATTAGTAGTTTTCAAACAGTTAGAGTAACAGACTCTTTCTACTTCAAACAAAATAGTATATAAATTGCTGATTAGGCTGTGCAGTAAAAAATCTGATATTATAACATTCCTTGGCGAAATGTTTAGCTTTTTAGGAGGATAACTAAAAAATTATTCAACATTTGTCATCGTATAGAAGTGGCTTGTGGAAAATAAGAGGGTTGTGGACGCAAAACTTACTGCAAACTATACTTTCTAACAAGGAGTCAGAGACCTAAACTAACTCAAACTTGACTATGTGTCCTTCTCCAGCGGGCAATAAAAGTTAATCCAAGTTGGCTGGTGGTAATTAAAGTGTCTTGCTGTGTTATTGACTATCAGCAGCAGCAAGCCTCCTCTTTGCTCCTTTCCTCTATTCCTGATCTCTTTTTTCTCTCCTTCCATTCTGTCTGCTTCCTGCTGCTCTCTACTTCCATAAGTCAATAGTCATTAAACACAATCCCAGTTCCATCGTACTGAAGTACACATATGCACACACCTATACTGAAATACACTCAGAGGTGATGAGGCACTGATGGTTCAATAGTTGATTAGTGTCTCGCCTAATAGTGCTCAAGTTGACCCTCTGTCCTTTGACTACTAATGAACAGATTTAGTAGACTGGAAGATAAACACTGCATATGAAACCACAGTCAATCAGTTACACACAAACACATTCATTTAGACATTCGTATCAGACAGGCAGTGAGTAAGACAGTGTTCCATAACATATTTGCTTGCACATATACTTACAGCACTATGGTGTTGAATGATGAGCGAATGGTGCTGACTCAGTATTTCCACAACGGACAGAGACGTCCTAATCAAGTCTTCACATACTGCTGTACCTAAAGTGGAATCAAATATCATTCAGCTATGCTTAATCCTCGATGTAAAAGTCAAAGATGACCTCCAGGCTGACCAGAAACTGACCTCCCTGCACTGAAGGTTGTGTTTATATGTATATAACATATATATCAACATTTTATACCTGGGAAAAAAAAAAAGAATCTTGTTTAACATGTAAATAGATTGGTGACTGAAAGAGTTACCCACCCAAAGCACTGGCCAGATTTGTTTCATTGGAGTCAATGGAGTTGATACAGTTCTGAGAAAAAGAGATAGCTTGAAAATGACACATCAGCAAAATGTTACATCAACTTGGTAAGCATAGGTAAAACGCGAGGTAACTAGTGATGTTTTTTTTCACTGATCACTGTGTGCTGTTTTTTGCTTTCTAGTTTTCTCCTAATTCTTAAAACCACTGCAGTGCATATTTTTTTACTTTGTATATTATCCTAATTGTCTTATCATAATGGCACATATTTTAACATGACTGTTGGTAGACTGTATTACCAGACACTTACCAGCAGCAATCCAATTTGAGCAACAAAATCTTCGGTCACTATCTGGGATCTAAAGACCTATGAAAAGACTTCAAGAGTCACTCACACAGATAAACAACTGAGAAGCGATAGAACAACTACAAAAAAGGGGGTGAAGATCATGAATACACAAACTTTACAACAAAATTTTTCATTTACTCTGCAAATATCTATATCTACGTCCACAGCAGCCATATAATACTGTGCTAAAAATGAGAAGGAATATTAAGAAAAACTATTTGGACAACCTTACAGGCAAAAATACTAGCAAACTTAAGTCAAAGGATGAGAAAAACTCCTTTTGGTTCACATTACCTGTGATGAAAGAAGTTCTAACACCACAGACATTGTAGGCAAAGTGTGCTTAAGCTGTCTGCTCTGAGATGTAGATGGGTGTTTCCTCCCGATCACATCTCGCAGAGCACATAGGACATCCTCTAGAGAAGGTACAAGATGAAGGGACACACAACGAGATGAGAAGGGTGAAAGTTGAAGGCTAATGGGGTTACTTAATGTAAGACAAAGGCAGAGTTTCATAAAATATTATTTTATAATCTGTAAAACAGTGACAGGAATATTATACACAGCTTTCAAAAAGATTAAAGTTTTCAAATTAATCTAAAATTCCACAAATGTTTTTAAAGAACCAAAAACAAGCAAACAGAAATTCACAAAGGTAGTTATAGATGAATGGAGGAAGAACAGAAGAATGTTGAATGTGAGTTGATAATGCAAATTCATATCAACATGTCAGCAAAGTTCATAGAAAGCAAGTATAATCACGTAGATTGGTAATGTGTGTGTGTGTGTGCCTGTGTGTGTGTGTGTGTGTTTTGTACCCAGTATCCCTGGTGCAGTGCTACTTAGATATACAATCAGTAAATCCAGACACTGGGACAGGTATCCCGATTGGCTGGGGTTCTCTCTGAGGGGAGTGGCTTTGCGCAGGTCTTTCTCAATGTACATAACAAGTCTAAACAGAAAAAGACAAACATTGCACTGTTCATTAGAAAATGTATGAGGAATTACTGATGAATACTGGGCAAAGGATTTTTGGCTGTGACTTCATCCACTTATTGTAAGATGCTCAGTAAAGTCATTAAATGACTGACATGTAAATGATACCGGTACATTCATGTCAAACTTTGGATAGGATACATAAAAAGAAGGAGTAGTGAGAGAGGCAGACACACAAGCAATGTGTCTGAGAACATTTATATTCGTGCCAGACTGCTTGTATTGAACAGTAATCAATAATGCTCTATTCACAAATTCAGAAAAGAGTGGAAAGGTTACCACTGCTAACCGATATTCATTACTGACACACAAACACATCCACATGTGTTCCAGCAAACACAAGCACAAACAACATGAGTGCGGATACATGCAAAGAGATTCGGAGAGGTCATATTAGCTAACAAATATTGATTCTAAGCTCTAGAGCAGCAACAATGCAGGGGCAGCAGGGGATTACTAATTTAGTATTTTTTTCCTCATAATGCTGCATAAGAGATTAGCAGTCAAAGATTACAGTTATTTGGAATCTGACAAAGCCACTGTTAGTAAATTAGGACTTCAGGACATTTCATGGGAGTTCTAATAGTAATAGCCTGATTTGAATGTTACTGTTATCTGTTAAATGCCTAGCACTTTGCTTGTTAAACACTTCGGTTCACCACATTTGCTAACATTACGTTCTGGGGATGTCAAGGGTTCATCACTATCTCCCACCATGACTGCATCATCTCAGGGGGTGTTTGTGGATTTCTCCTGCCCCTGTAGATGGTCTGCTCATGTGCTTTCACTTTGGCAAAAGCAGATACATTTCCCAAGCAGTATTAGGTTTGCCTCTCTACCTTGTTGAATTAGCCATTTGAACTGCAATGCACCATGTGCAGGCATACCTGCCTTTTAAAGAGAACAGGGAATCAAGCTCTAATTGCTTTATTTCATGTTACGTCCAAACACAACTATGATTGAGAGACTAAATACAACTCCTATGTACCTTCCTTTGCTTCAGATTATGTGCCTTTTAACAAGAAAAACACACCCTAAAGCACATACAGCAGGCACTTTAAACAATGTCATGCTAAGAGGGTCCTAAGAGTCTATAACCATGCTAGCAGTCCTGTGAGACAGTATGCAGGATCTATAAACAAGATAAATTCAAACATGAGCATGCTAACACACTCACAAAGACAAAGTGGTTTTTACTTTTGCAGGTAAATTGTTTTAACATTAGTCTTTGTTTGAATGTGAGAAGGAAACATGGATGTATAAAGAGGACTCATTAAACATTCTCATTATGCATCCATGGAAGAAAATCTCAAGACTATCCATCTAACACTTGTAAAGAAATCTTACTCAGACCCACAAAGGTGGCACTTAAGCAAAAACCAAGGGTCCAGAGTTTTTGGAATCATTCTTTGGGCAGCATGGAAAGTGATGGACAGACTGATGGTTGAACTCAACGACACATCAAGACTGCCTTACCTGCTGTGAGCGTGTCAATAGCCTGTTTGTTGAATTATTGTGTTGTGGCCCTTTTTCTTTTTAGCCAGTCAGTCAAGGTATGTGATAGTAGGTTCATGAACTTGTGTTTCAATTGGGATATTAATTGGATGACCTTTTGACATCAGTGATCACCTCTCTAACCATAAGCACAAATGCGACTATTTTTTTCTAAAACAAAATGCTTATGAATGTATCTTCCCATCTACTGTACAGTCTACCTGCTGGACTGCTGCCTGTGTGTTCCTCTGTTAGTCTTGCAGCATTTTTTTCCCAATTGTTAAATAAAGAGAGACAAACCGGCCACCTCACTGTCAGTCACTGTGGGAGACTTACAAAGTACCCACACACAACTGACCTACAAGTGGCCCTACAAGTGGCACACACTCTGTGTGTGTTTGTGTGTGTGACTGCCTCTGTTGAAAGCCATCATACTCCACTCCCAATGGCAATCTTGACACTTTCGCAGCAAGGCCTGCACGAGTTTATCTCATGCAGACAAAAACACAGACACACAAACACGCACACACATTTTCACGCCACTGAGGAGCTAATTAAACACAACGTGACTAGGTGAGAGCAGGTCTTAGGCAAAAGACGTGAGTCTGTGTGTGTGGTTGAATCATGCAGAGTGCTCGGTGGGAGAGAGACAGGCAGGTCAACTTTGACAGCTCCAACACACACTGAGAAGTAAGAGGGGAGATAGAAATTGCGTATGTGTGTATGTGTGTGTGAGGGAGAGGGATGGACAGGCAGAGAAAAAGAGCTACAGAGAAAAATGTAATAAAAATATCTTCACACTGCTTTAGACATACAAATAAAAAAAAAGGGCTGTGCTCAGACTTTCAGGAGTTATTGTTGAGTCTAAATATAAAAAGCAAAGCTATTATAACAAGAGATGAACTATGGGATGCTTTGGCACAGGGCTGTAACATCAGAGAGAATAGCTCAGTCACAAATATTCTAAATGAGGCGATCATGGTGCTGAATTTTCATTTCCTATTGCAGAATATGCCAGTGTCCCAATTCTATGAGTCAGATCATACCATGACTTGTTTTTTTTTTAAATATAGACTTTAAGCCATAGTGTTTAGGCAATTAGTGTAGCAGAAGGTGAGTGTACCTTTGGATTGTCCCTGGCAATTTTAAATTTGGAAACTTCTTCTCCCTTAAAACTTCCTTCATTTTGTTTTCAAATATATTTCTGTAACTCTCTACAACCATCTTTTATCGGCCTCAATCTGATGTAGCTCCATTATTTCCTTAGTAAACCGCATTGAGGAACACTAATGTTCAAAAAAAGTGAGAGAAATTATTATGCATAACAGTTTTGAAGGATACTTAGCTTTGTCATATTTTAAGTATCAGCCAACTACTCAGACCTCAATTTCAGCTGTATGAAGGAATGTGGTGACAGCTTATAAAATTTAACGTGTCAAATAATGTAAAAAAATAAAAACCCTGAATGACTCGTATAACCATTGACTTAAGCTCCCCTGTGGCTGCCAGGTTTTGTGGTTATGTCCATCAAAAATTAAAACATTGTGTATTAACAAATTTATTCAGATGCTTTTCATTCAGAATGGCATTTTATTTTCAGTGATTACAAATGATAAGAAAGAAATGTATGTAATTGGTTAAGCTGTCCAGCTTTAGTCTAACGTAACTTTACCACATTCTTATTAAGTTAAGTAGTAAACACATGTACTATGTTAGAGATAGTTGAGATAGAAAGAAGTGTCAGATGAAGAAAGAAACTGGGAAAGATGGGGGGAATTCAATAAACAAAAAACAGCGAAAAAGAGAAACAGTAAGATGAAGAATGAAAGAGACAGCACTGGGAGAGAAAGTTAAAAGGATCCATATGTCAACGATCCAGGGCATCTTTTTCAAACTGAATTTCCAACTGGTCATTACATTGCAGTAACAGAGGAACAGGCTGTGCATAGTGTGGTGCAGTATTTTATGCATTTGCATGTGATCATGTTGGCTATGCACATTCACAGCTGCATTGCAAGTTAGTATGGGTTGAAAAACAGGACAAGCAGCTAATGAACCATTTGAAGTCCAGGGAAGTTACAGCATACAGCACAAACTGACTGTCCAGGGTACATATATTTAAATTATCACTCCCATGGCTGCTGTGCTAGTTAACACAAAGGTTAGACAGAGTATGAAAAGTAATGTCTAAGACCTTGTTTCGTCAGTTTTTTTAAGACATTAAGACATACATTTCTGTGGGTGCAGTACTAATCTAAGTTTACACTGCAAGCCTTAGTGTTCAATTCGGATTTTTCTCTAAATCTGATTTTTATGTGGTTTTTCAGGTTATCTTTTAAAATGTGGACAATATCAGATTCTAATGCGAACTGGGCATGGTCCTGAAGTGACCCACATGTGCAAAGAACAATACATCACACACAGCATATTGTACACAGGAGTAAAAAGGAAGAAGACGAAGAAGGTAGTAGACATGGAGGCAACAGATGTCAGCGTTTACAGTTTCATCCATAAGTTTCTGTGCGGTGGAAACAGGCAAATGTGTGAGCAGATGATAATGAGGAAGAGGATAAAGAGAAAAAAAGCTAAATGTTTAATTATGGCTTTTTGTGGATTAAAGGCTACTATCTCTGTACAGTGTGGATCTGGTTTAGCAGCCAGTAGTGGTGGGATCGTGGCACAAATGGCTTCAGTAAAATGGATTAAATAACAAAATTTCAGGATGTCAAGGGCTACTTTCATCTAAATCTGTCAATGCCTATCCACAAGACTCTCACAGCAAAGCAGTCACTATAGGTAACCCATCTCTCTGAAAAGGCATGTTGGTGTCAGGTTGTATTGCCTTGCAACTGGGGTGCATGCAGTCCACTGCATGCTCTAGGCATTGCAAATTTCTCTGTTTTTTCGATATCTCCCTTACCCAGCAATCAACAAAGACAAAGCCAGTGCCAACTGAAATGACTTTTTGACCAACATGGCCACTCAGCTACAACTGGACATTGTTTGAGATACACAAGTTAACGATGTAAAGAAGCTGATAATGTTGTTATGACAAATCAAAATTTCTCGCTAGTGAATAATACCAAGAATAAAACAAAAACAGAGCACAATTTTGGATTTGCCCATGTATACTGAAGAGGGAATTTAGTTAAAGTGATAGTGAAGGAGTAAAAGAACACACTCAGCTACAGCAAAAGCTACAGCTAAATAATTAAAGGGGAATCACATCCTGAAATGTATTTCACAAATGCTATTAGTTTGTTCTCTGACAGTTCAGTCTATGTGTGAACATGGGCAACTGCATTCCAGAGAAACTAATTAGCCAGTGGTCTGACAGACTGAGTTGAGTTATGAGTAAGCTTCACTTGTCCAAACCTCAGTAGAGTCAGTCAGTAGGAGGCTGCAGGGGCTTTACTATGTGGTTAAATTGGAGTTACACAAACAAATCCCTCTCAAAAAGGACCCACATGTTGCAGTCAGTAGGCAATGCCATCCCCACTCTCCACATCTTAGCAGAGAGAATGAAGTGGCAGAAGGGATGTTTAGTTGCGTATGTTAGTCTTGTCTGTCTGACTCATGATTCTTTATCTAATTGGGGTTTGTGCTAGTATGAATCTATGGCCCTGAAGGTCTCTTTCAAATATGAGTAGCTAGTTGTGCTGCGTATTGATAAAATCTATGGCACCGTCCATGGTGCGGGAGTAGCAGATGGATTTCTAATTGTGCCTTTATTACTTGGTCTTACTCTTCTTTCAGTTTTGTCTTGGATCTATGACATTTCCTAGAATAAATCCTGTGAATCTTTTGCTCTGCTGTCACTTTTATGACCATGATGACAAGTAGAGACATGTAGTCACAAACGTCTTGGAGACACACTGCTTCCTGCACAATTCCAATAATTTTCCTATTAAATTTTTTTATGATCATTTAGTAGTGCCTGTGCTTGATAATAAATACACCCCCAGACCAAGCCACCTCTACGATAAAATATTTCAGAAGAGAAATTACATACAGATATAAGAGTATAATACGGTACAGGTACTGAGTAAGTGTAAGTATAGGTATAATTATTACTGTCATATTGAAGTTAAGGGTTAGAAAAATGTTAATTTAACACTTAACCTATCAGTTACAGTACAGTGCAGTTAAAAACAGTGTGACTCTAAAATCAAAAACATTAATGCCAATTATCGTCATTGATATCCCAGATTAATTTAGTTTAAGTTACAATATCAATAATGTTCGGATATGACAGTGACACTGAGAACCAATTTAGTAAACTGTACAAAGTACATTCCTACCTGGTGTATCATTTAAAATATTCAAGTATAAATTGGGGAATTTGGTAACATTATTAAAATATGTTTTCGTATTGATGGTACACTGTTGTAATGTTAGCTTATAGTTAATTCAAATGCTGAAGTGAAAGAAAAAGAAAGAAATGATAGATTTGGGCCTATGCATTTCTGCAAAGGAAATCAATGAAAGCATTTTTAATAACCTTTTTGGCCATTCTAGCAAACTGACTTTTTATATGGTGCTTTGAATGGACCATGATGCCCCTGTCCATGCCTTTGTGCTTTAAAGTAAAGCGAAGCAGATTTTAGATTTCAGCATTGTTTCAGCATTGTTTTTTGTTACATGACTATTTTGCTGCAAACATGTACCCACCAGTGTGTTGGGTAGCCTCCCAGGCTGTAGATGTCAAAGGGAAAAACCTTTGCATGTGCCGTTTGGAGGTAAGATCTTAATTAGAAAAAGCATATATGTACAGTTCTTTCTCAGGTTGTTATGAATCAATATCAGATCATTTGAATGATAATTGTTTTGAATTGGAAAATCGTTTTTTTAACACCAAGCCTAAATAATTCTAGTTTTAATTCATAAGGCTATCGTACACCCGGCGCAAATGTGGTGCGCCAGTGGCGCAGGTGTCATTGCTATTGTACACCTGGCGCAAATGTCATTTTTGCCACAAGTGTACGATAGCAAATCCATTTGCGCCAGGTCCCGAGGGGCGGGAGGTCTGAGAATGAAGGCTGAATGGAGGCGTGTCCTGGCGCGTTTGCTATCGTATACCCGGCGCATTGAGGTCAAATGCGCCAGGAGTTTAGACCAGCCAAAACCTGGTCTAAACGGAGGCGCAAATGTAAAAACAGCCTGTACCGTGATCAGAAAAACAAGGAAATATTATTATAAATAATAATTATCTATAACGTGAATTCTGAGCCAAGAGTTCTGTCTCCTCACCCCTGAATCGCCTTTCTTTGTTTAAATTCAATATCAACAAGGGCTGAAAGAAAAACAGTCCGTCAACCATTAATTACCACATATATTCTATTCACAAAATGAATTTAATTTTTAGGTGCGTGCCTGCATCTGTGTGCGTTTGCCTGTGCAGGCGAAAATATATTGCAGAGATATAATATATATGGGCAACTACAATCAGTATAACATTGATTATTACCAGTAAACAAGTCAGATTTTGGCATTTGTGTTCTGTATGGGCTTCAAAAAACAAAAATCCCCATCTTGCATCCCTTACTGTTTTTGGCAAATACAAAGTCTGATGGCTTTACAGTGAATTATAATAGCTTATGATTATGAATGGCTTTAGTTTTTTGTCAGAAAGGGCCATTCTAAAAACTTTTTGAAGACCTCTTCAGAATGTTGTTGAATGGCAGTGGCAAAAACAGCACTTTAAATTTTGACAGACACATCAGTCTCTGAGGGTTTCATTGCAATCCTTGCAGGGTTTTCAATTTTTCATCACGCTCTCATACGTAGGCTGTCATACACTCCCCCACAGAAAGAGGAATGATGAGGAAAGTTAGGTTAATTCTGAAACCAGATGCAGACATTAGAAAGGTTAATGTAGTGAAGCTCCTTTTTCATAGGCTCACAGGCTTACAGTGGATGTGTGTATTTATTAACAGTAAGGTGAGATGAGAGGCAATTAAACAGGGACAAATGACAGGACACAACACACAGGGAGGGTGGTTCGTGAGGAGCTACTAGGACAAATACACTTAGGCTGAAACACAAACATAAGCAGTAGGGCTGCACAATTATGGCAAAATTCATAATTATGATGATTATGTTCAGTATTGAAATCATGATTACTTAACATGACTACTCATTATCTTTGGAAACACGTTGCATTTGTTGAACTTAAAACAGTTCTGTTAAAAACTTATAACTTTTTAACAGTGAATTTTATTGAACATAAATTTGTCTGAATACTCTTCCCCCTGGGCTTTTTTAAAATTCTCCTTACAATAAATAATATAAAAATACACTCAAATATATAAATAAAAGTTAGTTTAACATCGTTTACAAAACACCAATCAACTTGAGCCAAGAAAGAAATGAGACGAATGTGCTGACCTTTGACTCAGTTTATTTTTTAGAAAATAAGATATGTACTATTACGCACAATCATTACCCTGCTAAAGTTGGCACAAGAACACATTTACATACAGTGTCTCACATCTTTCTAGGTTATGAAAGGTGTAGAAATGTATTTTATTGTCTCATCATGAGACTACTATGCCATAAATTTGACTATGACAGGCTGCCAGAGTCATTTGTGGGAAATACTGACAAGACAAAATAAGAGTTGCACTTGCAAAAAGGGAATGTGAAACATAAACACTTTTTTCTCCATTACATGGTTTTTGTGATCGTTGGGAGCCAAAATTGAAATTGAAATCAAAATTTGATTTATTGTACAGACCTGCTAAGCGGAGGACCCAACAGAACAAAGAGGGTTCACGACATATATAGTTCAAGGTTGATTATATAACAAATTGCAGATGTGGAGAGCTCAAAGGGCTGCAGAGTTGATAATCAATGGAAACAAGTTTGTGAATGGGTGGGGCAGACTGGTTAATGAAAGGCTGGAAACGCCCTATCTTCAAAAACGTGATATCAGCAATAAAGTAGTGAACTTAACTTACTCCCAGAATTCAGTTGCAGGTGTTGTCGCATTTGCAGCTGCTGTCCAATTGGTTGATGCATTGTTTTTATCAAATTCAATACAAGATTCTGAGTAAAAAACAAGGAGATATTTTAATTAAGCAAAGTGTAGATGCATAATATAAAAAAGACAGATGCAGTCTATATATATTCTGAAAACACACTGACAAATGCTATAATATTTTTTCATGCAAATGTCTAATTGAATTAGAGGGATCAAGTGATGACATTTTATATCACAAAAGCAACGTCCCTGTGACATCATAATGTTATGCAAAAACACCAAAACTAAAAGCCATAATTCAGTCACAGAAGGGGATATTATGACCATATTTTCAACTGTTGATGTTTTTTTAAGTTGCAATGTTGTTGTGAAACCAATCACTCAGTCAATCCATAAAATAAGAATGAAAAAGGTTTTCTTTCCCCTTTTTTGTAACAGATCTATATCTATTACCGCTTTTAAAAAGATGAGCAACACATCGACACATTCTTCTTTAATGCATCTAGTTAATGTCTGCATCTATTTGCTTGTGTACCTGTGTTCCAGGCATTCTTACAGCTGGCCCACGGGACTTCAGCACTGAAGGACGAGAATAGGTAAAAGAACGCCCAAGCCTGTATGACGATGTATGACACAGCGGCATACGCAATCACAACCTGGGTAGCGTAACCAATCCCTGAGGAGACATCAGAGTTTGTGTTATGGAGAATGGCAAGCAAAATAATACTGCAGCATCCGTATTTGTAAAGAAGGCATTGTTATAGTAGTTGTGTATTGGTTTGGTCATGTGACCACTTAATTCCCAAAATGAGTGGACAATCCATGCCAAGCAGCCTGAGGGAGGTGGATCAGCTGATGTAAAAAGCATGCAGTTTGATGAACTCCAAAAAAAAAAAAAAAAAATTGTGAGGGGAAAAAAGCAGAAAAAATTCCAAAATAGCTAATTATAGACACTCATAGAAATACATTACCATGTTCTTACAATACTGGAGCTTTATGATATTACTCATTTTCTGAAATTAGAAACCTCTTATCTATCTTATGCTGAGCTATGCCTTTATTAGGATAGGAATCAGAGAAACTTGCCGCTCACAGTAACACTGGTATCATGTTAAAGTGATTGTGCAATACTTGATAAACTGTATTTTAAGACTCAGATCAGCTACAGTGCAATAATGTCTGTTGTACTGAAGAGGAAAAAAATCTTTAAAACAGGAAAATATGGGAATGATGTACTTATACACTCCATTTTGGTGGAACTTGACTGAGACAAAACAATGTACAAAAAACTACTTAGCGTCTTAGCTTAGTACCTCTTTAAAACACACACACACTGACTGCACATGTTCATGTGTGTGACAGAAAGTAGCAAAAGCAAAAAAATGCCAAAAAGCAGAACAATGATGATATAGTAGGGTAATCATTTCAGAGCGCCTGCATATTTTTAACATGAAGATTGATATCTGGCACCAGAGTATCAATTACATATTGCAAAACAGAGCAATCCATTTCATTCCCATATCATTATTTTGTCCCACGCCTAGTCTATGCTGGGCTTACATAATGACCATAGTAATATAATAAAACCTAATAAAGTTTAGGGTAACATTTTTATTTTTATTTCATTTTAAGTTTCAAGGTTTATTGGACAGGCTTGGTTTTTCCACTGAACCAACAGAAATTGATTTTATCTTTACAATAACTTCCAATAGGGAGAAAAATGTGGGCTCTTTAATTCAAGTAAAAAATTAAGTACTTCACTTTTCTTATGTTTGTATCACAAAATTATGCCAGTACATGTTTATTCCCTAAATTATAAATTTATCTGGAAACTTGAAATATATATATTCATATGTTGAATACTTTAAATATCAGTTACTTTTGATGTCACGTACAGTTCACGTTTCCGGCTTTGACATTCAACATAAAGATAAGCGAAAAAAAGATATGAAAAAAAGGTTATGTCCTCAAGGGTGACACATTTCCTTTGGGAGACGTTATTGATTAGATACAGTGCTACTACTACTAGTTACGTAATGCAGGTCTGTTGAACATGCTGACCTTCAAACAAAGGGCAGAAGTGCCTCCAGCAGGTGATGCACCCCTGTGATGTGTATTGTCCCATGGCCGTCTCCAGCAGGAACATTGGGATACCACAAGCAAGCAGAAATAAGACATATGGAACCAAAAATGCACCTGGGAGAAAGGTGATGAGAGAGAGAGAGAGAGAAGCATGTTAAAAAAAAACTTCAGATCTGATATTGATCTGATGATGGGGTATATAACACAGGGTCAGTCCTGTTTACTTGTTTTGAAGTACTTGGAATTCAGCTCTCTGTTCAGAGAACAGTTTATAGATTTTACTAGAAGATTATACTTTTATTAGTGGCTCCTCTGGTTTCGTTTTTGCATTGTATCTGGATACTTTATTAGGTCTATTTGGGATTTTTAGCAGGATACAAAGATTGTACTTTAGACTTTCAGTTGTCCCAAAAACATTAAAGAGCTAATCCAAAAATCTCACACTCCTAGTCATAAATTGAAGCCTTAAAATGATCCAGCACGGATGTAAATGTGGAGCCTGCAGAGTTTAATAAGACATAGCTCCTATTTCTAAGCAATGTAACTTGCTCTATTTTATATGTTAATGACTAACTTCCTATGGAGGTGAATACAATGGTCCCCTTTGTCCCTCATTTTGTTTCATTTCATCACACAGGAAAAAAGGGATTTTTACCAGACAGCGCCTTAGCAACTTCCCTATCCTTTAAATATATTTATGAGTCAACGTTACTTCTAAACACTTGCTGAGACTAAATATAAATTCAAACCAGTTGATAAACTGTGTGCAGAAAAGTGCATGTTAAAGTATGAAGTCTGCAAGACATTTGTGGGAATCCTGCTTACCTCCTCCATTTTTGTAGCACAAATAAGGAAACCTCCAGAGGTTTCCCAGTCCAACCAAGGTCCCTGCCACAGCCAGCAAGAACTCCAACTTATTTGCCCACTGGCCGCGGTCCAACAGCTGAGTCTTCTTCACCAGACTGTTGTCTTGACCAGGCGTCTCGAGGCTGTTTGCCTTGAGGAATTCCCTTGACATAGTCAGAGACAGTAGTAGATTAAGCACAACTACAATGAAATCTGACCTGAAATGTCTGTCCACCACCGCCACATTTATAGGATAAGGGCTGTCAGATCTTGGTCGATTTGGGTTATGCACAGAGACAAAACTACTCAGCTGATTATTTGGCTCTGTTCGTAAGCTTCATTTATTTATTTGTTGAACTTAAGCTGGCAGGATTATCAGGAGTGGAAAATTTTTTTCACTGGCAAGTGTGTATCAGAGAGCTGCACTTTTTAGAGCACATTTTAAAATTAAAGCCATGCATTTAACAGCCCAGAGTATAAACAAACACATATTGAGGTACTTACCCCTCCATCACAAAGCCCCCTCCCCCAAATGTTTCTTCCAGCAAACTGATCAGTATTCCTCTCAGCTGGGTGTACCGCCGGCTCTACACAAACATGTCATAAGCTGAGCCAGAGTGAGAAACAAAGTGCCTATGGTTTACTTTGGTGCCTCTGTGACCTTATTACTGTCGAACTGGTTTGCACGCCATACTGACTCACTTGAAAAAACTGTTTGGCTGTCATAAAGACCTGAAGTATGCCCCTTCCCTGCTGTATTTTTCCACTCAGACAGGAGCTGCTTGAGTCATTGAGATTAGCACAGTTGCTAACAACTAAACCAAATCAGCTGAGCCGTCTCTGTTATATCAGTGGCTGTTCACAGGCTGCTGTTATCTGCCAATTGGGAATTTGCAGCTTTGGGTTATAAATCACAAAAGGAATTTTTATATGCAAATATCCATCTGATTTGAATAACCGAATGTATAATTTTGCTGTACTCATTAAACTAAATGGTATCTTATTACAAAAACAATGGCACTGCTTATAATATCAATCTGCATCTCCTTCCATTCATTCATTCATTTGCTTTGTATTTTTCTATATTATTTCCCTGATCTGACTTTACTGTACATTCTATGTTACTTATTTACAAGTGCACTGTACTTCAATCGTATGGTTGATTAATAACTCACGTTTAGTTTTTATGGTCAGGAACTTAACTGTACTTCTCATGTCAATGCAACTTGAATTTACCACCAACGTCAATAAAGTTTATCTTATCTTGGGTATACATTACATCTAGGCTGTAAAAATAGCTTAGTAAGTATACCCGGATGTCCAGTCTGGATCTGTGTTACCAAAATACAAGTTACATCGTATCAGCCTTAGCCTTAGCAAATAATAGCATGCTAACACACTTATCTAGGGCGGCGACCATAGTAAACATAATTCCAGCAAAAATCAATGAGCAACACCCCTGTGACCATGCCATCATGCAGATGTTATTGTTCAACTTTTAAGCACAGAGGAGCCTTTCAAAGCTATTAAATCTTGTGGTCTTTTTCCTTTTCCTTTTTTTTCCCCTGATTTTGTTTGGTGGGTTGAATTTTATTATTTCATGTTTGTCGGCATTCAGGGTTAGCGTTACATAACTTGTTTTTATTTTTGGCAACAACAAAAAAAGTAATCTCCAAGATCAGAATTGGTACCAGATACCAGGCTCTTTTAATTGTAGAAGAATGTGAAACTGGGGTTATAAGGGACACTAAGCAAAGGGGTTACTAAACACTACTTAAGTCCAAAACAAGACATGAATCTGAAGAGCCTGAAGCTCCTTCTTCCTTCCTGTAGTTTTAAATTTCTCAGATTTACTTTAAACTTGCAATTACCTATTTCCAAAAACCAAAACACTGACATATGTTGGTATGGTAAACTTGCAAGCAAACACTTGATTATTTGCATGTCCAAAATCTACAGCAGCATTTTCATTGATCATTTTTAATCGTGTTTCTGTCTACTTGCTGAATGCAACACTGGTACTCCTTCCCTTTTAGCCCTGTTTATGGCCACTAAAAACTCATGTTGGGAGTGTAGCTGCCAAATTTTGTCTTGGAGCCTTTTTTTTTTCCTGGCAAAATATGATGCTGAAGTAAAATTGTGGACTGGACAACTAAACAACATGCTAATTTTAAAGGTCCACTAAGTAGTGTTGCTAATTTTATACATTTTTCACATTGAAATATTGAGTATAGCCCCTTGAAAACCTGAAACATCATAAGGAGATGACTTGGAAAATACCCAAGGGAATTAGGCACATAATGTTCTTGTAGTGAGTGGTGGTGATTTTAAACACTTTCAGATTTCAGAGTTTGCATGGTCTCATTGGCAGAGTAAAAAATTAGCCATCACTTAAGTTGCATTAAATAAGCTGCTGGAATTTTCATTTCAGGCACATTATCCACAATATTTTATGTCTCAAGTCTCGTGACACAAAACATTTCTGCCTCTGTTTGTTACACAGTGGATTGTTTGTGGTTAAAACTCCACAGGGAAACTGGAAAATTCAGATGATCATATTTCATGTGCGTTTTGTGGTGAGACAGAAATCCAACCCCCAAATAACAAACTGCAGAACAAGTTTCATGACGCCATGTACAGGCATTGTCCAACTACCTGTGTTCTGTTACAACAAAATTAATTATTGAGCACCTTAGTTAAGTTAAAACCCTCCAGACTTAACATTAGGGACTCAAGTAGAGTAGAAACAATAAAAGCTCTGCTTTATTTGTGAGGCTCCTCTTTTGATACAGTTATTCAGTTACCATAAAACAAGACAGACATACGAACACAAGACAAGACAAGCTACTATTTAAGGCATATATTTACAGTTTGCTGTAAATCTCTAGAGCTAACAAGGACCATGCTCTCTGTACATCAAACCAATAAAATTGTTTACACACTTGCAAAGACTAAGTACATGCTCAAAAGAAATTAATATTTAGCTACAAAAACAACTGTTGAATAAAATCACGATTTAATTTCTGGTTTAAGCAAAAAAAATGGGAAACATGATCATGTCCACTTGGATAATTAGTTACATACCCTGGGCAGGTTGTTGAGTTACATACAGCTGTACATATCCTCAACAAAAAGGCGATCTACTTTGAATGGTGTTCACACAATTTAACATCATCTCTCTCCTCTAAGCACAGACATCCATCACACAGCACAGTTTCTCCCATCTGCTGGGCTTAAGACAATTAACTGGATGAAAGTGTTGTATTACAGACAGTTAGACAAGCCCGTTTTACGTCTGTCTTCAGTGTTACCTTGTAAAATAATAAAAAAAGACCAGAGCAAACAAGGCATTTTGCCTCCAGAAGTGATCAGGTTTGATCATCAACAGCCCAAGAAAGGTTTGGTGTTCACATGAGTTCTCTTGACCTGACTGGTTTCTTTCTCTCTCATAAAAAAGATTTTACTTTTTATAGATCTTGTACTGTTCTGATTGTGGAGGAGCCTGTTCTGTTATGTTTTTTTTTTATATAAAAATATTCTAGGATACCTTAAAAAATATATTGTAAATGCTGTAATGTTCAACATTTTACATGTCATGAACTGAAGAGGCATGTGATCTTGGAGGGAAACTGCTTTGTTTGCTCAGATACATTTAGTGATTCTTTGAGACGTTAACTTGAAGAAAAAAAATAGACACTGTTTAGTGCACAATAAGATAGTTTCATAGCTTCATTTTAATATTAGAATTACATTTACTTTTACATTTTGGACAAATCCACACTCTATAATTGATAAAATCCCAGGTGAAATTCACCAAATGTCAAGCTCACTTGGGGGGTAAAGAGGAGATTTGATAACATCCAATGCTTCTCTGGGTAGAATGATTGAGTGAAAGTGACCCAAATATTTTATTTTTGACAGTCCAACAAAAGAAGCAAGTCAGCTTTTTATATTCACCTCTAATGGCAGCATGATAAGACCATCACTGCTTACTCATTTATAAGCCATGAATGAACACAGAAACATACAACAAATATTTGAGGAAACTTTTTCAAACTGAGACAAAAACATAAAGAAGTTTTTTTTCCCTCTTCAGCAAAAAGTATTGAGCATGGTTAAACCTTCAGTTGCGCATTTGTTTCCCTCGTGTAGTGTATCACAGTCGAGAGTCACTCCATTAATCACAATTCCACATAAGTCTGCAATTCAATCCAAGTCCCAAATTTTATCATGCTCAGGCATATTTGGCATCATTTGATTCATAAATTGATATGAATAACAAAGTTAGGCCAATGCAACCTGCATGTAAATACACAGAACTATCACAGAAATGTACAACTCAGACTCATACACAAACATCCCCCTCTGGTGGTGATTACACCCTTGTACAAGACAAAAACAAATCCGATTTGAAAAAAAGAAAAAGAAAAAAAAAAACACAATAATAAGAAGAGATATTACAGTTTTCTAATGCTTTTACTATTTTGACAGTGATTTTTCTCAAAGCATTGACAGGAAGTTGAGATTTTACAACATGTCATTCAGATTATGCCCATCTGCTGGAGCATTTTTTTTTAAGATGATGAATCATGATGAAGACCACTGATAATGAAGATGATGTGTATCTTTATGGTTGCTAGTCTTTCTTTCTGTTCTCACGTTATTCCTGTAATCTGTCTTAAGTTACACATTTTTCAAAACAAAGTGGAAAAGTATGCAAAAAAATGGAAACCTCTGAAAGGAACTTTTTATTTTTTCACATTCTTCAGCACGATGAGAGGAAATGGCAGCTGATGAGAAATTAGATGAAGTGCATCATAGCCACATGACATTATAATGACAAACACACAGTAGTCTTTACTCATAATTAACATTATATGCTACAGATCATACTAGTCAAGATCAACGCCTTTCCAGTCACATTGAGTTTGGCTGTTTTACTGCGTCTCCTAAACCACTCCACAGATTATTAGGTTTCTCTCATGTGTAATCTCAACAAATGATTCATTACATTTATTTTTTTTACAACCAGAAAGAAAACTTCAACATTTTGGGAAATGCATTATTTTTTCTGTTATGTTAAGAATCCTAACCTAAAAAAGTTGGAACATTGCATAAAACAGAGTAATATTTGATAACTTTTTAAGAAATATACTCAGTTTAAACTGGTATAAAAAATAATGTTTTGATGTTTTTCTTCATTAACATCATTGTTTTTTGTGGTTATTTACACGTTACACAGTATCCCAACTCTTAATGCCTCCACGTTGGTGACAGCCATCGCCAAAGGCATTAAGTTTTTGGCTTGTTCATCCTTTCCATTCTCAAGAACGTCATACCTCAAAAACGCATTGAGAGAATTTCTTCATAATAAGAACAAAGGTCCATCTGGGTTCAAGGATTCACTGATTAGAATATGTCGGTCAAAGGTCAAAAGTCACCTCGACTTTACAAAACACGTTTCTGGCCTTAACTTAGTTTCACTAAGAGCATAAATTCATCAAGTGATGACATTTTTAACCCAAAGTTCTGACATGAATGTAAATTGAAACTTGAATAGTTGGCAGAGGACACAACCACAATGCGGTAATTTAGATTTAGCGTTGTACATGAGAAGACGGATACCACTTTCATTTAGCATCAATCAAAAAAAAACCTCAATTATGTGCTAAAGAGTTTCGTGACCTGAGGCAGTGACATCCTGGAGTTTCTGCTGGTTGTCTGCTGTCATTAAAAATTCAAATTGAAAATCACAAACATGTCCTTTTTACACTAAGGTTTTTATATGGATTGAGTAAAGGAGATAAATTGGTCATTCGTGAGTTCTTTTGAGTCAGGCTAGCTGTTTCAACCTAATTCCACTGTTTATGCGTTGATAAGCTAACTGTCTGCTAGCTGTAGTCTTAAATTTGGTGTACAGATGTTACAATGGCATTAATCTTGTGATTTGACAAAAAAAAAAATTCAACAAACATAAAATAAAATAAACATATTTCCCAAAATGTTGAAGCATTCCTTTAAACAGACATAATTTCAAAATACAGTGTAAAACAATCAGGAATTGGCACTTTTTTCACACTCAGCCTGAAGTATGAATTACAACTTTAAGTATGAAACCACTTACAATAAAGCCTCTTTTACCTTCACTATCCTCTGCCTCAAAATGTATGACAGGCTGTCCTTATAAACAGCAGTGAAAATGTTCCTTCAGGTTGAAAATGAAAGGCACGGTGAGAAATTTATTCAGTGGACTTCAAGATACGCGTTCTTGTTTGTACAGTAAACACAGAGCAAAGCCCTTTTAGGTCAACAACCCATACCATAAATTCAGTTAAGAGAACTTAATGACGGGAGTTCTTATCTCAACTTGTAGCTCCTTGCTGTGCAGATTACAACAGCAGAACAAATCATTTCTCACACCTGTGTGAACTACACCTCCAGCATAAACAAGGAGTGTTATGAAAAAATGAAAAATGAGTTATGAGATGGGAGCAACAGTAAAAACTTGTTACGACCTTAAGTGCAATGAGATCATATGACTGTTGTTAAACAGCTTAATACCTCTATGTCTTTGATTTTTCTATTCATATACACGAGAGGAAGTGGAAATGAAGTTGCAATCACAGAAAACTGGTTTGGGCGTTGGTGAGGTTGCTGTGTTATAACAAAGGTAGATAAAACTTTTCCACAAGTATACTTTCTTAAATGACCATAAAATCATTCATAATATTATTGAGAAAGCAGATGAAAGACTATCTGATTTCTGTAATTGATTTAAAAAGTTTTATACAATAAAGTTGAAGTATTGGAAATGGTCACCTAATGTATGGCACTGTTAATGTGAGCTTTAGGAGAACAATCCAAGAAAAACAAAAAACAAACAAAAAAACAGGCTTTTCAAAAACTTCCAACCCTAAAATTGAATTCGGATGATTGTAAATCAAATATCAAACTTAGAATGGAAGTAAGACTTCTGATTCGCAGAAGAACAGGTGATTTATACATAAATCCCACACCTCAACTACTGTTTAAATCTTCCATTTCACACGTTCAACAAAACAAAAACTCTCCGGTTATTGCAAAAATGTAAACATCCCTCTTCCAAAATGCCATGAAAATATTTTGCAAATATAGTCCAAAATGTCAGCTGAAAGTTGGCCTCTTTGGTGTAGAGGAGATTATATTTTTAAGGTCAATTAAACAAAAATACAAACAATCAACTTTTGATTTGGATTATTTAAGGCTTCTGTGCTCATTGTTGATTAGACTTTATTTTATTGTTACTACTAAAACTGAATTTTTAAGTCTATAAATTAATTACTCACCAAATAAAATGGACAAACATTTGCTCATTTGAGGAAATTGTCTTTCTTTATATCACTGTAAACTAAATTTTTAGGATGTTGGACTGAGAAAACAAGCATTTCACAGATATCAAATTAGGTTTAGAAAATTTGAAGACATTTTTACTAGTTTGACAGGTCCAAACCAAGCAATTAATAGATTTGATTGACCAAAAGTTTGCCCAAATAACTTATAATGAAAATAATTAATAGTTGCTGTCCTACAAACCAGTGAAAAAATGTTATGAAATGTAAATACTTTTTAATTCCATGAAAACATTAATAACATTAAAAAAGGATAGCATTAGTAATATACGATGTGATTATTTTAATGTTGGAGCCATCAGTTCAATACTAAGTTGATATATTATTACTAATTTGCCTCTCTTCATTTCAAATATTAGGAAATTTTATGTATAGCAACTGAAATTATTAAATTATATAAGGTTGGAAACCATAACATTAAAAGGATCGTGATTATAAATTGTTCAAATATTTCATAGACAAAAGTGTCGTTCACATTCTCTGTATCTTTTCACTGTTACATATAAAGAACCAGTCAAAAGTTTGGACACAATCTCCTGTTATCATGAATAAGAGAGTGTATCTAAACTTTTTTACTGGTTCTGTAATTCTAACATAAATATCAAAATAAAATTTATGTAATACAAAAAATATATATGTTTTCATAGAAATATATAAACAACAATTGTGTTCCTGGACATTGTAATGGGCATTTTCTATCTATTTCTTACTTTTTATGAGCTAAACAATTAAGTAATGAAAATAAAAAAGGCTAAAAAAATTAAAATGCTGAAAGATCTAACTTTAAAGCCTTGAACACATATCTTTTAAGGTTCTTGGCTGGGAAATGTTGATATCAGCACTGATTGCAAACTTACAGCTGTTCAATTTTTTGCAAGAAAGATTTAAAGCAATCCTATTTGATTTGTTGTTACACAGAAGCCCAAAAAAAACCCTTTTTCTGAGGTTGAGAATTTGAATTTTGCGTCTAATGTGAATCTCTTGAATGCTCTCTTATAAAAAGATCAACTTTAGCCAAATGCCACACACACACACACCTACATGAATGTAAATTGAGAACTAAGCCTTCTTCCTCAGCTGAGAACATCAACTTGATATGAGCACCTTACAAATACATGACAGCATTAATAAGCCTGTGCATCAGTCACTTCAAGAAAAACACCCTGGGCTCAATGACACATTGGCCAAATGAAACATTCTCTCAAATGGTAAATTATAATTCTACTGCTGATCCAAGGTGATCTAAGAAGAATACAACAATGCTACTTCTGATAGCAATTAACAATATGATAAAAGATCTGACATCGCAGGCTCAAACATTTGTCTCCATTTCGACACGTACCTGTAGCTGACACGAGTTACTGTTAGGATGTACGTTAAGCAGCATAAAACCACCCTATCTGTGATTATCAGACAGGATAACCATTCTCCTATCATGCTCCAAAATGCTGTCAGAGTGGGTGAGGTGGAATGGGCAGTGGATTTAACTTATGTTTATCCTTAGAAAAGTTGGATTCTTGTGGGCTATTTTTTTTGTTTTTAAGTTTGACTCCTGACCGTTATCACCTTCTGTCCCACAGTTTTCTACAAATCCTACTGGCACATTTGATTTTATTCATCATACATTTTGCAATACAGTTTTGGCACTTAAAATATAAATACAGTCTTTCTCTTTTTTTTTAAATATAATTCAGCACAGTAATAACAGTACACCAGTATCCAGTGATAATTTGAGGTGAAACTTTGGTCTCCATATTACCAACTGGGTTACAAAACGCTGGTCATGACATTGAAAACAAAAAATTATTACAATTTAAAAAATAAATAAATAAATAAATATCTGACAGAGAAGGATGACAAATAGCCTCACAAAAGTCTTCACTGCATGACTTTGCGACGTACTTGATTTACCCTTTAACACGAATCATTCACACCTAACTTACAAATTATTCAGCACATTTTATGTAAGGTTATAGCTTAATGCCACTTTTTGAGGTTGTCAATGTTTCCATCAAAACATGTAAATAAATCCTATCTACAATGATGACTCAGGAATGAAATGTTGGGCCTCCTGCTTTTGGTAAAAGGACACAGCAGCTCCAGTGGAATGGGATTAAAGACAAAGAGCGCATCAGTGGCCCAGGGTCAAAAGTGCAATGTGACAAGCGTAAACCATGTGGACCTCCTGCAGGTCTGGCATGATATGCATGAGGTGTGATCAAAGATGATATGCTACTTTTTCATTTGCTGCATGTGGACAGGAGGGAGCCAAAAGCTCGATATAATCCATGTGTGCTACTTTTACCATCGTTCAGTTTGTAGTATTCTCTAAAGATCACCATCCCTCTGTTCATTTAAATCTGTTGTCTTGGATTGGATGACACCATTCCTAAAATGTGATAAAATACAATTCCATAGGATTGTGTGCAAAATGCTCTTTAGGCATATAATGACGAAAAAAATGGTCTCTTCTACTAGCCATAATCTTAGACTTAGATGCTTGTGATGAGGTATGAGAACATTGGCCAGTACCTCTCTTCATGCCAGCAACTACTCAACTTCTTCTGTTTTGACTCTCATAGTTTAAAAAAAAAAACACAAACAAACATATGGATGTAAAAGTAGTGAATTATGTGTGGAGATGGATTTATGAAGTAAAATTTGCTAATACAGTATGGCAATGACTGCTTCCACTGAAAACAGAGGTCTCTGCTCTAAGTCACAGCTAAGCATAAAACCATATACATATATATGATTGTATGCTTATTTTTCAATATCTGTATATCCAGCAAACAGTGTCTGCAGTAAAAAACTGCCAATTTCTCAAGAGAGCTTCACATCACACATCTAATAAATAACACAGAATAAAATGGCAAATTCTCCTCAGAGATTTCTCATTTCCTTTTATATGCACAGATAGGTTTCAGTAAGTTTCTAATTAGGTACCTGTACTGTATTAGTCAGCCCGACAGTTGAATGGATGGATGACAGTGAAGGGTCCAGTGTGCTAAGATGAGGATAAGCCTTCATCTGTCTTCATCGCTCCTCCTCAGTTTGAACACGATTTACAGAGGCAGGTCTGTGCTGTTGTGGCGAGTCTTTCTGGAAGTCCCATCATCCCTGGGCAGAGCTTTCTGCAGGTTGGACATGGCAGCGGTCTTATTTAGGTCAATGACTGCGTAGCATTCACTGCGCCGGGGTGCCTGTGGGCCACATTTTTTGGGTGGTAGGCGCTGGTGCTGTGGCTGGGTCTGGGCACCCCCGCTGCTGAGGGCTTGGCAGGGAGGTTCTCCCTCAAGGTCCACCTGGATATAATTCAGCTGCCGCGATGGAGGCATGTGGCCATGCTCACAGCCCCCTGACCTCGAGCGTCTGCGGAAATCAAAGCTAAATATTCCCCCACCTCTGTCTGGCTGACATGGCCGTGGGTGTGGTGGGCAGGCGTGTCGCAGCCGGGGTGGCTGGACCTGCTCTGTGTTAACATAGTTCTGCAGAGCATCTCTGTGGATGCCCCGACCATCCTGATGGTACCCGTTGGGTGTCCCAGGGCCCTCTGAGAACTCATACTCATCAAAGTCTTCCTCTTCTTCCTCGTAGTCCTCATCATCCTGGTCATCATCTTCATCTTCCTGCTCATCATCTCGTTGCAGAGCACTGTACTCCCAAACCGGTGGCAGAGAGGGCAGGTTCTCGTAGTTAAGCAGAGCTGTCCGGCGATGACCTCCGCCCATGCTCCTCTCGCAGGCGTAGCCCTGCGGGGGTAGAGGTGACGGGCCGTGGGCATGTGGGTGCAGCAGGGAATGGGAATGACTGTCCCCAGTGCTGCTGCTGCTGCTCGAACCCACGGACTGTGACACGCTGCTGGGACTCAGCCTCTGCTTCCGGCCGCTCCTCAGACCATTGATGTTCTCGTAGGTGAGTTCACCGCTCTGGCAGCTGTCTGGGTGCTCAAGGCCAGGGTGCCGGTGGGTGTGATGATGAAAATGGTGATAGGAGTGAGAGTTGCACAGGTGCATGGACGGCTCGTCTCCTTCCGTCTCTGAGCCTGTTGCACCCTCTACTGGCTGAAGGTTGTGAGGATTGTGCCCATGCCTCTCCCTCTCTCTCTCCAGCTGATGGCGCTGTGCTGGAGTGGGGCCCAGCATAAATTTGACCTCCTGCGAGGACGGCTGTAAGAACACCTGAGGATCATTATGCTCCTCCAGGGGACAGCATCGCATGTTGGACTGCGAGTTTCCCTGGCCCCCAACAGGCATGGCTCCCCGTGTTGTTTCAGGGAAAGTGCTGGGCCGCACCTCAGGCAGAGAGTGCACACAGTGACGCATAGAGAGATCCCCCTCCATACTTACAGTATTTACATAAGTGTGGGTCTGTCAGAAAAAAAATAAAAGCAGAGTCAAACTGTAAGCTAGCACAGATATAGTTAATATAAAGAGCATGGATACGTCTTACCTGGTCTTCCAAACCCATGAGGCTGTGTCCATGATCATCAGCAAGGGAGGGTTGGGAGGAATCGCCTCTGATTGGATAACCGGGGTATCCATTGGGAAATGCCTGAATAGGGAATGCTGGGGCTGCAAACACATTTATGTGACAATATTAGGGTACAGACAAAGAAATGTGAGGCAGCCTTTGTGATCAGATGTGACCCAGATTAAGTGACTTTAACATGTGTGTATGTGCTGCAACGTTTACAGTAAATAGCCAACTAGCATATATGTTCTGTGAATAGAGGGAGATAACTCTCCAGACCAGCATGTTAAGGTGGTCTGCATTATTCACTGACAAATAAGAAATAAAATTATCTAAGAATGCAGATATATAAAGTGTTGGTATGAGAAACAGCTTACACCACTGACTTTTTCTAACTTATGTATTCTAACCAGTCCAATCTAGAATAAGACTTATAAATAGTTGCAAATGACACTAGCATTGCCAGTCATTGGTGTTTTGGTTTGGGAACAATAAAGGTGGAGGAGAAAGTAAGGAGAAAGTAAGGAGAAAACACCAAAGTTAAATTATGGCTACAACAGCAATGGGCTCTAGTGTCTTTCCAATGATTTAAAAAATCAAATTTTTTCAGTCCAGTTTCACATGTTAAAGGTACTTATCAGTCCAGTCATCCAACAGCTAAACACCAATTACCTCAATTGTTCTTTTGTAGGGAAGCAAGGGCCAACTTAAGCCAAAGATGTGGAGACACAGCAAAACTATGATGATAAAACACGCATGGTATGGCCGTGGCAGACGTTGGTTTGTTGTGCCAGGACTCTAACTGGCTATACAAATCGAAGTCTATGGCCGTAAACCATGTCCCTGCCCTGTCATTTGTACACCTTTGTACCTGTGACTCACTAGATGAATCTAACTCTGTCTATTAATATCTCACAAATTCTGCTAATCTTACTGCTGTATTGCTGTATGATGCAGTCTGCATCCAAGTTAAATCTAGAATTAAAAGGATCCCTTTTTGTGTATGTCTGGGAATGTGTGTGTGACTCACTGTTGGGAGTTTGTGGTGTGCGAGACATTTCCATCTCTGGTGTGTGACCACTGCGACTCATCATCATGGACTCTTCCACCACGTTGATGCTGTTACATTGCATCAGCTCCTGAAGCAGATTGAAGATCTCTTCTGCCCGAGAACACTTGAATGCAAAGATTCCTAATCAAACGAGCACAATAACGACATTGTTAGACCACAATCAGTCACTTCCTTTTGCAGTGAAAAGACAAATGATTCCATTCTTCAGGATAGATGGATAAATGACAGTTTGACTTAAGATTTTACAAAGTTTGTTTCTTAAATTGCTTCATTACATAGTGCATGTGCGGACAGGGTGATATCACACCCACAGTTGCAAATAATTTGAATTTTTGTTCTTGACCTGAGTGTGACACAAGTTCAATAAAAGGGCCTAGTAGACTACTACTTCATTGGTTGAAAAGCTTTGGACACCTCCTGTCCCACACATTTCTGACCTCAGATAAAGGAAAGGCATCATCTGATCATGTCTTTAAATGTTCGTAAAGTGATAGAAATTCACACCCTCTTCAAGGAGTAATTAGCTTTCTGTGCGTATGTGAGGAAGGATTTGGGGTTTCAACTGTATTTTTACATTTCTGATAACTATTTCCATCAGTCTTCATGTGAACAACCAAGTGCAACACCATGAACAACACCACACAGGATAAAACCAGCAGTTCTGCACCCAAATGCCATTTTCATTTCCAATTATCATGAATGAGAAAGCACTGGTTTACCACGAAAATTACCAAGAGCACTATTCTTTATGCAAAAGGTTACTCAAAACTGTGTGTAAGAAAACAAAGATGCTAGAGGTTTTTGTATTTGATGAGAAGAGTCAAAGCTACAGGGAAGCGGTGGAGGGCTGGATGGAGATTGAATAGAGACAGGAACCATGTAGATCCACTTGTCAAAGGTATAGATCCATCTATGTTGGTGTAAGACAGGAAGGGATTTTTTTTTAACATTTAAAAAATTATAAATGTCACTTAGAATAAATATATTATTTGATAAATAGAGATGTGTTTTTGGGGATGCATTGCAAGGAAATTTAAAACAACACATCTAAATAGGAAATATAAATAGTAAATGACAATATATATTAAAAACAGCATCATTTCCATCAACAAGAGTCACAGCTGTGCAACTGATGCAGAGATGGAGAAAATGTTAATTACCCTGCCCAGTCTGACAGCGACGGCCGCTCTCAAAAGAAAACAGGTTGGAGTCGTAGCCATAACGTCGTAGGCAGAGATACGGCCACCGGATGGCGTCCCTCTTCCGTGTATGAAGAATAAGCTCAGTCTGAGTGAGCTCCATGATTCCAGAGCCCAGCTCATTGCCCTCATCATCCACATTGGTGACCTGGGACAAAGAGAAGAAACGTAAATACAATTGAAAAAAATTGTAAATTACATTTGTTTATTTCAGCATAATGGCACATGGACCCAAATGGTACAGGTGGTAGTTTCCAGAAAAAAAAGTGTTGAATTCAGAGTTAATTTTTGATGAATAACCTTAAATTTGGTGAGATGGTTGTCTCGGATGGGGTCTCTGTACAGGCAGCTCCAACAGCTCCCCATAGCTTCAGCAGGCCAGCTGAAACCTGTCACAGACACCAAGAGCATTCATTCATTCATTGATGCTAACAGTAGCAATTTAATACCAATCATCCAACTTGGACAAAACAACACTGAAACAGGGAAAAACAGGAAACAAGCAAACACAAACGCCTTACTTAGTCCAGGCCATCAGTGGAAGGGGATTCCCGTCTCAATCCCAGGATCTTCGACTGGGCATCGTCGTCACAAGCCAGTTGGTTTGTTGGACTGACACCTTTAAGAGAAGCATGATGTTCTCCCCCCTGAAACCAACAACACCATCCAAGTTTAGATAGAAAACTTGTGGATTAATGCATAAACTTGACTTGCAAAAAAAGACATAAACTGTGCTCATTTTAGCAGAACTATTGGTGAACTAGGGTATCCTGGTGGCTTAAAAACTTTAAGATGCTAATCCTGTTGTGTGTCATTCGTCCACTTTCCGTCCTCATTTCCTGTAACCTCTCTGCTTTGCACTGTAGAGAAACTTCTAAGTTAACTACACACAAGAAACTTCCCAACATCAAAATTACCGCAATAACTGAGCATTTTTAGCCGTAAAAATAATGAAATGTCTCCGGCAAACCATATGTGACTTTAACCAAAAATAATCTGAATGATATTCAGATTTTAAATTTAGCACTGGCATTGACAGATAACGTAAAGTGAGGTATTGCCAGAAAGGACAGATTGTGCCAGTACATCCTTAGTTATACCCTGTAAGTGGATCTCTGAGAGAGCCTATTCTGTCATTATTTTTTAGCACATCTCATATGTTAAATCACAAAGAAACCAGACAAAAAAACTTAACGCTAGCATGTATATTAAGAATCAGGTATTAATTTAAAAAATTGACTGAAATATGTCCCCCTGTAAAATTATTTCTGGAAAACACTCAAGTAAACATCAACACATGCCAGCTGTGCATCTAATAATCAGGAGCAGGAAAAACAAAAAACAAAAAAACACAGAACAAATGTACTGAACAGTGTAATCCAGCTCTGATTTGAGCTCCAGACTAAAAGCAACACCGGACACTAAACACAAAACAGTGTCCTGGGTCCTCGTGCTCACATCTGCGCCGGTGCTCATGCTGTGATTTCTGCTCCCTGTCACCCTCACACACACAGCCTCCAAACACATCTCAGATCAACACCGCCGCATTATGGGTGCTGTAACCTGGGCCTCCACATCTGACTGGAGATGCCAGGCTGTACTCTCTCTCTCTCTTTCTCTATCAGGGGGGGGGGGGGGGGGGGGGGGGGGGGGGGGGGGGGGGGGGGGGGGGGGGGGGGGG
>JAQMCX010000057.1:12314243-12328813 GCA_029814765.1 Acanthurus leucopareius | reverse complement strand
CGCGTTAAAATCTTTATCGCGTTAAAATCTTTATAATTAATTGATCGAAATTAACGCGTTATAGTCCCGGCCCTAATTTTAACTAATAGTAAGATTAGCTATTATACTAGTGTTCATATGCTGATGCATGCAGTAGCTATCATGTACAGAAAAACTTAAGCTTTTTATAGTGAAAAATACTATCATGCCATTGTGAAGAACATATTCTCCTCTTCATTAAAGCTCAGTCACTTAAAATGTTATACAACAAAAGGCAAACAAATCAAAACTGCCATAAAAAATTCACAATTAGATTAGGTCTAAACATCACTTAAAAACCGAACTGAAAAAGGTTACACCTGAATGTGTGCATGTGTGATTGTGAAAGAGGAGATGTGTAAGTGTTTGTGTCGTTATCATTATGTTTATACTGTATGTACCCACACACCTTTGCCTTACTGACGAATAGTTGTTTGTGTTCAGACAATGGGTCCAGGCTAATGAAATCTTTGTGACAGAGGAAATGAGTTTTCCAGGAAAGTCATTGTGGAGAAAGACAGGAAGTAGAACAGAAGTGATTGTCAGGTCATTATTGTGCTTCACTGCATTACAGCACTTACACTCTACTCTCCCTAGATATGAGATACAATAGAGTCTATTCATCAAACACAATTAACTGTATTTTACGGTGAAGCTTCATAATAACAGCTGAAACATTAATTCTATCATGCAATTCATTACTGTTATTCTGAAAAGTTGTGCAGGTAACAGATAATGACATCATTATGCTACTTCATTATTGTATATTTCACACATAACTGCAGACTGTCCATGCAATTGTGAATTTATGCAATTCACAACATAAAAAATGAGAGTGTGATTCCAACAATTACACTGATACTTCATTGAAAGTGTTGTCTATTATTTAAGTCATCCCCTAGAAACTTAAAAAATGGCTGTTTCTGGTTTGTTCTCAAATAGCTGTAAATGGCAAAGTAACAAATATTTTTGTTACTTTGCCATTTACAGCTACAGAACTGCCATGTGAAGCAGAAACCAAACACATGCTCTGGATAGACCCTTTCACATTTTTACATGTTTACTCTGCCACCATAAGCTCTACATGCTTGAGAGGGGAGGGTAAACAATAAGATATTTACTTGGTTGCAATCTGCAAACTCACAAATATTTACAGAAAAGTTTTCTAACTTGACCTTTAACACAACTGCAGCTTACAGCTTGAAATAATTTTATCCCCAAGAATCCAAATGTTCACATAATCTAACATTCTGTGGTCCATGATCTGTTTCCCTAGACATGTTAGTTGGTGAAATACAGATGAATACACTGCTATGTTTTATACTATCCCACTCATCAAAAGATCCAACACTCAGGCAATATCCTAAGAATATGGATGCAGAGCGAATTTAGATTATATGGACTAGGCTGCAGAATGGTTTGAAATGTTTTTATGCACATTTAGACTTCTGTCATCAAAAACATGTCACAAAATTAGACAAGAATTCAAAGTGGCTTCAGTTGTTGCTCTTCAGAGCAAATTGTCAGTTTTTATCATTTCACATTTTTAACAGCAAAATAATTTCCTACTGTTCTGTAAAAACTATACGTCAAAAACAAAGTGGACTTTTCATGTTTTTGAAAAATTGTGATTATCTCATGGAAATTTTGGATGTCCCTATGAAATTAAGCAATGCATCACTGGTCAAACTGTGATCCAGTTATTTAATATTTTAAAGAAATAAAAGACACATTTTATCAAACCACATGGGAACACTAATCATAATGATAACTTAAATAACCATCTATAAATCCAATATAGGACATCACATTGTGTACTCAACACCAAGGGACTACGTAGCACGACAACATAATGAATCCGCTGGCACCCCTCTGGGAACCAGTAGAATGGTCTGTTCCAGCATGTCCCAGGCCGTACGGGCCAGCTCACTAATGAGCCCACGGGGGAGCACCCACTGTCTGTGTGTTTAATAGACCGCAGCTCTGCCAGAAACTACACAGAGAAAAAGAAGGAAGGGGGGGAATGAAAGAAAGAGAAAGAGAGGGCTATGGAGTGAGAGAGATATCCTTGCATGTGGTGAGAAACAAGCAGCTCATGCAAGAAACTCCATCATTATGATGCAGACAGAGAAATGCAGAAGATAGAGAAAAGACTAAGTTGTTCTCATTATAATTTCTCCCAGCAAAATCATCCAAGAAACACAGTCATATTATCCTCAGTGTCCTACTTAAACCTCAAATCTCCAGAGGGTCAACTTTAAAGAAATAAAAGTTGAATATTAGCAGAAGGTCAACTGAGATGTTTTATTTCTTCAAACACAAGGCTTTGCCGAAGTTGGACATAAATGACTTCAGTTTTTCTATATAATGACACAGAAAATTAATGCTTTAAAGTGTAAGAGTATATTATTATTTTTATTACTAGTAGTAGTAGCAGCAGCAGTAGTAGAGTAGTAGTAAAAGTAGTAGGAGTAGTAGTAAAAGGAGTAGTAGTAGTCACATGATATCAAAACTTCTCCTGTGCTGAGAGCTGCTCTGCACTCATCAAACGAAATTCAGAATTGTTAAGAATTTTTCACATAGCCTCCTATCTCCCCACTGTACATTTTCTAGTAGTTACATATGCCATCACTGAAAAACGCAGGGTTAATTGATAACAACTATAACAACTGTGCTGTACTTAGGTGGGCCATTTGCATGGTCCTTGTGTTGTGCAGGCTGTCTCAGTGGCATTGCTTATTGACAAATTTGACTAAACTTAGCCAGCATATCAAATTATATCAAAGTTCCAGAAAATACATTTTTAAAATTCAACCAAAACTAATAATGTAAATTTTTGTAATAATGTGAATTGGTCAGCCCTGTTTTATCAATGATTATTTTAGATATTTATAAAATGGAGATCAATACCCTCCTTAATTATTTTATAGCTGACTGAAGTAATTACAATGCCCCTCTTCTCCTCATGCCTTCACCTGACAAGACTCACTTTAAGGCTTTTCAGTGCTTTTATACTATTCCTCAAGATTGCTGATGCAGTAACATGAAAATGTTTGGTGGCATCTTAGCTTTTTCCCCTTCAGTGTGTGGGGCCATGTGTTAGGGTAGAGTAAATCAGGGGTTGGCATAATAAAATGAATGATTAAGTATTAAATAATAGTAGAAATTGTTAAAGCAATACATAAACAGTGACTGTAAAAAATACTAGGATATTTCATTTGAGATATCTTTTGGACTATCAGTATCTTAGTTATCAGAATCAGAACCGTCTTTTAGACTCAACTGCTTTTTTGTATGTCCTCCTCAATGAGTGGTATAGATTTTTAAAAATCAAGAAGGGACAAACATTTGATTTATTTAGAGCATGAAGTCTTCCAGAGGTGTCAGGGGAAGATCTAACTAAACTGCATATCCATTCTCACTTCAAACATCCTGCCATGATTTCTAAGTAGGTGATCATCATAATTTAAGACTACTAAAAAGAAAAAAAATACTCTGATGAGATATGCATTCTTCCATTCCTGGTTTTCCTCAATTTGAATTTGGCAACTGCTGAGAAAAACAACTGTAGATCCCAGACTTTATATCTTTTTTCTCAGGTTTCAACAGGACCAAATGGCTTCCTGGCAACAGAGTTAAATTAAAAATCTCCCTTATGCCGTAGCTCAGGGCTGACAGATAAGATTTATGCACTTTGAACCCCCTTTAAAAAAGATGGAAAAACCTCTGTTTTAAGATGAAAAGAGTTAAAGGCTAGGGGGATATGGAACACTAAAATCCCATCTTCAAGTGCTGATGAGTAGATAAGTTTTATATCCAAACATGTTTGCACCTGGCCTCTGAGTGTTAAGAAGAAAAAGATGCACATCATAAAAACTACATCACATGACTTAATGCAGGATTTGTGTGTATGGCTGTGTGTGTACAAGGGCTTGTGTTCACATGTCTGATGTGGTTTCCCTCTGTAATTAAAGTCCTTTAGAAGCCAGTGCACCTGGTTTTGAATGAACCCCTATGGCAGAGATACAGACAACATCTATCTGTCTTCAAAAACACATCTAACACCACTAATAGCCACACTCAAAAAGAAAGACAGACTGTCTGATTAACATGCTAATGAGAAGAGGAAGAGACATGTGGACAAAACAGTAGAAATCAGCAACAAGTAGAGGTGCAAATAGACAAACATGACAGAAGACAGACCAGCAGAGAGAGAAAAGCAAATAAAAAGGAACAGTTAAACATCTGACAATATGAGGAGACCAATGTAGAAGGAAACAGAGATACAAGAGGAAAAGAGAGACAAGAACACTGCTCTAAGAAACCAAAATAAGTAGAAAATATGAAAAAGGAAGTCTAAGACAGAAGAAAAATGAGGAGAAAAAGGCAAATGGAGAGACAGACTGATGGATACACAGTGTTATTTGTCATTATACTGTTAGTTTCAAACAATTATTTTGATCTGACAAGAGGCATTACATGAGTGCTGATATGGAGTTTATCAGGACTTTTAAATATACATGTATAATTCCTCCTTATAGTTTTTGTACTAATTACCTTAAATTGTAACAAAATTTAATTGTAACAGACGTTTCACTGGGGGGGTGAATATTTAAAAACAAAAAAAACATTTTCAAGCTTAATTATGAGTAGTTGTCAGAAGACTGCAAAGGGAAGGAAAGAGGCCTGGATACTCAAATGCATACCCCCAGCTGTGCTCATTTTTACATCAGCCACCTAGTCAAATTATTATAGTGCAACAGATAAGCTTACACTATGAGGAAAACAACTTGGTTTTAACATCTGTTAGACCTTGCTAAGCCTCAAAATTAGGAAAAATAGGCATCTATCAACGAGTTTCCGGTAAGCCATAATTGAAATTCAAGGAGATCAGGAAACCACTGAAAAATGTACTGTCTAATCAAGTTTTTGACTTATCAGAAAATACATGTCCAAGAAACTCTCAAAAGATTTTAATTTCACCAGCTGCAAACAATCAATGGAAAATGGATGGCAGGTGAAGATAATAAGCATAAAAACATTCAAATAAATTTATACAAAGTCGCTGGTCTGCAGTAACCTGTAGATCTACTCAAAGTAGTCTCACAAGCTAGTGCATAGGCTAGCATGTCTTGCTTGGTCATGCTAGTGCAGTGAATATCAGCACAGTTGTAATTATCTTTGTCCTAAAACCAAATAATATCTCTAATTATATTTGGTACAACAGTACTCACTGTCACGTCATATTGCTTATTTGTGCTTTTTATGTCTGTATATGACAGTGGCACTATCACTAAAAAAAATGCTCTATTGACCATTTATTATTATATTGTACGAACATATGTGTATATATGCATGCAGGTGGAGTGGTCATCTGTGTAGGACACAAGTGCAGGACCCATGACTGTCTCAGAGAGATCCCCTCTGTTATCCTCTCCATTGTGGAAGACAGTGATAAATCTTTAATAGGCTCACCACTGCTCTGTGTATGTACGTGTAAGTGGGTTTGTATCAGTGTCTATGTGTATGTGTGTGTGCGTGCTTGTGTGTAAGGGGGATTTTTGCCTTCTGCCCCCTGGCTTCTATCACTGTAATACTGTTCACACACCATTTCTGCTGCAGACAGACACACAGATTTTTCATCATAGGCAGCAGGAGCATCATCTTGTTCGGGCTCATAAATAATTTCCTGCAGCTCAAGTCTGGCCTGGAAACCTGCCTTTCACTCCATGCCATCCACTCCCCCTCTCCAAGCACAACTCTCTCTTTCTCTCTCTGACTCCCTGCCATCGCCTCTCCCCCTCCCACTACACTGATTCTTCTCTCTCTTCCTCTCTGTCACTCCCTGCCATCCCCCACTATCCCCTGCTCCACTGCTAAAACCACCATGCTCGCTTTGGCTCTGTGCCCTCCTAGTCGACCCCTTCTTCTAGTGCAGCGATCTCTATCCCTCTCTCCAGTGCTTTACTTGTGAATCTGGAAAACTCTCAACAGCAGCAGAGGGGGCTGAGGTGATCCAGGGGGTCAGGGAACACATTAAAACCACACTGCCTGGAGCACACTAGTCAGGGTCTTGTGCTGTGTCTCAACACTGTCATGCAATAAACAGTGAGTGGCAATGGATTTAGATTTAGCACACTGGTAGACAATCTCCTTCTCCAGACACACTTCACAGGACATGTTTGACAAAATATTGGAGGAACACTGACGCAATAAACAAATGGTGATAGGGGACAGTCAAAACAATAGGGATACAGCTGGTCACTCATCAAATCATACAACATAGGTTCTAAAAAGGTTTTTGGTGATCAGCCAGGAGTAATTTAAGCATTAAAAGTATTGTTTATGCTCATGTGCTTTTAAAAAGTTATTTTTTACGTTGCTAAAGGAATCTTCAAAACTGCTTTCGGATATATATGGCAATTTTTTACAAACTTAACATCCCAAAACAATTTTATTATTAATATTCAGGACCAACAAATTTTAGCAGTCACCAACTTCTCCAAAAGGTTTCCACAAACCAATTAATCGCAATGTGATTGGACTTAACTGCCAGTTACCAGAGTTACATATACTTTTGACTATAATAACAACTGAAATTTCTGCTTTCTTGCAGGTATATTAGGAGTCTTTCCTTGTAATTGCCTAATTACTACACCACAGCAAAACTTGGATGAATGATAAGTCTACAACGCTGGCCAGTATCAGCTAGTTGCTTAAATAGTCAACTAGTTGACTGGTTGACTTTTCTATGAAACCTTACAATACACTGCTACCTTGTTAACTCCAGGAATTGTAATGCCCAGGAGACAAAGTTAGACTATTTAGAAAGCTCTGTAATATAACAGCATATATACTTGTGCATCCATGGGAAAAACAGTCAGTCAGGGAAAGGGAGCAACACAGAGAGGGTGGAGACAGGAAGGAGAGAGGAGGCTGAGAGGGGGGACTGGAAAGAGAGGGAGGCAGGTTGGGTCTGGGGATGAGAGTCTGGTCCCTAAGGCTGTGTGTGTGAGTGTGTATGTGTGTGTTTCCGTCATCCTATTCTCACAGCTCAATAATGATAAATAAGTCAACCTTCTCTCCTCCCCTCTACCCCTCTCCCTGCTCCTGTCACACACAACCCTCCTCTGTTCATCTACCCCTCCACTACACTCCCAGTGGTAATGAAGCAACAGTAGGTACTAGCTGACAACTGTGCAGACCAGAGTTTCATCTATATTCATTCTGCTATAGTGGGCCACCCCAGTAAGACCCCTTCCTCCTCCTAAAAGACAAAAACAACAACCATCCATTTCTTTCTTTCCCTACACCCATTCACTGTATCAATCAGTCCCACCACCCAGCAAAATCTTCCTATCGAAGCAGCAATCAGCAACTATATTAAGAACATCATAAATATCAAAACTGTACTAACTCATAATAATAAATAAGGTGATGAATAAGGTAAAGGTGATGTTAAACCTATTCATGCTTATAATTAACTTAAAATGGAACAATAAATATAATTTATTGTTGAAGTTAAGAAACAGAGGGTCCAAACCAAAACATAACCAGCTCCACCCCATTTTATCCAACCATTAGCATGAAGCCAACATTGACATGTGTGTCATTTTGTTGTGCAATTGCACTACCACACTTTTTTTTGTGGGGAAACATAATTAATAGAAAAAGTAAGGCAATGGATAAGAGAAAAATAAAGAAACCAAAAATAAAGCAAGATAGCAAAAAGGAGAGAGCTTCCTATATTTCTGCCGCTGTTTGTTCTCTATCTACTGTATGTGTGTCTTGAGGGTCCTAATTGCTGCTGAGGTCAGGCTGCTGAGCAGTAAAGTTGTGTTTGATGCAGGTAAGAGTGTGTGTGCGCGCATGTGTGTATGACTGCTCTGCATGCCCTTGACTTGCAGCTGGCAAACAACGCTTTAGGCCCCCACAGCTGCCTCATCATTACTGTTCACAGGGATCCCCTGCCACACACTCACACATACTCACAGGCACACACAGTGAGAGAGACTTAGTCACAGCTACACAGGCACAGACACAAAAACAGACACATGCAGACATACACAGAGACACTCACCCCTTCCCGCAGGCTCCTCATTAAGCCAGTGTAGGCGGCAGCGGGAACGAACCACAGTCCCTCTGGGGAGCCTCTCTTCTCCTCCTGATAGAGAGACATAGAAAGACAGGGAGAAAGGGTAAGAGGAGAGAGGAGGAGGGGGTACCAATGGGGGCGGCGGGGGCAGTGGAAGAGCAGAGTGGGAGTGAGAGAAGAGCACAGAGATAAAGTGGAGGAGATGCAAGTAGAGAGGAGTGAGGAAAAGGGCAAGAAAGGGCCAAGACAGAGAGGGGAGATGAGAGCAAGAGGAGTCATGACATCTTGATTACTCGGTTACCATATATGTGTGTGAACATACTTTCATAACTATTTAAATTCAACAGATTTTTTTTCAACATACTGATAGTATGTAGACAGATAGTATGCATAGGCATTACATGTTTTTATCATTTTGCCTTTTTTTGTTCATCTCATTTTCATTTTTAAATAAGTGGAGGTATAAAAAAGAGAGTAATTAAACTTTTATCATGCTCTAAAAGTCTTAATTTAAAATTCACAGGACTGAAAATATCAAGAATTTTCATTATCAATTTATCTCTAATTTACTTCAACAAATAATGCATTAATAATTAAAACCATAAAATGCCACAAAATAGAGAAAGAATGGTCATCACATTTTCTCAGAGAAAAAGGTGATTGCTTATCTTGTCTGAACATCAGTCAGAAATACAAAGATACTTAGTTAACAACTATAAAAAAAATGAGAAAAACATCAAAAATGTAAATTTTGACAAGCTACTAGAACTAGAAAAGTTTTTTTTGACTCTTAAATAATTCATCTGATCATGATGATGTGTGTATTTCTTTTCCCAACAAAATACACTATACAACTGTCACTAGCATTGTTCCACAACTCATGAAATTCAGAATATTTCAACCAATAATTTTTATCTTTTCATGAAATAATGCCCCATTTCACTGCTATTGTGTTAGGCTTTAGGCTATCTCTAACCTTGAGGATAGAGACAGCACTGGAGGCTATAGCTAATCGTTGTCATTGACTGGTGCAGCAGAAAAGAGGAGCATAGCAGACGATTCTACCCAGGGACACTTAGAGGCTCATTCCATATTACTCAAAAAAGTTTCTCCTGCCATTAGACAGACAAAGTTTCTAGACTTGTGACGATACCAGGTTTTACTGTTCAAGGAACTTACATATAATTGTATCAAGTGGACTATTTCTTGGACTATTACCTTAGAGAATTTAATTATGACCCTCAATGTTTTCAGTGGTCATGTACTACTTCATTAAACATTTTGTTGCCATTTTTGGTCATATAGTATTTCAGAAGACATGTTATCCATACGTCACTGTACTCATTCAGTAGGGAATAGTCTTATAACAGTCTCTTTCAACCTTGAAACTACCATCCAAAAGTTAAATAAAAGTTGGTGTTTCTGTGGTGATTTTACAAGGTCTTCAGTCATATCCAACCTTGAGAATAAAGGCAGCAATGAAGCTGATCACTGACACTGAAAAACCATAAGACCTGCAAGTCCTAAGACTCCTAGTCTCAGTGCAAATCAAATAATTACTAGGCTTTTAGAACTATCAATTTCATTGCTGGCACTACTAGAAACATTACATTTTTTAATCAAAACTTGAATAAAGGACAGAAGCCAAAACAGCACTATAAACTTAGAGAACTTGTTTTACACGCTACCTAATCATGACAATAGATGAGGAGCAAAAGTTAAAATTTTGCCAAGCTCAAGCAAAAGAAAAGAAAACATAGAATCGCTGTCATTGAAAAAATGACCAGTAAGTGCAGTCACTAATAGCCGTAGATAGCCCATTTATTTATTATTTGTTTTGAAGTGGCATAGACCATTTCTAATAGGCTGCAAGGTGTCTATTAATTTTTAAAAGAGGACGCCTCCTAAATTGTTTCAGTTAAACAGTCTGTTCCACATTCCAAATTAATACACTGACAAAGCCTGTATCTGTAATCAGCCAATATCACATTTACAACATTACTCTTTTAATGTCCTTACTTTTGAACACCACAAGACAGCAACTGTAACACATAAGCAAGGTAAACTGCCCCTCTGAACTTACTCAAACCTTCTATCACATTTAAGATTAACTCTAAGGTCATTGTTGACATGGGCATTACATGTCTTTTGTTGGCATAAATCTTGGTACTCATTTGGTTAAAATGATATGGCGGAACAGCCAGCTAGTCTTGTTGTAAAACATATGGTAAAATTATACTTATTGTTCATCAAGTGCATGTTACTTTAAAATATATATTCATATTTTTGAACAACAGAGGAAAAATAAATGCAGAAAAAATGCAGCAAACGTCTCCATTGTGTTTGACATTAATGGAATGCCAGTAATGGTTCCAGATATAAGTAAAACTTCCAGGGAAACAAAGTTATGAATTGTGAAAAACTTTAGAATGTGATTTTCAAAACACATGAAAATGCTAATTATTGGTCTTATTTTGCAGAGGCAACAATTTATTGCACATTCTGGCCTCCAAGTTGGCCATTTATTCCAGATAATGGATACCTTGTTGGGCTTTTTACCTCCAGGTTAGGGTTTGTGTTTTTATTTTGCAAATGTAACTAACTAATAGATGGTTACATTTCTAAGGTGCAATTCAGTAACTCGTCCTTATTTCTAAGAGAGGTACAGGAATTAGTCAATTACCAAGCCATCCATTAAGAACCTATTGTAACAATGGAATTACTCTAACTCCTTCAGGAGCTGAAAAGGCACTTTGTTAAGAGCTTTTACAGGACACTGATGAGATTTTCCATGACTTCAGGAGAGTAATAAATGTAATCAGGCAGCGTGATTGATTTTGAAGGTTAACCATCAGTTGTGTGAACAATAATCTCACACTTAATCAATTGCCTGGCTAGATTGAGGTTAATCAGAAATAAATTGAGATCACCTTTTCTACTGAAGTCAAACAAGGCCTCCTCCACTTTTCCCTTGTAATTTTCAGGGCTAAGGGTCAATTCACTTTCAGTTTAATTTAGTCAGCATGCAAATTTAAACTCCATTACCTAATGACAGAGCACACAGAGCTCATTCATTTAACTCAAGATTGGCATTTCTTACTGAAGTATAAGGGAAAGGGTCTAATGATCTTTCTTGCATCTGGCATTGGTGTTGTGCTTGATTCCTTTAGGCTCATTAACTTAAAAGAAAGCAGACAATCCGCATCAAATACTTCTGATAAACTCTTCTCTTAATGAAGAATTTCACCAACTATATTTACAAAACCACCTTCTGGGGGCATACTGATGGCCAAGAATAGTTGGGTACATAAAACGTTATGGGCTAGTTTGCCTCGAGAGTGGTTTGCAAATTATTTTCAGAACAAAATAGGGGTGTATGACTTCACAGTTTGCCTACCTTTAACTGTTTGCAGTTGTGTTTTATCAGCAGGGTGAACAGTCAATGGCAGACTGCATTTTTTTAAACAGGAAAAAATATGAGCCAATAAATTAGCTTAATGACAATTTCTGGTTCTTTAAATACCAGGTTAGCGGGGCAAGTCTAATCAATAATAAGAGTACTTGTCTGAGATTTAACTGATGACTCAGACACATTACAGAATGCCAGTTACATCAAGATACTAGATTAAAAGCAGTCTCTCAGACAGTGTCACAGGCAACTTTTTCTTGTGAGCTCGGCCTTAGTGACTTAAAACACTAAACTATCAATTCAATACTGATATTACACTAATAATCTGCCAAACAGTAAAGAATATTTTTCGCAAAGATGTGGCACAATAAATGAGTCAGTGAGTGATTGCATAGTAAACTAGAAAAATATTCAAACTGTCTTTAACAAATAGCTGTATTGGATGCCATACTACTTGTGGTCATGAAGTGTAGTTATACTAAATAAATTGTGAAGAGTTTTTCATTTCTGTTTATATTGAAAATTACTCCACATTCATGTGCCAAAAGCAATGGTATTAGTGGTTTTCTTTTTTGTCTTTTGTTTAACATCTTAGCTACAGTTAGGTGTATATTCACACTAGCCAAATAATAAAAATATTAGAATTCTGCCCACACTCTGTTAACCTTGTCCAATAAATGGAAAGTACATAAAAATAACCTTTGAAGCTAAGAAAAAAAGAATATTTTGATCAGCAGGATCTACTGCAATCAGCGCCCTTTTGTGTTCATGCAAGTTTACATGTGCACTAATTTCTCTTTTATAGTGTGTTTGGGCCCATGACTGCCCTTATATTCATCAGCTACAATATTCTCTGTTTCTTTATATTTCTTCATATAAATATCTGTAATATATAGCCTACCTGTGAGGCAATGAGGTAGAGGAACTCCCCCAGTGGTGGCAGCAGGAACTGCTTTATATTACTATTCCTGAGGTTGTCTCTCAACAGGTCTGTTAGTGAGGACACAACCTAGAAAAAGAGGAGAGAGAGGAATATTTTCATCAGTACTTTTATTTTGATGTTGCAAATCAAAATGGAAAACAGTAACAGTTAAAAAATGCTCCTGAAAATTATAGCAAAGAAAATTGGTTCAAAAGTAGCACTCCTTCAAAGTACAGCAGGACTTGGAGAAATTAGACTAATTTAAGATTAACTCTTATAAACTTATTCAATATATATATATGATAGGTATCATACAATGATATCTGCCTTTAACATTCAGACTAAAAGACATTAATATACTGTAAGCTTGCACTAAAAGTTTTTTCTTCTCAACAGCCATAATTCCAGTTCACATCTCCCTGCCATCCATACATTTTATAGTACTTGACATTGCCCAGCCTAGGAAATCTAGGCTTGACAGCAGCCTCACTTTAAAGCAGCACATGGGGTAACTGGCATAGATGTAACAAAGAAACTATATTTAAAAAATTTAAATTAAATTTAAATTAAAAATAGAAAGAGGTCACTTGTATCAGAAAATGCAAAATTCTCTCTTGAGGTCAGGAAAGTTAACCATAGTGTTTGTGTTTGTCTACTGTGATATCAGATTGTGACCACAACAGAGCCTTTCTGTGTGGAGCTTGCATGTTGTCCTCATGTCTGCGCGGGTTTCCTCTGAGTGCTCCAATCCCCCCCCCCCCACCAAAAACGTGTAAACGAGCTGTACTACGACAGCCCATTAAAATGAATTTTCCCTATGGGGATTAATAAAGTGAATATTATTATACTACTATTTTATATTATATCTCTTATTTTCATGCTGCTTTCTCTACCTTAAAACAACTTGATGATGCAGTCTGTCATTTTGCTTTAGGCTTTACTACACAATCTACTTATCAGTATGTAATATATGAAAGGTAGACTGGCTCAAGAAGAGAACTACATTTAATCATTTTTACATGTAAAGTTCTCTTGGAAAAGGAGCCTCAATTCCCTTCACAAGTGTAAAAAGACCAGAACTTGTGATTTCTCAAATTATTACCTCTAGGGTAAATGCCGAATTTGGGAGGACTACCTTTGAGTATTTATAACTACTTTGCACTCTTTAAATGGAATGAAGTACATATTATTTAAAAACATGAATGTCTCATCCCACTAGGCAAAATGTTGAATCTACTGAGCAATATGTGATTGTCTCTCATGCTGAATGTGATTTGTAACATCTGGCAATGCTCGTTTAGCTCTTTGTACATTACACATCTTTTTTTTGTTTGGCTATATAGTATTTAAAATAACCATTCAGGAATGCCTGAAATATACGATCGACAGAAATCAGAAGACGTCTGATAACTCTCTCAGGCCTGGACTGAGGACAACTGCATTTTTGTTTAGGGTTCAGCGTCTTTTTGCCTTTTTCTTGGGCTTCAGCAAGTGAAATGCATCTCAGCTAGACCAAGATCAGGTGGCTGAGCATACCATTGTGATGAATCCATTTTGTATGCAAGAGTAAGGGTAAACGCAAAGTGTAAGAATAGGGAGGAGAGGGTAGCAATTAATAATTTCAACAAAATGACAGTAAAGAAGAAAGAGACACAAGGCATAAAACAGAGTCATAACGATGAATGAAGAAAAAAGCAATGCAGAGAAAAAAAAATAGGGCGAAGATATTAGGTAGGCAGCAGCCACATTAAATTCACTAAAAAATCACAAGGCATAACATAAACATACATAAACATAAATACATGATGAGAGACACACACATATGTATGTATACACAAACACGCATGTTTAGGGCATTAAAATATATTCAAAAACATAAATAGGTACATAAATTCATGCATATCATATGTACTTGTGGGAAATGCACACTACAGTCATATTCACACACACACACACACACACACACACACACACTACAGTCTCTCTCTCACACACAAACACAGTCACATTAAAAACACACACATGCACGCACGCACACACACACACACATGCATGTACACACGCACGCATGTACACACACACACGCACACACACACACACACACACACACACACACACACAAACAC
>JAQMCX010000057.1:12299543-12314143 GCA_029814765.1 Acanthurus leucopareius | reverse complement strand
ACACACACACACACACACACACACACACACACACACACGCACACACACACACACACACACACACACACACACACACAAACACACACACAGTTAAGTATATGCAGAGACAGCCTTGCTGGCTGGCTGCTTCCTGGCATTAGCATTACTGCCAGCTTCCCCCCTCTGTGATCTGATGCAAGTTCTGCCTCACTCCTCTATCTGTCCCTCTCTTCTCTTCACTTTTTTTCCATCCTTGTCTGTTCGCTCTCTCATTCCTTTGTTTTTCACTGTACTTCCCTTTTCTCTTTCTGCTCTACTTTGAATTGTCCTTTATGCATCACAAAATATATCGCACCTTTCCCTTCTCTTCCTTTACTACTTTTTCTCTCATACTTGCTTGCCTTCACTGTCTCTCACCTTCTGTCATTTTTTTATTGTAGGAGAAGTGGTAACAGCCTGTTTGTCATGCTCTCTCTCAACATATCTTCCCTTTCCCAGAAGAGTTATTCTTTCTTTTTATTTTTGCCCAAGAACCGTGGTGTTTCCTCATGCTGAGCCAAGGATGGGCATGGTACGCTATCAGTTTGCCACTAGAATCCTGAGTAGGTCTGAGCATCAATGTCAGTAAACATTGAGACTTGAGACTAGGACAGAAGCTGGTTACGGTTTTGTTCATGTTATCAAATCAAATCAAATCAAATTTTGTTTATATAGCATTAAATCACTACCAAAGTTGTCTCAAGACACTTTGCATGCACATTTGTCATAACTTATTCATACATAAAACATAAATTTATACCATGTTGTGTTGCTATTAACTTAAATTGCAAATGGTAGTGCTGTAAATGAAATAAGCAAAAACAAACAAGCAAACAAACAAACAGTTTCTCCAAGTTAATTGCTCAGTGTTCTTCTCTCTAAGTCCTCTCCTGGACTAATATCACTAATAACATAAATAGTCTAGAAGAGAGTTGAGATCTTGGGGTGTGTCTGAAACTGGCCACACAGCTGCTCGTAGGCAAAGGGTGTTGAAATGCACCACTGCACAACAAGCCAGTGTCCTAAGAACACATATAACATACACACACACTCATGACTCTCAGATCCAAAACATATCACCATGATTTCAGCAACAAATTTCCCTTGGATCTAAGAATGTACATGAATGCACACAAGCAAAAAAAATATGCATTGAATGGACATCCAGAATTATATGGTGCTACAGAATAAAAAAGATATCTTAACACATATGCAGAAATTTTAAGCTTATACACACATATACAATCCACAAGTTACAAGCAGTTACGTCAGTTATGTTTGCACAAAAGAAAGAATAGAGAGAACAGGGTGCTTGATTATCTGTCCTGTAATGAAGAAATTGTACTTTGGCTTATTTCTATTGAGGGGAGAGAACAAAGTAACATTTAAAGCAATGGTGAAGCACTGAAGTTAAAAGTCACCTTATCAACCAATAATGAATAGAGATGAGTAAGCTAGCCTCATGAAAACAGTTAAATTTTTTTGACGAAAGTTTACTTTTAGTGAAATAAAAGTCTAAATATAGTATCAGCAAACTATCTGTGAATGTTCTCATTCATCCAGGTCATGGTTATTCATAGCAAATAAATCGAAGGCAACTGGACTTGCCAGTTGCCTTCGATTTATTTGCTATGAATATCAGCAAACTCTTATTTATTTTACATACATAAATCATTTTGATTCAAGTTAGTTTCACTTGATATTTTTCCCCGTGGTCATCCACAACCATCCACAGTGGACCCAACCAACAGAGCCAGTCCCACAGAACCATTGTGCTGAGAAGTCTTGTAAAAGTAGCCATTGATTAGTCAGGCTAACCCTATTAAAGCTGAGGCAAGTGAACTGCAATGCAAAGTCACACAGTGGAAGGTTTTTAAATGTCAAAAACTTATTTGCTACAGCTCTAGTAGCAACACATACTGTAAGAGAAGAATTCTGAGCTATAAGATACAATCATACTCAGACTTGTGTAATAAATCATAACCATACAACACAGTAAAACTTTTTCTCTGCATTAAACTCATCCCTACAGTGGGCATCTATTATATGGTGTCTCGGGACCAACTCCAACAGTAAGTGTGGAGAATTGACCTATACATAAGTGTTTCTGAGGGTGAGAGAAACTGGAGCGCCCGTGAAAACTTTGGCAAGCAAAACATGTTAACATTTACCACATCTAGAAAGACCCGATTCAAAATTTTCCAAAACAACAATAACGAATGCATGGCTTAAATACACAAAGGTAGCATATGTATCATGTTTAAACTGTTTTGTTGCGAAATCAAAAACCTAATTTAAGAGATGTTTGATGAAGGACAAGCTCTGAGAGCATCTACTTTGATACTACAACACTGGCAAATTTTGTTTGACCATAAGTATATGGATCCGTGCTGTAGGTTTGTTGGTTTGTATTTATTAGGTGTGAGATATTTACACAGTGGTTCAAACTTTCATCTAGCAAGAGGTTTTCACAAATGTTTGTGTGGTGGCTTCTTTGAGCCAATGCCCTCTGAATGTGTGTTCCTGAAGATTTCTGTGGGCTTTTGGAAAGCATTAAGACTCCATATCCCCATTAAACACACTGCAAAGAAGAGGCTTTATTGGCTAAACTGCTTTTAAAGCCACAGAAAACTTTGGAGGTGATGTTAAGAGAACATAATATCTAGTCAGTTCTTAAGTAAAAGCTCTCCTATAACACATAAAGAAAGCAGCAAACATAAATTGGTAAAATAATTCTGGAAAATTGAATTCTCATTTAATTTTGTGTTATTTCAAAAGAAAAAGGGAGAGGTTGCAAGACAAAAACAGACAAACTAGAAAGACACAAGAGAAAGCAAGTGGACAGACAGACAGGACAGAGTGAGATAGAAAAAAACACAAACGAGTGTGTTTTTTGTTTTTTGTTTTATTTTTGTTGGGTTGTTGGGGTGGGGTGGGTTGTGGGGTAGGGGGTTTGAAGCATATAGCAGTTTCCATGGTAACTAAGCCCAGCCCTGACACTCCAATCAGCAGGACTGCAGCTGGAGAACCCCTGCTGAGAGAACACACACACACACACACACACACACACACACACACACACACAAACAAATGCCTGTATGTGCTGTTTTATTGATCATCTGTTGGAATCACTATAACATATCAGTGCACATAAACAGGGCATTTGCATGCGCACATACATACACAGGTAAAGGGAAAAAGAAGTACACAGATACACAAATCTATATACACAGGACCCCTGTTGGGTGCACACACAAATACATCTCAAAGAAGTCCATGTACACTTAAAAGACACACACACAGAACCCCTGCTGAGTCTATAGATGGACAAAGACGTGGTCATACACACAGACACACAAAGACACACAGGCACAAAAGTACAGCTTTTTCCTTTTCTTAACAATTTGTCATCCTACGGTAGCTACAGAGAGGTAAGGAGGAAAGCGGAAAAAATGTTCCGCCATTTGTCCTTAACAACTAGAGCAGCGAAAAAAACACTGCCATGCTATAGTCGGCCATTTTGTAAATCGCCGTGACGACTCGGTAGCAGTAAAGTGTCAGAACAAGTGGAGAATGAGACAAGAAAAAGACAAACTGAGAAAGGGAGTGGATATGAGATCAGAGCTATTGTAGACGGAGTGGATTTCATTCAGAACAAATAGATGTGATCGAGCAGACGAAGACACCAAAGAAACGTGGAGAGACGGTAAAAAAAAAAAAAGACAGGAAAAGGTGTTGAGTTCTGTTCAGGATGAAAGGATCAAATGTCACAGAGCAGCTCCAGATCTCAGCTCTTTACAAAACCACATTTACATTAAATTAGTTCAGCACCCACTTGAATGTGTGTGTGCAGGTGTGTCTGTGAGTCTGTGTGTCAAGGGAGGGGGATTCAGTAAAGTATCTGAATTTCCTATGTATGTCCTATTATCTCACAGCACTTGCTTTTCGTAATATTATGGGTATTATGTTGATGTAACTACACACACTCATTTGCCTCTTTAGTAGGTTCACATTGCTAAAACTAGAGCAACTTGATCCAGCAGCCCTGCATGTATCACCTCTTCATTTTAACTTTAGTTGAAACAGTTTTTTAAGAGAAGGCAATTCAACTTTCGGGTCATTTTAGGGGCTACAATATGTTGTGTTTTTGAATAGTACTGCATTATACTGACAGGCATCTTTCTATTACTTTGTCAACCCCATTTATATCAATGAGGGTAAGCTAAATGACAAATCACTTTACCCAACAGTATAATACAGTACAATTCAACACAACCACAATCTACAGCCTCCAAAATGACCAGAAAGTTTAATCAAAGTCACTATTTCCTTTACAAATTGTACAGAATGTTTTCTTTAGATTGCACATATGTTAATATGGTTTTATTATTATGGTCTATACAAAAGTTTAGTGTCCATTTTTCTTAAAAGAGGGATATCTCCCTTGTTGCTCCTCCTGAGGGTTTTTTGGAAGATTTTCCTTATTTGAATTGAGTGACTAGGACAGTAGGTGTAGTATGCTGCACAGATTGTATAAGTCCTGGATAATTGTGGGATTTCAGGTACTGGGCTTTAATTATATTATTAGTTCTGGCAAGGTGTCCCTAAAAACTGGCAACTATTTGTCTGGAGGCGGGGTGGGGGATAGAGAGAGTGTTGGTTTCATCTCTATGGCTCATGAAAGACTTGTTGTCTTGTAGGTTTTTAATGCCACCTGCTGGTGCATGCAAGCACCATAAAGTTAGAAAGGACAGGACATTTATTTCCATCCACAACTTGTTTTAGATCAGACCTTTCATTATTGGAAAAAGGTCCCTAAACAGTACAAAAAGTTGGGCACACATCGAGAGAACCACCAAATATTATTCAGGTGCCCCTCTGCTTGATATTTTTTCCCTACAGTTGATGATTGAGCTTCACTGCATTGACAATGTGTGATCAGATTTTGACTGCATACGTCTGTCTTTACATTCATCTGTTTAAAGCGGAAAAGTGTCTCTGGGCCAACTAAAAATCTGATTTAGGAGGGAAGTCTAAAAGCTTGATTTGTCATATAACAAATAGTTTGGAAGTCAATCCTGGTCCAATTCGCAACTTACACTAAAGTGACATAAAAAAGTAAAGCTACAAGAGCACATACACTGACAACTGACTTCTTGAGTTCAGCTGGAAAACTTGATAAATAAATAAAATTTGTTCATTCAGAAAATCCTGGATCTTTACTGAGGTAGAAAGAGGAAATTTCCTTTTAAGGATTTTAATTTGTAAACTATACTGTTTTTGTGGAAAAACTGCATCAGTCACTTATTATTGTTCCAAGCACAATGTTTGCATTTTTGTCCTAATACATATGTGGAGGAACACTTTCACCAGAATTTCCTGTATATTAAAAACAAAAATATACATAATTTAGGAAGTACCTCTCGCATTGCTTTTTACGTGTGGTCTGAATTTGTTTTGTCATACTCTTTGTAAACTGCATTAGGTGGGGTCCTGCTGATATGCACTGCCTCCTCATGGTGAATACTGGTACTGCTGATTTAAGTTCTTCAAAATGTTTTTCAAAGGGAATCCCCCAGTTTGTGTGTCTCTTACTATTCTCTTTAACATAAATTTAATCATTTGCCTTGTTTTCATGAAAAAATGAAAACAGCTGTTTCTCACTTCATGCTGTTTCTACAGTCAGTGTCAGTGTTGTTTGTACCAGTCACTATGGAATCAAAAAATAACATTACATAGATTAACTGAGATAACGGTCTCAACTCATTTCAACACGCAATGAAAACATGAAATTTACATTTACATAACAACATCTGTGTGTGTGTGTGTGTGTGTTTGTGTCTGTGTTCCAGACCTCAGAAACAGGAGTGTCTTCTCCTAGCTCAGTGCAGTGCAGAGCAAGTAGACCCATCACTCTGAGAACCTTACTCCGTCTAGAAAACATATGAAGTTTCATTAAATAAAAAATAGTAGAAAGTGTTCATTTGCATATCAACACAGGACTTTAATTTTCAAGCAGTAAATTTCCGAAACCTATCCTGACAAAACTGCAGTACAGAGTTAGGAAAGGAGGGTATTAGTTTTTAAATTGAAGTGTAAAACTTGTAACCTTCAAAAATAAAAAAATGGCTTTAGAACTTTTTAAACAACCACTTTAAGTTTCAACAGACCATACTACACGTTGGTGCAATAACTTGGAAACACAGATCTCAATAAACTATAAAAGAAAGGAAGGGGGAGTAAAGAAATAACTTAAGAAGATTGAGCAAGGATAAATCCTTAGGTGCTAGTCTGCCCCTGATGTTTGTTACTTTAGTGCTACCACATTCAATTATTTTTTTTAACCATTAATCCTTCCCTTAGGGTTATGTTCTGCCACATCACTAACATTGTGTATATCCAATGAACAATAGCTTGCAGTTCAGTTTCAACAGTTGTTAAATTTTAGCCTACAGTGAATCAACTTCAAACATATTTTTAAGTTGCACAATGTTAAATTGTTTATATAGAGAAAACATACAAAACGTACTTACATATCCCAGTTAGATGCTTGTCGCAATTGCTGAGTAAGTACTGAAAGCTTAATAAAGAAGTGAGGCGATGAGAGAGACAGAGAAAAAAAAAGAAAGAACATGATTAAAAATCCTAATCTGCCAGAAATTATGATAAATGACAAAAAAATGGTTTTATATTCATAAGGATTTTTACTAAGCTTGGTAAAATTTCTATGTTTGTAAACAAAACCATCTTACATTATTATCTGATAGATCTGATTGGTAAATCAAGCATGCATGAATCAACACCATGAACTATAGGTACAGACATGGTTTTAAAGTTGTTAAAACTAAAAAATTGTTTGCAACCATTTTTTTCTTACATTTTGAAAAAATGTATCTTCCCAGGTATCTGTACTACTGACTCCCACTTGACTAATGACTAGCTAGCTAGCTCATGCATAGTGAAAACAAATGGCTGGCAAATGTGTCTCTAGGGGAGCACAAGAGCTAAGGGTTGAGGAAAACAAAAATTGATAAAGTATCGCATTTTCTGTGTAAAATTTATAAATATGCAAATGGAAAACTGTGATATATTACAATTTCAATTCCATTGAGCTCAGAAAAAGGACAAAATAAGTTGCTAGACTTAATCAACAGTGAGGCAAAATGAGGACGAAGAAGGATCCAAATAAATACATTTTACATTTTCCTACCAGTGCTGAGTTGATCAGTCTGTTAGCAAAAGCTTTATGTCCAGCCACACAGCATAAGTAGCAGAGCAGGTTTAGCCTGGATCGAATGGCTACTGAGGGGGGAGGAGGAGCAGTGGAGGATGAGAAAGGAGCTGAGGAGTTCTGTTCTCCAAAGGATGAACAGAGCTGGGGGATGAAGATAGCCCACTCTTCATCACTCAAAGACTGTAGTTTCTCAACTAAGGCAGAGGAGAAAAGTTAACCTCAAGGAAAACTTGGGCCAATGACTATAATTAATATAAATAATCTATACTCTGATAGCATAGAATACCTGAATATGCTGGTACACAAAGGTTTTTGGGATCAAATCTTATAGGAGGGCTTTTAAGAATCTGGTAAATTGAAAGAGAACACCACACAGTGAGCCTAAATCTGCAATCAAAGTTCCCATAAAGGGATTTTCCTTACTTCTGAGTAACATTTCATTGAATTTACTGTGAAAACATTTTCTTGTAGAATAATAAAAAAAAAAATCAACATTACATTTAAATTATGGACAAGATAGGATCCTCACAATGACATTACTAACTACTAAAGAATATTAAAAGATTAACAGTTGTATTTTACTGATCTGGAAATGCAACAAAATGTGAAATAGCCTTTGTGCACTAGTACTGTTTGTCTGCACCTTGGGGTTGTCAATGATTGGTGTGACAGTCAGATCAGAGTCAGTATGGAGAAGAGCTTTCACAAAGGCTGTGTTGTCAGTACCAGTCTTGGCCTAGGATTAGGAAAAAAGGACAGAAAGAAGGGCTAATAGGCTTTCAAGTATTGCCATTTAAATGTTTTTACAGATTTCAAAGTATATGGCGGCGGTAACCTGAGGTGCAGGGGTCGGGTTTGGAGAGTCCAATAAACTGCAGCTTCTCCTTGAGTTGACACGAGAACTATGAACCAACAGGAAGAGTTTGAAAAAAATTGTTCTGCTAGTTGCTTATGACTAGCAGCTGGATATGTGCATGAGGCTGATCAACTATACCCTCATCAGCAGGTCACAGTATTAAATAGAGCGTAAATGTGTGAGTACTAATGGGGCACTCATTCTAATATTACACTTAATGTATTGTATACTTTTCAAATACTCAACAGAGTATTTGTTAAGGTGTTGGACAAAAACACCATTTGGAAGGAGTATAACTTTTAATAATTTAATAAAGCATATTTTTAACACTTGAGATTCACATTTTTCTTTAGGAAGAATAAATTATGGCAATCTATTACTTTAAAGATTCACCCTGTAATCCTAAAAAACCCTGGCAAAATAGTTAGACTGGGAGAAGACAGATTCAACTGAATGGAAAAAAAAACCTGAGTAGAAAAATTGCTTCAGTGTTGTCCTCATCCACACCACTCTTTGGCCTGAGCTCTGATATGTTATCTGGAAAAGAAAACACACAGGGTACTGAATCACATCCCATTTCCAATCATATGCCTAAAATACATGCCTATTATTGGTCACACAGGTGAAAGATGGCACACAATTTTTGTGAGGGATTAGACTGGCATAATAGAAAGCACAGCAAACAGTGAAAAATTCAAGAAGTTTGCAATAAGGAGAAAATAACATGAAACAAAATATTTGGCTTATCTACCTAGTGTGATCGATTTATTCGAATGCGTTGTGTCGCACATCTGCTGGGTCCCATTTAGCCTGGTGTTATCCTCTGTGTTTGCCTCTCCCTTTCCTCCTCTCTCATGTCCCACCTCCATTTCCAAATCATGGCTATTCTTTAAGGCTCCACCAGTTATATTTCTGATAGGTTGTTGGCAATTAGTGTTTTTTTCAGATGGTCTATGGGTTGTTGCAGTTGTTTTCTGTGATGAGGTAAGTTTCTTGGAAGCCCCAGCTGGTGTGGCACATGTTGAATGACTGTTGGGAAGTTTGCCTGCCTTTCCTGAAGAGAAAGGGTCAGGAATCCTTGTGTGTCTAAGGAGGAAAAACATACAGTTACACAGGCTGTTCAACTGATAGAGGAAAAAAATAAAAAATGCAGCTGTGCATGTTTTTTTTTTTTTTGTGCTCTTGAGATGTTTTGCATTACTTTGAAAGATGTTTTAAATTTTTGGTCTCTTCCAGTGGATTAAAGTGGGCTAGACTGGGCATCAGTAACACTGTGCCCTACACATCTACTGTCAATGCACACATTACTTCTCTATCACAAAAAGTAAAGCTGAATACAGGGCAATGCCGGCAAAAAAATGTATCAAAAATCAAGATACACCTTTTTTTTTCAAGAGAAAAAACAATATATATTTACATACCTCAAGCTAACTGATTGAACTCGCTCAGAGAACGGCACATTTCCCTCCCGTTGCTGTTCCTCATCCTCCTCTTCCTCTACTCCTTCTTTCACATCCCCTTCCTCTTTAATAACCTTTGTCCAGAAAGAGTGATCAAGTAACTCCAGCCAGCTGATCCTTGACAAATAAAAATTCAAAACTAAACATTAGACACAAAAACATGATCCTATGGTCAACATGTACTTAAAATTAAACAGTCTGAAGTAATTCAATGTTGAAGTTAGATAAATTTCACTGTGTTAAAAATTTTCTCACTATCCATGTTTATTTGAGTTAACAGCTACACTTGGCAAATTATTAGTGAAACTTCTTCCATTAATGATTAATCACTAAAAGCTTCTATATTACAATAAAGAGGTCAAAGAGGTTCATGAAACTATTTATGAAACATTTTACCAACTACACGGGGAAAATTATATTAAAGACGGCAATAACATGCAGTATTGTGATGTTAAGACAATACATGTATATACTGCAAGGAGAATTGAGCAGCATACTCCAACATGGACACTATGATTTAGAGTTGACATTAAGTTGTGATCAAATCAAATTCTAATCTACCACAAGATCTAGACTCATGGAAATGCTCTAATTATAGTAGTAGTAGTAGTAGTATAGTAGCAGTAGTAAATAACAGTGTTTGCTGAAACTTTGTCTGTGTCTGTGTCTATGAACCTGACCTCCAATCTGGGTTTTTGTTAAGTAACCCTCTCAGAAGATTCTGGAATTCTTCACTGGGAAGACTAGATGACAACACTGAAACAAAACCACACAGAGTTTTTTTCATTAATTAAACAAACAAAGAAAAATCAACTCTACAACATGCAAGCAAAGGTGAATCTAAATAAGGAATCATACAGCTGAAAACATTTATTTTGCTAATAGATACTAAAATATTTATGTCAAACATTACATCTGTGCAAGCATATATGTCTACTTGTTAGAGTGTGTGTTACCTGTCTGTCTGGGAGGCTGTGGTTCCTGGTGTAAAATCATTTCTGTCAGTTCAGTGAGATTATTAGAATAGAAAGGAGGTTTACCTGGGGAGCAGGAAAAGTTTGGGTTTACATTTACAAGAAAGCAATCTTGCGAAGCAGCTGGGCTGCTGAGAACTCAAGTCTGAAACCTTGCAGGTCCTGGACACAGAGGAAATATATCCCATGGATATATGAAATATATTCCATGGATATGTGAAACATTCAATGAGTACTATAAATGTATGTCGTGGTCAGGTTTAGTATAGCACTGCTTATTAATTGATATATTGCTCTGTTTTGCAATTAAATTTTTGTATACTTGATCAAATTTGGTGTATGCACCATATGTGTATGCACATGTAGGTGTATGTGTTTGCGTGCAAGTGTGATTACCAGTGTACATATAGTAGAGTATACAACCCAGACTCCAGAGATCAGAGCTCATATTGGTTTCTGATCCCCGTAAAACCTCTGGAGCGCTGTAAGTTGGAGAACCTAGAAATATACATGGGTGTACATACAGTAAGTAGGAAAGTAAAACAGCTAAAGGAGAAAAACATTCTCATTTTGAACATGATATGATGTGTTCTCAACTTTTAGTCAAACTGTACATTTTTAAAAGCTTTTGTATGCTTGGTCATCATTCTTGCGTTGCAAAAAGTGTAGATAATGTTAATGTTAAATCTGTTATCTAAATTACTGAGTGAGAGTAAACTTTTTTAAGTTGATTTAATTATAAAACTAGACTTTCCTTAGAATGTATAACATGTTTCTGACATGAACAACATGTAAGTCAAAACCCTTTGCTGCCTGTTTGCTATTCCCCAGCCGCCAAGTTTCCTCCGGCAGCTGTCTCCAAGCTCACCTTGATTCATCAAAAATTTAACACCTTTGCATTTCTTCTAGTTCTCTAGTTAGCCTCATCATCAGTTCCCAACACAATGTGTATAGAACCAATACTCATCTGACCTTGTCGCTTTATTTTCATGGTGTCCATGTTCTCCTTGCTATCTCCTGCCCCTTCCTCCTCAGATCTAGAGAGTAAGGTGAAAAAATGCTCTAACATCTCTCCCTCTGCTTTGGACATGCAGAAGTTACTAAACTTCAGAATGCCACTTCCATCCAGTAGGATCTATAGGTAACAAAAAGAAAGTCACTGTATACATGTAATGATAAGTTCACTGTCACACTGTTATGCCTACATAAACATGAATGCAGGTATGAACCTTAGCTGGGGTCAAGTCAGAGAAAATGATTCCTGATTCATGGATGTGTTTAAGTCCGCTAACCAAGTCCCATCCAAACTTCCTTACTACATCTTCTGAGAGGCATCCATCATGATCAATTACAGATTCCAGGGAACCACCTGATAGGTTGACAAAGGGTGTAAAAAAAAAGACAAGAAGTGTGAGAGAGCTAGAGGAACGTAGGTGGTTTTATTGATTTAAAAACTAACAACTCATTTCACACAAAAACATGTCAGCTCTCAATTTATAATTTTAACTGATTATCTGTCAATAATAAAATAAAAAAGAATATTAGGGTATTTGCTATTTTGCTCCGTAAGATACACTTCTTACACTACATACTTTGATGGCTAAAAACCAGCTGCAAATAATTTTGTCTAATAGTGCTCAGCAGCAGTGTCAGAAGTAAATAACTAACCTGTACACAACTCCACTACCAACCATAGGTGGTTACTTGTCTCATACCACTCATAGAAGCACACTATATTTGGATGATCCAGATCATGGCTGAGACGCACCTTGCAAGGGATAAAAAACAAAACAACACATCATTAAATGTGCAGTCAGTTGTAGTGGGCATTCTTCATTTAAGGACAAAAAAAAGCCTTTAAAGAATGTGCAGCGCAATTTTCATATGATCTCAGGAATTTTTAATCAACATTACAAATAGAAATTCTTGAAATTCAACAACAGTTATAGGGCTAAAACGTCTGATGACTAATGACAATAATCAAAAATTTTTAATGCATATGGGTCTGTGTAATCTAATGAAAGAGTGGTTAGTAAAATGTTCATCTTAAAACCATCACTTCATAGTATTTACTCTTGGGCTTTTTGAGGCTGTACAAAACAAATATATAGTTAAATATAGTAATAAAAATAAATCTCAAAAATATGTATTAGTCAGTTTATATAGCTTAATGCACTATCCTACGTGGTTAGTGATGTCAGGTCTCTTGGCTTTGTCAGCACAGATGATAGCTACATAGTTGAGATTGCCCTTCTTTCTGCCTTTATAGACAACAGAGCTACTGCCTGCCCCAAGCTCCTCATAGAGGATAAAGTTCTCCATTCTTTGTCCCCTGTGGAAAAGAAAAAAAAAATGCCTAAAATTATAATCATTAGACATTTTAAGAAGCTGAACAAAAACAAAGAAAGCAGGGTTTATCAAGCTAAAAAAAAAATAGGAGTAAAAAAAATACAGTTTTGTTTTGCTATAGCTTTAACGTTATTATAAATGATGTGCATTTGGTGTAACGTGATCAACTTCAGATAAATACATGATATCTTAATTCTGTTTTCAATAATTGTAGAATGATTTATTTAACTTACACAGACTAAAACCTATTAAGTTGTTCATATGGCTTGACATTTGCTAATATCCGCCTCTAAACAACATCTAATTAACATCTGAACTCTTTAAATAGCGTCATGAAAATATTTCTAAGAGTTCGAACGAACTAATATTAACATTACTTAATAATTGTTAGAGTTTATCGTAGATCTAATGTACATTAGCCCTTTCAACGTTGCCATTAAAATAACTTATATTTAAAACAAGGACATTTCTTTTTTGTGACACCTGTATAAGAAGGCTAACGTCACGTGTAAATCAACCGTCTGATAATAACTGAAGCTAAATAACCCAGCTGCAAAACATCTGACCCTTGTTTGACTCTGGCAGTCAAATTTGATCAGAAAAGGTCTCTCATAGACTTAACTTCTAGAGAACTAACTAAAACTCTAAATTGTAGACAGCAAGTCAACTAATAACATTTAGCGTTAATGTGATGTCAAGTTACGTGCCAACGGTTGTTTTCAATGTAACTTAACGGTGGTCTCGCGACCGCTAACGTTATTCAAACGTCAGAGCACAGGGTATTGGTTCGCTTGATACAGGAAGAAGTTAATGGCAAAAACTAAAACTGACGTAATTATGTGAAAACTGCATGCAATTGAACACACAGCAACGAGGAAACTTAAATAATAATGTGAAAACTACTCCTCACCCGTACTATCCAAAGTAACCCAGAAGTTTCCTCTTTAACGACCCGCTGTTTGATGGCGGAAGCGAGATAGGTCACGTAATTTCGACTACAAGAGGAAAGTCGGGAAATGTTCAGGTAAAATAAAGGTACATATACAAATAAAAGTCAATGTCTAAATAAAAATATGTGTATATTCTACTGAAACATATATTTTTGCAAATACACAGCTCGAGAAAAATGTCGGTTAGATTGTAAAAGTTTTACTGATTTACACTGACCACCTCCAAATGGCATATTCCAGTGTTGCTAGGTTACATGAGTGCACACAACAGACTGAACACGGTGGAGCGCGTGGATACAGAAGCACCAACGAAATTACTGTAATAAGAGTATTGGTTACATTTTCCTTTTCCATGCATATAATTCGCAAATGCAACACTTTACAAATTTTCTAATCCCACTGCTTCGCCTGTCCGATGCCTGATCTGATTTTATATTCATTTTAGAATCTTATAGATTTCCTTTCCCTTTTCAGAACTATATTACTTATTTTGATTTGTTCGTCATTTTTTCGTACTACCGCCAGTGAAAAAAAATCCTCTAACATCTTCAGTGCCCAGTAGCAACTGCTTGAAAGCCTGTGTAGGCTATGTTCCATAGTTAACTAGTTAATCATAAAGACACCCACCAACCCCCCTTGTGTGTGAGAGAGACACACACACTCACTCACACACACACACACTCACACTCACTCACTCACACACACACACACACACACACACACACACACACACACACACACACACACACACACACACAC
>JAQMCX010000057.1:12276970-12299102 GCA_029814765.1 Acanthurus leucopareius | reverse complement strand
CTCTCTCTCACACACACACACACACACACACACACACACACACACACACACACACACACACACACACACACACACAATCAGCCCATCAGAGTACATTACGTCATGCATTGAATGAAACCGGCAGCAGAACACAAGGCACCCGTGACGCTCCTGAATGGATTGTATGAAGCCTGCAACTATCGGAAATTTAGTCGTGCGCAGGTTCAGTGACCCAAATGTTGGAATTTTCTATATTAATCTAGCGACAGAGACCATAAAACACCGTTTTCTTACAAGTGCCAATAGAAGTTCTATAATTTTTGATCAAGCAGTTCATAACGTTGTTGAAGTTTTACCTCGGACACTTGTTGAAACTACTAATCTGAACAAAAGATACCCATAATAAATAGTTTATTTTTCATTTTTATAATAAAACCTCCACACAATTGTGTAATTCTTAATTAGGTAAAACTACCTTTTAAAAAAAAAAAAAAAAAAGGTACGTTGAAATTATCTAGATGAAGAATAAAAAACGACAGTCAAAATGTTTGATAACTGCACGGAGAAAACGTGCACAGGGAACAGCTGAAATCCTACAAAACTTAAAACTTCCTAATACGTAAAGATATAGAAAATTTCCTCACGTACTATTTCCTATCATAGCATTTAATTCTACAAAATAAAAGCAAAAAAAATGACTTCGATCAATTAAATGTTTTCATCACATTTGCTTCCTCCAAATTTGAATAAACACACAAACAAATGCAATGAAAACACTTTTTTTCAACTAGAGTGTTCAAAGTTAATAATTAAGAAGTTGTTTTACTGAACTGAAATACAATAATAAATGTTTTTCTCCCCTCAACTTAAAAGAGATACAAGCAAACTGATACAGTAAATCAGAGTGATCTTAGTGTCAGTCGTTGAGGCAGATGTAACAATGTAACAGATGTAACAAGTGTAAAGGATGTGTCCTTTTTATTTCATAGTGTTGGACAACGAACAGTAGATAACGCCATGATTCAAACTATAAACATTACAGATTTTGTGTTAATGTCACTGTTTATGTATTATTTTGAAAATATACTAGCCTAAGACCTTAAAGTATAGGTCTGCAAATAATCACATATTCCTAATGACAAACTAACCTGTTTCTTTAATGTTTAAAGGCACTTTCCAGTGCCTTTCAACAACAAGCAGAGTAGGCTCAAAGTAATACTGTGGAAACGAATGGATTAGAATGCACAGGCCACTGTATCTGCACTAGCTACAAAGCTTTTTTTCACATATAATATCATATAATAGTTGCATTGTATGAGAAAATGTTTGTAAGGAAAATGCCTGTTTTAGTGGTCAGGTAAAGTCAGAAAAATACATTTTGTGTTTTCTTTATTGCACTTTTTCTGCACTATGTATACAAGCAGAATATCAACATAACCCCTTTTATGGTATATATCCATTGGAGTGTAGTGCTTGTGTCTTTAAAGCCAGAGCTTAATACATACGTTCTCAGCAAAACAGTCTAACTTAATTATAAGGTGGAGTAAATTTTGAACCGAAATGCAATATTAAAGCCGTTTATTTTGAAATCACTCATACCGGATGCGCCTTCACATGGTTCGCGCATTGACTTACCTCCGCTCAGCAGCTTTGTTTCCATCAGGCGATTCAGTTACCCCCTTGAAAGGAAATCAGACAAACTGCTGAAGTTTTGTGAATAGGCACAGTGGTGACTGAATAATTCGCCGATAAGTGGCTCTCTCTCCGCCCGATTGCGGCTTGATATCCTGACACCTTCCCACGGTGTTTCCCGTCCGCCGCGGTTGGTGACAGGGTTTAGGTCAGGCGATGGTGAGGCGTTGCAGAGATAACAGGTTGGGGGTTAGGTTAAGGTTGGGGTCTGATTGAGTATTTGAGAGGCGAACTGGTCGAGCTCGGGATAAAGTTTACTTTTAGTTTAAAGTAAGATAGAGGTCATTTCGGTGAGGAAACGGACTTTGACAAAACACCGGTCTTTTGGCTCAACCACACAGTGAGCAGAGTCGTGCTGAGCGATAACGCTGAATAACGTTGTCTTTAGCTGGTCTCATATCAGCAAACGGGAGTATCTTGCCTCATCAAGGATCGTTGATGACTACTCAAGCGGTAAGACTTTCTCTGTAAGTTTGTGGGGAGTTTGAAATTTAAATGTGATGTTCGAATGTATAATAATAACGTTAGTTGAGCAGGTGCGGCGTGCCGCACGGTTTGATACGTTAACGGTAAAAAATAAGTTTAACTTGCAACGTTACTACAGTTACGATTTTAAAAAGGTTTAAACTAGTTAGCTATATAATTTAAAACGTTTTTTTGAACAACCATTATCAGTTAAACTCTTGTCTTTTCCGTCTCGCATTCATCTGTTGAGTGTTTTGCTTGCTTGCTAGCTCAGCTGAATAATAGATGGCCGGTGTGGTTTTGGATGAGATGCATTCATGGTCTGATCTAATAAGTACTGTGCAGTAGTTTGTCTGACTAACAGAGTGTTTCACACAGCATACACAGCAGCTTGTGGGCACCCTTTAATAAGATTGACTTCAGATTTGGGTAGACCTAATCCTATCCCACTAAATCTGCCTCCACTCATTAAAAGTGACTGAAGTCCCCTCAGTCTCCATAAGCAGCCTGATTATCACTGCTACAGGCTATTAGCCACCTCCCAGAGACAGTGAACAAGCCTTTTCCCTTTATATCAAGTGACATAGTAATCATTATTGAAGTGGTTGGTCACTACCCATGACTGTGTAAATCAGATTTGAGTCTCTGAACTTTAAGTTTTTGTAAGCCAGTAAAGCTACTTTAGAAAGTGCTCACTATCATGAAAAATTAATATGAATATTTCATTCACACTATATATGTGGATTAAAAGAAAGTCTTCTCAACCTCTATGCACAGTGATGCCTTCAGGTACTGTACTTTTATTAGAGGATTTTTTAAAATGTATTTTTATCATATGAAGTTAAGCCAAACTCACAATTCCTAGTTGATTTAATTCTTGAAAACAAATATAAAAATAGATAACATACATTTATATTTCTGTTTAACTCGTAAACCTTCACTAAGATGTGAGCTATGTTGAAGAGGCTGTTACACAATATTCCCTCATTATAAAAGGTGTCACGATATCAGTGTGTTTTATTTTATTGCTCTGCTGAGGAGGAGGACAGTTTCTCAGTCTGCCGGACAAGCTAAGGTTCCCGTTAGTTTTTCCAACTCACAGCACATGACCTGGACAGATAGCTCACATGTCTGCCTGAGAGAGCCTCTGCCAGATGGGTTGTGGGGGGCATTTGTGCTTATCTGACCTCTCTGCCACCCCCACCCCCCCAGCCCTTCCACACATGCTCAGATTCAAAGGTTTGTGACATCTGGTAAATCACTCATAGTTGTGAGACATTTCAATGGGCCAACATGTGTCACCTTGAAAATGACTGAGCTGAATGCATTTGCTTATTTTGGTGTGTTAATCATTTTTTATTATTATAGTTACTTTCTGGAAAGGCTAGAAAAGGCAAAGGTTGCTCTTATGAGGCCCCTCACTATTAACCTCAAAGCTAGTTTACTGCACTCTATCAACTGTTCAGAAACTTTGATTTATAGCCATCTAGTTGTCAGCAATTTTTCCACACACACACATAAAGAGGTAATGACTGTAGCACGATGTGTAGCACAATGCAAACTTTGATATGAGGGATTGCAGGTAGTCTGTTTATGTGTGTTCTGGTACGACTGTGTGAGGGCTGAGGAGATTTTATCATTGGTGTTGCCTTGACTGACACTGGGACTGGACAGATTGTCAGCACTTTGATACTACTTCTAGGAATGAGCAGAAAATTCAAAATTCTTAACAAAACCTCATTGACCATTTTAAGGTTTTCAAAAGGATCTGGTGAAGGTTAAAGATAATGACATTTATTATAACTTGTGGAGAGTTTTATAGCACTCAATGTGGAAAAAAACAGATTAAGCACTTGATGGTAATACAGCCTACAAATATGTGGGACTGTTAAATAATAAAACAGCAATTAAACTACTTTTTAAAGATGTATTTTGCTGTTATACAGCACTGTTTAGGATCATACATGAAATGACATTGTCAAATGCAAAAACAACACTGATGCAAACAGATTATTTGGACATGAGGATGAGTTATTTTTAGTCTTTAGCGTTACAGTTCACTGAACTGAGCTGAAGTGATACAGCTGTTTGTGTGAAGCATATGGACTAGTGGTTAGAGTGAATCATGGTGAAGTGTGTGTTCCACTCAGACCAATGACAAACCTTATTATCTTTAGTGTAGATGAATGCCACATAAATTTAGCTCACCGTGACCGACAAATTGGTTCGTAAAGTACCCCAGTTGCTCAGAACTTGTGAATTTTTGGATTTCAGATATGATTGTCACAAGTTTTGTTTTGCTGTCTCTCTTCCCTCGTGTGGTTAAGCACTTTTACAGAATCGATAAGCATGAAACATAACCATCAAGCTTAAACTCAGCTCTTGTGTGCACTGTACCAGTGCCTCCTTGCTAGAGCTCATGATAATATCAACATTGCTGAAGGCTTAGATATTTAGGAAAGCTCCTCCCCTGAGCTAACTTTGTCCAGGCCCAGCAGAATGAACCAAACAGTCTGACACCATGTAACACATTCTGAGCCGCAGCTAAAGAGAGTTCTGTGCTATGTTTTTGTGTTTTCTCTCTCACTTCCTGCTGTCTTGTATATTAACTATAAATAACAGACCCTGTTCTCTGCCTGTATTGTCACACATAGCAATAAACACCCATCAGCCAAGTTCCATTCTACTTTGCTCTTAAAGAACAAAGTACGTTGTTGTACATTGTTTTCACTAGCCCAGCACAACTCTGACGTAACATGAAGGGATTCTGAAAAGGATGTCTTAATGTCCTTTGACTGATCATGTGACTTGTTGGTGTTAAAATTTTAGCTTCCTTCCTCTCATCTCACCTTAACTGTTTTCTTTGCCTTCCTCTGTGTGTCTCCTTCCTGTGAAGACAGTTGAACTGAGACTTTGTGTGTCTCTGTGAGTAACAGTTTCTTTTCTGATAACAAGTTTGCTTGATCAGGATCTTTTCGGATTTGAATCTGTAGGAGAAAGAATTTGTTTTCATGTGCCTTTAAGAGGTTGCTAGATTTAAATTTGTTGGAAAAACAAGGATTTGATGCCATGTGCATTTGACAGTGCTCAGGCTGAGAGGCCAGGAAATGAATAAGGAGGGTGGAGATGGGAGGAGTTTGTTTGAGACAGATGCAGGGAGTGGCTAAGGTATCTTGATGGAGAGTCTGCTTTTGTCTGCTCCTGTGCCAGGGAGCACCAGGATGGCTTCAGTAACTTCAGAGGAAAGAAAAGAGAAAATGTTAAAACCCTCTTCAAAAAAAAAAAAGTTTGTTGTTATTATTATTATTATTAGTAGTAGTAGTAGTAGTATTTTAACAAGATACAGCTGACCACAACAGTAGTAATATATCAAACATCTACTTTGCCAAGCCAATCTGTCTGATTGCCTGGCAGTCGAACCGTCATCCATCATCATCAGTGTTGATCAGGTATGGTGTGCAACTGCAACGAAGCTGCTCTGCTCCTTAAATTTAGCTTGGCAACTTGCTTGCTAGCATCTTGCAAAAAACAGAAACACTCCTGGCCAAGAAAAAGTCATTAGTATACACCAGCATAAATGAGGAGAGAATCACTCCGGTATGTTGTAGCTGTAGGATTGTTGAGAGGTTTTTTTTAAAGACCTCTTATTAAAAAGTAAGGTCCTGGCTATGAGCTATTGTCATATGCTGGGCCTGGGCATGAAACATCTTGAAATCCCCGGTCTAATCCACTCACCATCAACCAGTCTTGTAACTGGGACATGATCAAACATGCTCTAGTGATGCATGAAGCTGGATGGGACAGCGTGGCTGTGTTTACTTAAACTTTTCCTCCCAGATTCTTAAAGTTGAACTGAGCATGCAGACACGGTGATTCTTTTGGCACCAGATTTTCTGTGCTGTTGGTGTATTACCTCCGTTTATTCTACAGAGTCAAAAATTCTAGTCAGTCGATTGCTGCAGTGTGATGTGTGATTGCATCGGTGCCTCAAATATTCAGTAGCACAAAAACAGATCCTGCACAGGTGTTTTCAGTTATTAGCTGAATAGACGGCCGACCTGCTTGCTGGGCAGAGAAGCTGTAGAGCGAGTGAGGTCATAGAGAAAGTGAAAACACCTGTGATGGGTGTGTCTTTTTTTCCTCTTTTTTTTTTTTTTTTTTTTAACATTACGTCCACACGCAATAAAACTCATGTCGGCCTCATAAAACAACTGTTCTGAACAGAGATAACTGCCTGATTAAATAAGATCAAAGGGCAAAACATAATTTACAACTTCTGTCATCTTTTGCCACCAACAGTAATTTAAACATTAAACCGCATTGATAGGACTTTTATTATCTTTTCATGAGACCACTGACTAAACAATGGGGGACCTTAAAACACTTAATATCAATATAATTGATGCAATACAGTAACTGCTGCACTCTTTTTACTGTGGCAGGATAAGTCAGTCAACTGGGCACAGGCGGGCATAGCATCATACAAAACACGATATTATCTTTTTAGACTTGAGTGATCAGAATATCTTGTGTATCTCAGACCTGCTTGTAAACATGTCTGTAATTTCTGCAGGTATAAAGTGTGTGTTTTTACCAGTGGAACCGAGTGACTGTTTTATAAGTCACATGTAAATCTCAAGTGTTTGCACTCAAGTCCAAAGTTAAGACTGACAGTCTTTAGTCAGATTGAAAGTCCTAAACTTTGAGTTTCACATCCTAAACAAGTCATAATGTTCTGTTTAGCAAAATATATATGACATTTTGGCAACAATGTTCCGAGAGCAAGTCATGTGGCTTGGCCCACACCTGTGGTAAATGCGGGATCTGTTTCCATAAAGTGTGTAGTTTTTCTTGAGTCTTAAGAGGTCTCAAGTGGTTAATCAACAACACAATAGAATTAAATCTTTGCAGTAGTAAAAATGAGACTGATGTCACAGCAAAATTTGAGCAAAAATCCTGAAAAACTTTTCTCCTCCTCCTTATTTCCATCTTATTGCAGTGAAAAAACTGAAAACTTTTAAATTTTAAACTTGTAATTAAGTACTTCCACCAGTTTTGTATCCATTTATTTTTTAAATTCTATCTCATTATTCTTATTTTCCTGAGTGAAAATTGTGACAGTTATTGATCATATGTCTGCTCACACAGAGAATATTGAGTATTGATTGGATCCATTGATCATAAAGAGGCTGACAGGACAACAGCCTGCCCTGACCTTCATTTACCTCCTCATTTAAACAGTTTTTGTTGAATGTTGGACTTAATATAAGTTTACAACACTAGGGGACATATTTGTACCCAGTTTTTTCACTTCAATATTATAATCTAGAACCAAGGGCAAGTCCACAGAAGGTGCAATGCAGACTAGGGGACTTATAAATTGTCTGAATAAAGAGAAGAAAATAGGAGCCAAAATGAAACTCAAAAGGATTAAATTTAGACCCAGACTCAGGTCATGGCCACTAACTCAGTTCAGACTGAGAATAAAAACGCATCCACTTAGAGTATTTAATCGAACAATACCTGAGGCGCTCTGCTTGTATAATGTTTTACACATGGCTGCTGTGTAATTAAGCCCTTTATGTACACAGGGTTATGTTGACATTGCAGTTTCCAGTAGCAACCAGTACTCCACTCTTCTGTTTTATGTCAGCTTGTGATGATGATCTTATGACAGGAGATTCTAATATGTTGGTCATCTCACCATGGTGAAGCTATGGAAGCTTTTTTTCCTGTTTGATGACCGAACAGAAATATCAAATCTTGTCACTCATCAATCGCAAAGTTTTAGAGAAGAAATAGAGTTTCTGTAATATCTCACAGCTGAGTGAGATGTTTTGTTTCTTTGTCTTTCTGTTTTAAAGTTCCACCTTATAGCCAGTTAAATGCTGTTTCCACTGACAGATGACACAGTTATCCATCTGCATGCATCTGCAGCCAGGACACACATAGACACACATGCATGCATTAAATGGATGGAAACCAGCACTGCTAAGTCAAAGTGCTCTTAATGATCACTATTGAAAGAAAGGAAATCCCCTCTAGCAAGGACAAACCTCAGCACTGAGCTGCTGGAAAGTGGTGCAGAGGCATGTTTTGTGAATTAGTGTTTGGACACAGTATGTCAGAGCAGCCACGCTAATGTGTTATAACATTTTAGGAAACTGACTGCTAACCATTGCAGTAACTTAAGTGTTGAAGTACTGTGACTAGACATTCACTGGGGACTTATTGAAAGAGTACAGCAGGGTGAGTTTCTAAGTGATGACTTAATTGAATTGACAATTGATAAGACATAAAATATACACTGAATAACAAAATCTAACAAAATTATTTCTACACATTCTGTGTAGGTTAAGGGAACCCAGGTCAATCTGCTCTTTCTTTACACTTTTCAATAATTTACAACATATCACTTATCTTAATTATTATTGCACCACTTAGGACAGAATGTTTCTCCATTTTACCATACAGATAAATATATTTATCCATATTTGTTAGCACGTGGCAAAAAAGGAGAAGACAAGCATGCACACTTGGGTAATGGAGTGAGTCTAGGTGCTGCTGTCACATATGCCACAGAGCATCAAGCAAACTGTTGTGATTATTTCTGGAGGGTTCACACAGATAAAAATCCATGTGTGTGTGTGTTGAAAGACCGCCCATGTGGAGGGATGTGATCAGGATGAACTTGAATTTCTCCCCTTGGCGAGGCTCAACCTTGTGTGTTTGTTCAATGGCATGTGTTTTTCCGTGTGCATTGTATTACTGCATATTTTAGGATATGTGGCAATGTCCTGAGATTGCAACAAACTGTGTCGTTCCCTGCATGATGATATGAATTTGTAATTTGACTGAAGTTTGTAATCACAGCTGAATCCTACTTGAGTGTATCTGTCTTTGAACATCAGGTATGTTTTGTTCTAAACACATTGCAAGTTTGAAAATGCTTTCAAAATGAAGGTTGGTCTGTTTTGAGCACATGATGTGTATAGTTTTTGGGCAACTACAGTTTCAGGGACATGAGATCGTGTTTGACCTAAAGGTTATTAGAAGGTCAAATTGCAACACCAAAACGCTCAGGCCACTGACCCTGAGTCAGTCCGCTCAGTGTTGATGTCAGCTGTGGAAATACAGAGTTTTTATCGTTGTTACTGACAGAGGTTTGGGTGGTGCAACTCTGATTCCTTTAGGGGCTGAGAATGAATAGTTGTGGTCTGTGTTGTAATGTCCATATTGTTGCAGGTTAAAGCCCAACCAGGAGTAACTGATTAACAGAATGCATTGAGTAATCATCCATGGGAAGGACTAATCGTTTGACTGTCTGCTCCCAGACACTGAACTAATAATGCATACTCTGCCTGCACACCAATGGACACGCAGTGTTTTGAGGGTAGTTAAAAACACTGTGACTAGTGATTATCCTGCCTGATTAATCTATATATTATTTTTGATAAATAAATGGATACATATTGTAAAAACAAGAGCACCATAGCCCAAATATGAAATCAAATGATCTAACAGGATGCCAGGGATTGAAAAAATCAGATCCTCTGGCTGCAAGTGGCTCTTCCTACTGCCTCCTCCTACTTCCTTACACCAGTAGCTAAGATGTAGTTTTTGTGTGCCTGTGTCAGGTCCACTGCGTAGGATTAAATGGCACTGAGTGGCAACGGGCAGATTGCACCAGACTTGATACTTCTTTGCTAACCATCCTCCTCTAAGTGTGTAGGAGAACCTACAATGGCCACAAAAACTTGGAAAAAAAACAAAAGGCCCTCTTCAGAGCCAGTGTTTCTTTTGTGCACTCAAGGCTGCTGTAGTGCAACATGGTGGCAAGACGTGCTGCTCCCTCTGTTAATGTATCAGGCTCATTCTAAGATAATGAAAACAACTCTGGTTTTTGATCCTCACATTCCATTTCTATCATATTTGACCTATTAATCCCCTCAATCCTACACTCTGGATTTGCGTAAATAAGTCACATTATTCTGAAAAATTCACATTTTTTTGGCTGAAGACTAAAACAAAGTAATCAAATATATAATACTCAAACTAAACCAATTCTGCAAAGACTTTAAAAACTGAAATTTCAAGATAAAAACTTTAAGAGAAAGTGGAAAACCACACCTTGTCCCCAAGAGAGAAATGCTGTTATTATTAGTGTTCTTGAGCACAGACTCCATCAGCCTATTGAAATGTTTCACTTCCTCTAAAGTAAACCCAGCCCTGTCATTGTGAGCCCTGTGGAGGACAGTGCAGGGTGAGACTGTTGTGGCTATAACACAGTAGATCTGGTGGTGTTGATGTGGGCACTGCTGAACTTTAACTTACAAATACAGTACTGTTTGGTCAGCATTGCTGCAATATTCATTCAGGCCACTGCCTAGTAAGTGTTGCCGTTCTATAAAGCTGTTGAAACTTTTCTTTATTTACTTTTTGTGGAAATTACAAGTTACCGTCTGTGACTCTAAGTTAAAAACTATGAGACTTGCAGTAATATTTTCAAAATCATGAAATTTCTCTCGGTACTTTTCCGTACCTGGCACCAACCTTTCAGTCATCAGACTGGCTCAGGTCCTGACCTACAGAGGCAACATGGCATATGTTTTACAGTGACTGTACGGTTTGTTGTCATTAGCGACAGTGTTTGGACATTTGGATTTCCTAAATAATGGAAACTGTGTGACCTAAATACTGCTTTCCACAAGGCACCAGAATCTGACTCACTATGTCTAAGAGGAGACTGGGGTGGAAAAAATGAAAAAGGTGAGAAATGGAAGGATGAGAATATAAGGAATAAAGGATATATAGAAAAAAATTAGAGGAGCTTGTGGTGTCATGAAAGCACAGCTGTGTTTTTAATGATGCCTGAGAGTGAACAGAAGTGTACATATCAAGCAGCTTGTCTTGAGGTTGTGTGTGTGTTTTGAGGAGAGGAGTATTAATAGAGAGTTCCTCTTTAACACTGGGCTGGCAGCCCACTCAGTCATATGAGTGTGTTGGACTTTTGTCAATCTTTGAGCCTATGAGCGATGTTTTGTTGTTTTGTATTAATTATTTTCTTTTTGTTTGTTCTCTTTAATAAGCCTTGCTGATATGAAAGAGAAATCAGCTACTTAATTTAAACATAATTCAAGATTACATTCTAATACACGTTCTTACAGCTACATAGTATACTGTATACAGCACACAGTTATATTGTATACTGAATGTGTATGATCTTCAATGTTTTTGAGTCCTTTGCTTCATTAGATCTGCGAGATGAATTTATGCCTGCTGTGTGCTTATAGGTGACTATATTCACTTCCTTCTCACTGCATCCTCTCTGCTTCTCTATCATATTCCAAAATACAGTTATGAGTTCAGAGTCAATCAGAGACACCTGATATCTGTACAGTAAAACAGCTGTGCACTTATGCAATAATAACAGACTCTGCAAAGATTTTGTGTTCATTTGTTATTTGTCAGTGTGTCAAAGAGATGCTGGAACAGTTTTGCAGATTTTGTAAAGCTGCACTTAGTGGTGGTGTTGCATTCATGGATCAAGTACCGTATTTTTTGGACTATAAGGCACACCGGATTATAAGGTGCACTGTCAATTTTTGAGAAAATTAATGGATTTTAAGTGCACCTTATAGTCTGAAAAATACGGTAATTATTTAAGTATTTTTTAAAGTAAAAATAGTTAAAAGGGCAAACATTTTCTAGTGTCAGACTCCTAAATGAAAGGGTTTGCCACTTTGATAAAACATTTTAACAATTTTACCTGTACTTGAAAAAGTTGGGATCAGCATTTTCTCATAATTATTTGGCATTTTACAAGCTAAGGATTAATCAACAAGATATGATTTATTACAAGGCTGTTTTATTGGATTGTATGAGATCAAACACATAGTAAACCGATAACACAGCCGTGTCATGTGTTCTATTATCTCTACCTACATTCTTGCACATATTATTATTATTACTATCGACATATTAACCTGTCAACTAATATGCCGACCTATTTTCATACATATATATTAACGTGCTTGCCCTTATTATGATAACGAAGTGTTAGCCTAAGCTCATGATATGTTGTCAGAGTAAACTAAGTCCTCTCTCCTTGTGTTTTGCTGTCTGTCTTTCTCTTTCAGATATGTAGTGAATAACCTCTGTACATCCAAGTGTGAAGTTTGGGTTCTGCTACTCCCGCCTGCCCAGTGCTTGAGAGATCCTGACCAATTTTGTCTGCTCAAGTCCAAAAATACATTCAAGACAAACCTAATATGATTTTGTCCCGTCCTTGTTTTGACAAGTCCAAGTTTTGTCCATGGCTGGTCGTGTTTTAAATCGGTAACCGCACGGCGCCAAGCTGGACCCGAAGACTTTGCCTCCCCACACCTGCTCCTCTGCCCCAGCCCCTAAACAGTCCCTGGAACACACAGCTTGGCTACACGATCCAGGGCTCCAATTGGTCAGCGAAGAGGAGGAAGAGGAGGAGTATGTCAGTGAAGCGAGTCTGCAGGCTTCACTCCAGGAGCTCCCCTACAGAGATGCAGAGACCATTACTGGTAATGTTGCATGCATGTTACAACCATAGTTAGATCAAACTGACCAGAATCCATTTGGAAGTGTTGAATAAGCACTTTATGCATAAATATATAACTCACCTGTCAAAAATGCTCTTATTTCAAATCTGAGTCAATGACACAGGGCCATGTCATAAGAAAGCTCTATGTCAAAGTGAACCCAAACAGAAGTTTACAATGATATCAGCCCTCAATCTCTGATGGTTTGAGAATGAGCTGAGAAGCTCAGAGGAAGATGGTGGTGAGAGTGAAGAATGTGAAGCTATGAGAAACAGTCCTTCTCTGTGACCCTTCTCTAATGTCACATCCTGTCAGTAAAGCAGCACCATGGGACCTCAGGCCTGTGTAGAAGCCAGTCTGTGAAAAGATCTCCCAGCGGACTGTCTCTGTCAACTCTTTCTCTCTCTCCGCCCCCCCTCCTTTTTTTCTCACTACTCATTCTTCTCTCCAAGAGAGCAGAGGGAATTTGATGTCTTGTCTCCAGCGGTCAGACTTCAGCTGTGCCGTGGCTCATCTCTCTTCTCTTTCCAGTCTGAATGAGCCTGTGTGCAGCAAGTATCTGGCAGACACTTTTAACAACTGAAGTATTAACACATAAAAAATGAATGGATATTGATTCAATGGTTTTCTTGCTGTGCTAATTATGCAGAAGTCTAGTCTGTCCCAACCTAGAATCAAACAGTTGATACATATCTTTTGGAATCATAGTTTTAGCATTAAACTTGATGTACTGACCAAAGAGCAGTGCCGTGTATGATTGTTACACATGGTTTGTTTGAGTTCATTTGATTCCGTCATTTAACCTGCTCTGAATTTTGTTTAAACACTCCCTTTGTATTTGAGCATTACTGATCATTATTTACCTTGATTTTGATTTGCTAAGCATAAAATATTGACTTTTTATGACTTAGATCCAATGGTTGCTCGTTAATATAAAACCATTTCTTAAAACCTTTCGTTCTCTTTCCACTTTTTATAAAAGCTGCTTCAAACTTTTCCCAGAGCATTATGCAGAAGTATATTTAGAAAAAAAAAAATTTAAACTTTAAAAATTAAATTTTTAACAGTAGAGACAGCTTGACACTGAACCTTCTGGAACCCCATAAATCATTCAACAAATCCAATCAGACATTAATAATTTGTAAATATTGATATCTATCATCAGGGTGGTTTCTTAGCTGTTAATGATCCTTATACAATGACCCTACAGTGTATACCTTGCAGTCAAATGCATTCCACCTGCTCCATCACTGCCACTGAAGTGGAGGTTTTTGCTCTAGAGCCTTCACATGAGTCTGCGTTGATCACTCACTAAATTGTTTTTCTTTAAACTTTTTGAGCCTATGCACCAATAGTTTTTTTTTTCTGACAAAGCAGGGAAATTGCTCTCTAACTAAAGAATATGAGTCTCTTTCAACTTTATAAATAAAAAATGACTTTGTTGTATTCATTCGGCTAAGAAATATATCTGTTTGCATGAATGGTTGCACGTACGCATCAGTGGTTTCATTTTACATTCTGTAATCATCTTTATATGTGATGCAACAATATCAAGTATTTCCTTTTAATCAGCATTCTTAATAAAAACAGAATAGGAGTATATAAATAAATATATTTTCATTTAATCCGTCCTTTTTTCTCAGGTTCACTATATCATTTACTTTATTTCTTTGAATATTTACAAAAAAATTTATAGAATTTAGTGGCAGGCTCTCTTGCCTTATTTTCAATTATATTGTTCTTTTTAGTAAAAAGTCATTTGGGTCATCTGATTTTCCATTGCCACTCTTAAGTATAATATTAAGCACTCTCCCTGTCACTGGCAATGAGTTCAACACACTATCTTTTTTCTTTTTGCTGTGCTGTTAAACTTCTGGGGAAACTGCTGAGTGCAACAGTGCTAAGTTAGTGTTTAACAAGTGGCTTAGGACCCTGTGGAGAGGAAAAGTGAGAAACAGGCCCAGAGGACAAGAAAGGGAGCTGGCATTAAGCCACTTCAACTTGCCATTAGGGCTGCCTGGCATTTGTACAGCATATTGCTCAAGTCAGTTTAGAGATTATAGTTTCTTGCACAAAAAACAACAGGAAAGGGCCCTTCCTACAGTTTCCTATAGAACATACTGTCCCACCCTCAATCATGAGCTCAGTTCCTTGCATTATCATCATATGCCTTTTATCTTTTACCCAATAACAGAGGAAAGGCATTAAGATATCTTCAGCTTCAGATGAACTCTGTCACCTTAAACACACAGAAACTTGGCTGTACTGTTCATCCGTTCATCTATTCAGTTTCCAAACACAGCCCTGCGGGACCCTGCCACAGAGCCCTGCCGTGCTGGATCCCACTTCAGTATATACTGGGCAAGCAGCAGAGAACACTGTGGAAAGGTCATCAGTCTATCACAGAGCTAACTTCTACAGATAGATAAACATTTAAAGGTGTAGACAATGTCGTGTTGTCAGCTCAACAACTGAAGGAAAGGAGACCAACTGAAGGAAACCTTAGGGGTTAATTTTGTGTGTACTTGTAGATTTGTGCTGGGAGGGGCTCCCACCTTACTCTTTCACTGCATCATTGCTTTAATGGCCTCTTCCTAATGCATGCTGCTGAACCTTGCATAGGTAAGCAGGTGGTGGACAAGTATAAGAGGCACCACAGAGTGCAGTACAATGCACGAGTCGTCAGTTGTAGAAGCCCTGCAGAGCCTACCTGATGCTCATTGCTTCCAGTTTACTTTGAAGTTGTATCAGGTGTCAGAGAAATTTCACCAAGCTTGTTGTCGGTTTGTAATATGGTGTAGGCTTTTTTTTTTTTTTTGCTGAGGAAAATAAAATCTTAATGCTTAAAAATGATGATGGTTATCACAAAAGAAGCACCATGAAAAAAATTAGATTGCATTACTGTCACTGTTTCCCTTCTCTCTTCTTCCAGTACTCAAACTATATTTAGATTACAGATTAACAAGCATTGCTTGCTAATTCAAATCTTAAGCTTATTTTTCTTTCATCTCTGTTCTGAAATCTAATGTTCTGTTACAACGTTTTTATCTCTGAAGATGTTTTTTGGTAGTGTCAGAGATAAAAAAAAAAAGACATAAATAACATTCAAAACTTGATCTCAAACTTCAGTTACCTGTCAGATAAACTGAACAGAAGCAACTGGCAACTTTTAGGGCAACAACCAACTCACTTGAATACAACTAACACCTCAGATGGTGAGATGAGATGTTGTGGTTTTGTCTGCTGTCATGTATCTTCAACGCTTGAGTTATTTAAGGGCAGGACAGTGGAAGAGGTCAGGTCAGTGCTGCCATCTGCTGGTATGAAATGTTAACTATAACAAACATAGCTTTCCATTTGATTTTAATCGTAAAAAACTTGTTACATTTTACGTTTGTTCCTCCTCCACTCTCTGTCACGTCCCCTCAGTCCATCAAGTCCTCCTTTCCAACTCTCTGGCTGAACACTTCCTCACTGAGAGAGGGCGTTTCTGTGCGAGTGTGTATGTGTGGATAAATTCACCAAGTCTAGAGGATGAATGAACACAAAGAGCTGAATAGAGCAGCCCATTGCCATGGAGCAGTTCCTGGGTGTGAGGTTAATTCTCCGTGGTTACCAGCCAGCAGTGATGTAAAGAGTTGAGTAACTGTGAAATTATGGGGTGGTTGGTGAGGAGAGTGAGATCAGGAACAAACAGAGAGGAGACAGAGAACTTGAGTGAAGTTATGTAAGTGGGTGAACTGAGAAGAATCCAAATTGCTGAGTCTGCTCCCTGACTCTGATCCAATCACGGCATGCGAAAACAGCCATTGTTTTGTAATGTTCCTGGTCCTTGTTCTCTGTGTGCATTATCACACACACACACACACACACAACCACAGACACACAGAGTAAAGACAGATCCAAATAACACGACTGAAACTCTCGGCATAATGCAGTGAGTCTGTCAGTGTTGTTCACTTTATTTTAGGATAGTGGTCATATCGTAGGATCCGAGTGACTTTATGCTCAGTCAGATGCCCCACACATGAAGTCAGAGTGTTGCCATGGATACAGTGTTTTTGTAAAGTCCATAAGGAGACTGGCTGACTGCATACTTGTCAAAACAGGCTGAACTGCATGAGTAGGGTTATTGCTTAAACTTCTCCACAAGATTACCTATAATCTTTAAATTATTTAATGATCTTTTGCATCTGAATCTAACTTGTTGAAAACTTCAGGTTCCTCTTTTAAGTCTGGCTCATTTGTTAGGCTCATGAAAGGGGTGTTGTTATAACGTTGCATGTTTACATATCTGATTCGGCCACATGTTCTTTCATGTCCATGCTTTCTTTGTCTCCACTTGCACAAGTTTTATTCTGCAGAGAATACGCCTTAAAAATTGCAAAATCAATTTAAAAAAAAAAAAGATTGTCACACTCGTCAGACAGTTTTCATTTTCAGTTAAACATTTACATCTACATATTCTGAAACAAGTTCTGAGCTTACATCTGTACAATGAAAACATACACACATGCTTCATGCAACCATGAAGCATTCAAATCACATGGAAAGCACCTCTCTTGATGTTAGGAATTGTAGCCTAACCGGCACTGCTGTCATATCAGGTAGTTTGTATTCAGTGGTGCACAGCTTGTCCCAGACAACTCGAGGCAATAAAGTGACTCAGATTTAAGGCCACAATAATGTTATCAGCTTTGTCATTTTAGTTTGATAACAGAGAACACAGTTGTCTGTTCTTACACCCAGCAAATACTCAAAAGTATTTTTTTTTTCTTGTGTTCAGATTTATTGTAGGTTTATTATAATTTACATCTGCAATAAAACATGACTCAAGCTACTGCACCCCCACTCTCACCTCCAGGTGGATTGAGTTCTCTTTGTGCATGTTAAATGTGCCATATGTAGCATTTTAGCACCAATTAAAGTACAGTTTCTATACAGAAGTTGAATAAGTACTGCATACTGTGTTCAAATGAGTGATGTCCAGCTTAAGACGTGCTTTGTAAGTACAATATTGAATGCTAGTGTAACTAATTTAAACTGAAAGACATGAAACTATACTGTGTCTCGTAGATTAAGTCTAACAATTTCAGAGAAAGATTTGAAAAAAATTGATCACATTTTCAGCCTCTCTCAAAGTCATGTTTGAGGAGTTGTTTTGTATTTTGTGCTAAATTATTACATAAAACAGTTTAATACATTATTGAAGGATGGTACACATACTGGACATACACACACATACCAGATTTACAGGGTTGGTGACACTTGAACACACTGATACATCAGATCTTGTAAGGCCGCCAGTGATATTTGACCAAGCTGACGTACTCTCCAGTATTTCATTCGGTAACCTTCTGTGACCAGCGGCAGCCTTCAGCTGCAGCCCAGTCTAATTCTGGACAGGGTTGTGCTGCAGTAAGAACAGCAGTGAAGTGTTCAGTTGAATGGCTCCAATGGAGAAAACTGCTTCTGAGTGTCAGTAGAATATAGTTTGCCCTATTTCTTTACAATAACATTCAACAACAGTAACATTCTGTTATTGGCTGTTGTCATGTTTGGTACATTGAGAGTCTAGAAAGCAGCATGTACCTGCTCTTTCTCAAAAACATACAGTGCTGAATTCAAAGTATCCACAATATGCTTTTTTTTATAAGTTAAATCCATTGAATCAAAGAATGTTTCACATTAAAAACATCATCTCAAAAGACGTCTACCAAGAACTCGAATAACTCAGAGGAGAGAGTGATGCAAAAGTTTGAAATCATTGCAAACCTCCAGAGTTATTTTTCATCACAGTCAGATTGTTTCCCTGGATTGTTTTCAACCACACATCAGACACTGGTGCAAAAACCAGGCTCACACACATTCAGAAAAGTTACCAAAAACTAATATTAACATTTCTAAAATAAAACCTTTGATCATTAGTTTGGACAAGCTTTTTTCCGTCCAAACCTACTCATTCTACTGCTCAAACAGGAAATAGGAAATTTATTAAGTCGGAATTATAAACTGATTAGTGTAATATCTTTATACAGAAGCTTAGGAACAGAATCACTCATATCAGGTGCCATTTAGTGCCAAACACGCTTGCATCTGTTGGATTACATGAAAAACACACTGAGTGAGTTTCTGGCAGTTCTTCAGCTGCAGCTTTGCCGGTGTTGTATAGGCACTGATTACTGCTGTAACCGGGCTAAATCCGTTTCACAACCTGTTGCAATGGCAGTTCTGAATGTTTTCCACTTGCACTAAATTCTCCATAATCCCACAGTATCTTCATCAGGCTTGTGTCTGTGTGTGTGTGTGAGAGAGTTTCATTAACTGTCTGCTGGGTGGTTAGAAAGACAAAGAGTTAACAGAAGAAACAGGACTGCTGTCACCCACAGTGTGTTTATACTGAGGCAGGAGAGGGAGAGAGAGAGAGTCAAACTGGGTTTGCTGGTTGTCAGAGTGAGGAAGAGAAAGAGAGGGGGGCAAGCCGGGGGCGGTCCACGTGAATCTCGTCACTGGCATGTCAAGCATGACGAGCCAGTTTGGCTCGGGTCTCTTCTCCTCTTCACCCCTCCCTTGCTCCCTTCCCTCCCTCCCTCCCTCTCTTTCTCTGTCTCTTACACCCAGTGCCGTCCTCTAAAACTTTTAGCACCCTCTCTCTCTCTTGTTCTTCCTGTCTCTCACACTCTTTCTGTCTGTCTGTCCTCTCTGTGTTATTTCTTGCGACCTTGCCTTGTCCTGGTCCTGTGGAAAATGTGATTGGAGGGCAGGAGAGTTGGTGGTTGTTGGGCTTCAGGCACCATGAGTGAGTATACCGTGCACAGCGTGGTTTTCTTCCAGTTTCGACTGGTTTCTTCTCAAGTTTACAACTGCCTGGCTAACATCTGGACGGAGTGTTTCTCATTGCCTCTATCTCTGTGTCTTCCCTTTGTTTGTCTGTCGCTCTGTTTCCTTGTCTCTGTGAATCAGTCAGCTGGACTTGTACTGTTTAGGGATCTTCAGAGATTTGTCTTTATAACTTTATGCACTATTTCAAATGTTTCTGATCATTGCTTGATAATACAGACTTTGAACCTTACACTGTAAGTTGTCTCTATTCTATAAGTTAAAAGAATCAGTTTTAAGGGTTAAAAGTTGATATTTCTACAGTGCATAACTTGGTTGTTGAACTATCAATTGGCCACTAGAAACATTATGTGCTGTAATAGCTGACTGGAGGCAGCCATGTTTGACAGAAGAGGGGTTGCATTTGGATTCGTCCAACTCTGTTTCAAAACATTTCTAAGATATTATCAACAATAGCACCATGTGTGTGGGTTTAAATAGCCTGCATGTTTCTATTCCTCCTGTCTTTGAAACTACACTTAGTCATAATATACATTTCAGTGTTGTTACTTGTTGATCAGCTGTCAGTGACACAGTTGGGAAGTTGTGTTTTGGCACTGGAACTTCTGCTTGATCTTAAGTGTTGACTTGAATCTGTGTGATTTCACACTCAGTGTGTTTTCTACAGGCTGACCTGATCTTGATTTTGAAACTTTCTGCCTCGGTGTCCGTTGCACATGCCGGTGTTTTTAATGCTCAGGCTCACAGAGTGAGAGTAGTCTATTCTTGCATTTGAACTTGAACGTTCTTGCCCTGGTGGCTACTAGCTGCTGCTAATGTTGCTGTGACCCTGCAGGTCGTGTTCTGTGTGCCAGGAGTCTATATTTACATTTGAATGTTGGACTTGAACTTCAGTCATATATCAACTGCATTTATTGATCCCAACTCTTAAGGAAAAGGTTCAGTGAAGACAAAACTTGAGCAAGTTTGTATAAGGTGCTACTTTAATGCTAAGTTCAGTATTAAGACTAATAATGATTGTTATTACTTCCCTGCTAAATGTGAAGAAGCCTTTGGCTTGCTTTCATTTCTCGTCACTGGTGGCCTGATTCATCATGTGATGCAGCTCTTTGTCTCAGAGAACACTGTAAAAATTGAAAAGTAAAAAAAATCATAGAAGGTGCCTCTATTGATTTGAAAAAGTAAACGTGTCATATTCATTTTTATCAAAATAAGAGATGCTCACTGACAAACACATTCAAACACATTTTTACTGTCTCCACTGACCTTTTGTCAGCACACAGAGCACAGCAGAGTTTGTGCTATTATTATCCTCATCCCAACCTATCAGCACTCATTCTCCTAGCTGAAGTCCATTGGTCATATTTCATATCAGCACAGAGGAAAAATCTTGTAATTTTGACCACAGTAGATACTGAACTTCATGATTCCACTGATTCCACGTGTTGTACAGTTGAGAAAAAAGATACATAATACAAATCAGTGACAGTGGAGTGCAAAAAGAAAGAAGAATCAAACTTCCTCTGCAGATCTGCGGTGGATCTGGTGGTTCTGGATATTTTGTCTAGTAAAAAGATTGATAATGTTAAAAAGGAAGCTTTCAACTAAATGTATGAAAAGCTAGAGACAAAATTCTGAGCCTCTTCTCAGAATCAGCACACTGTTGGAAGGTATCACAGTGAGTAATGTAATAAATTAGTGGTGAAAATGGATTGGAATTGCAAGTCATTACTAACCTCTGTGTTGAAACCTCATTGGCTGCGCTTGCTGAACGATTCCCCAGCTGCTGTGTTGGTGTATGTGTTTGAGTGTGTGTGTTTCCCTTTTTCAGCACAGTCAGTCATTCAGGCTAGATTAGCAAGCTGTGAGAGACAGCATTGTTAGAGGGACATACATGTAGACAGACAGACAGATGGAGGATGGGATAGACAGGCAGCAGAGGGGAGCATCAGGGCCAGAAATAGAGAGACAGAAAAACAAAGGTCTTTATTTTTACTGATTCTAATGTCTATGCTAATTTGGTCAAACTAAGCGCTTGTGGGTTTAACATTCCAGTAGAAAAAGTGACTAAGACCTCAGTCCTGTGTGTGAACAGGAAGAGCGCACTGTAATGGAGTCGCAGATGGATGAGCCCTTCTCTAGCACACCAAACTGATGTGCAAACAGGGAGGCACATAGCTGAAAGCTGAGCTAAGATTATTTCCTTTTTCCACAGCAGAAAAGCTCTTTGAGTTCGTTAGCAGATGGCTGCCTTTGACTTTTTTATGGAGCTACACAGTTTGTAGACTGTTTTAGCTGTCATGTAAAAGATGACTTCATGTGATGTAGAAACAATTGCAGGTCCTATATATTCTTTTTAATCCAAATAAAGCTGTTAGATTTATAGCTGCAGATTTTCTCTCAGATTGAGTTTTGTTGATTCATTTCTTAAGTGTCCATGAGAAAGATATTAAAACTCTTATCAGTTGGCTCCACAAATATCAAATACCGTATTTTCCGCTATTTTCGGATTATAAGGCGCACCTTCAATGAATGGCCTATTTTAAAACTGTTTTCATATATAGGGCGCACCGCATTATAAG
>JAQMCX010000057.1:12226610-12276870 GCA_029814765.1 Acanthurus leucopareius | reverse complement strand
GCATCGGATTATAAGGTGCACTGTCGGTTTTTGAGAAAATTAAAGGCTTTTAGGTGCGCCTTATAGTGCGGAAAATATGGTAGTAATAAAACATATATGTGTCATAAATAGTAAAAATATCCCAATATATTTACAGAAAGGCAAAGAGATGTTGTTCTTTTGGAACACTGTTGCATTACAGTCTTTTCAAATTATAAATCCCCAGTAATAAACTAATTTCTAAAGCTGTTACCAATTAAGCTGTTTATCTGTATGTTTAAAAAACAAGTGTTTCATGAGCATTCCACACTTTTTCCAGTCTTTCGTTGCCCTTGTCCCAACTTGTTTGCAACATGTCTCTGGCATCAATTTTGGAATAAGCATATATTTACAAAAAAACAGTGAAACTGATCAGATAAAACATTAAATCTTCATTAGTCTGTTACCAGTTGAATATTTGTCCAAAAAGATTAGAAAATTTTCACTTTTTTAAAAAAAAAAATATTTCATTCAACACAGCAAAACAACTTTCCTGAATTCAGGGTGGTAAACAGTAACTCTACAGCCCAACCAAAGTACACATTTGATTCATTTAACTGAAGATGCTAATTGACACAAATGAACCTGACCTTCAGTTGGCCTCTTTTTTCGAATGCTATTCACCACATGCAGCAGTGGTGAGTTAAATCCTCAAATGACCACTTTACCACTAGAGGGCGTCCTATGCTTTAAGTTGTAATTTACCAATGAAATGTCTAGTTTGGGTCAGAAATGAGGAGAGGTTTTCATATTTAAATTACTTCAAATAACCAGAGATGAAAATATGGCAAACTGCAATGAGTAATGTCTGTCTATAACGACTTAAAAGAAATTTCTTAGTAAAGAACAAACTCTGTACAGCATTTGTCTCTCTCTCTCTCTGCAGATGTGTGTAACAGTACTGATTTGCCGGAGCTTGAGATTATCAGCTTATTGGAGGAACAGCTGCCGGTCTACAAGCTGAGGGCCGACACCATCTTCGGCTATGAGCAAGATGATTGGCTGCACACGCCGCTGGTGGACTCGGACGCTGCCCTCGACCTGACCACTGAACAGATAGAGGAGACCCTCAAGTACTTCTGTAAGTTCACCACATACTGCTGAATTAAGATGGTTTGGTGTAGAATGCAGTGTTGTCTTCTAAATATTATCATTGATGAGGATTTTTGAAGAAGAGCTTGACTTTCAAATGCAGAAACATAATTAATTATTGGCAAAAATCCCAGGATTTAAGTATTTTGTGATCCAATATCAGAAAAACATACAAAGACAACTTGTTGCTCTTTGTAACTACTACCCTCTGCTTACCAAACTTATGTCAATCACAAGGGACAAAAAATAGATTTCTGGATTTAACTTTAAGGAAACTGTTAGTGTGAAGATACAATGAGGATTTCAGATTAAAAAAGGTGAGAGATTCAAGATTCATACTGACCTTGAGTCTATAGGAATCATAGTGAGACAGATGGAGATGGCCATCTGCCCGCAGCAGTGGCGCGACAGCTGGCCTCGGTTGCGACAACAAACATACCTGATGGGTCCCTCTCTCACTCTGATGGGCGGCTGTTTTGCTATCTGCTTTCAGTCCACTGTTGTGTATGCATGCACGTGTCAGCTTCTGTCTAATCAAAGTGTGACCTTCCCTGTGGCTGACATCAGTGCCATAGGCCGCACTTAGACCCACTTATATACAATTAATAAACAGACCCAGGCTCATAAAACACGTGCACACACTGCACATGGCAAACGAAGGCAACATAAGTGGGTCTTTCTGTCATCAATAATTCAGTTTTAATTCATGTCTGCTTGAACTGTGACTCAGGGTAAAAGAGTTTCTAAAAATAGATCAGTGTCTTGTAAATAGCCTCACATGAGAACTGTAACGACACCTTGATGCCCTAAGCTGACATGGTTACTTTAGCATTTATATTCATCATAGCTCGCCAGGCTAACATGTAAGGTCATGTAACATAAGAGAGAGTGGGAGACGTTCTGCAAGTAATATTCAACGTAGTAAAGCTTTTCCGTTTTTTTTTTTCAGCTGTACTCTCCACATCATTCTATTCTGATCTCGAATGCTACTCATTGTTTCCACAAACAGATGGCTGGGTATAATCATCCTGAATGAGCGGAGACAGGTCATTAGATTCTGCTCATAAAGCTGTGTTTCTGTGGAGTTGGTGTATGTTGAGAAATATTTCCTTTCTGAAAAAAAAACATACGCTTACCACCTTAAAACAACCATATAAAGCAAGTGATAATATTAATGCATTAGGTTGTTTATGTGTCTACTTGTCTTGTCTAACATCCACCTTCACCTGAAGCTCCCATTGGTAACATCACTGTGAATTAACAGACTCGTGTGCACACTGTTACATCACCTAAGTGGTTATTGATTTTTGTAAGTATCCACCTGCTGCATGAGAAGGACATGCTGGAAAAGATGATGGCTTGGAGGTAACTGACCAATAAAAAACAACCTCATGTTGTGATGACATCACACCCACGTGTCTCACTATCCAGAAGAGATTGGATAGCTCTGAGATGGGACAGTTCGATAGATCTTCCCATAGCCAGTCGGAACTATCATGTTGCTGGTCTATCAGTAATGAAAACCATTTGAAGATAGAATCTAAAAAGATGTGGATTAAAAGGGAATTTTAAGGAGACCACTGGAAAATCATGACATGTTCTGTAAATTAAGACAAAAAAATTATTTTAAAAAAAAATCTTATTAATATTTTAATCCTTTATTATGTGTTAAGCAAAGTTGCAAAGTAGTAAAAAATGATGCAATGTGTCTGAATCTGTCACTGTGGGCTGATGCAATCTGCATTACACACATAAAAACTGGAGCAAATATCCCTTTAACTTCATTAGCAGGAGGTTTTACACATCATAAATACATAATATTGAAGCCCATTTTGAACCTCTCAGTAAGCAGTGGCTTATGCTCTTGCCATTAGCCTGATAGCCTCTGGTTAAGGCCTTGTTTTGGCTGCACCTTTAATATAAAGATATTGAGTTTGACTTCATCTTCATCTACTATAATATGCATCAGAGCAGTCTGTGTTATCACTTTTAGCTGGATGACATTGAATATTGTCATTGAAATTGACCTTATGTAGCAGTTTGCTTTTGGCCTGATGACACAACACTGTTCTGTCTCCCATGCACTGTGAATGTGCTTATTTCATCACTCCCCAGCTAAAATGACCAATCCTTGAGTACTTTTTGTGTTCATTCATTTTGGGTTAGCCATGTCACCCCTGCCAACGCTGCACTGATTTCCTGCTTTTACATGCTGCTCAGCCTCAGGCCTTGGAGTCTGAGCCTGTTACTATAGAAACCAACAGAAGGACAAAGTAGAGGAGAGGAGGGAGAGATGCTTACTTACAGATGGAGGCGGGAACAAGCTGGTGATACTTCCCTCTCTGATTGGCTGGAGGTTTTCTAACCCCGCCCACCCCACTGTGTCATGATTTTCATCATCTCTGCTGCAAAACCCGTGACTGCTGCTGCTGCTGCTGCTGCTGGCTCTCTCTCACTCTCTTTATCTCTGTCTTTATTGAGTCATTGTTAGAGGTGCGGTGGTCCATGTGTAGAGCTAGAGCTGTCACTGAGCATGGGATGTTACACAAGAAGACACGCTAGTGATATTATGACCTCAGAAAGCCTCCAGCAGAGAACAACTTGGCAAGAGCACTGGAAGATAAATTGACAGGAAGCTATGAATGGACACAGACATGAGTGGATACAATCTGGCACATTTTCCGAAGCTTTGGAGTGACTGAGGATGGAGAGAAAAGCGAAAGGACAGGCAAAGATCAAAGGATAGAGAGACGGCACAGACTGACTAAGATGGCAGATTCCAACTGACACACAAGCTGTAACGGTTTAGAATTCAGGATGGATAAAAGGACAATGAAGCGACAGCTTTTTGTTGTTTCCTGCTGACAGATGACGATGCATGTAACGGTTCCGGCAGTATGACAGGCAGAAACAGCACCTGCACCCCAACGAATATGGAGCATAATATGCTGTCAGTTTACTGTTAATGAGTGCAAAACAGAATGGCCAGACACTCACCAATACTGATAGTGTGCCAAGTGGTTGCTGCTATGCATGCTGGGATAGTAGAACTAGACAACGGACTCTATCAGTAACTAGTTGGTCTCTTAGCATGCTGGGAAGTTGGAAACTATACAGTTGTCTGTCAGAACAGTGAGGATGAAGAGACGAGGCCACACCAGAGGCCAGAGGTTTGTCAAGGCAGACTACTACGAACTGGACTGGTACTACGAAGAGTGCACGGATGGTAAGACCACAGTCTGCTGGGGTTTTACACACTGGCATCTAGTTCTCAAAGAGTTGGCTCAAATTTCTAGAGAGACCACTAAAGTAACTGGCTTGTAAAGATAGTAAGAGATTGGTTTTACATATATATTTCAGTCATTTCTGCTAGGCTGAGTAGTTGGAGACATACAGGTGCATACAGTTGAGATGGCTTTGCTGTAACTGCTGTGGTTTTCTGTAAAAATGCACTGAAGGTAACAAAAAAGGTACAAACTGTCTTGAAACTACACTGACACAAGTGAGCTGCTTCCTGCATAGCAGAATAGATCCAGATCACAGCCTGTGTGTAATGTAGCTATAAAGATCGTGACTACCAAATTTCCGCCTCATCTACCAAGATGTACCTTCTACCATTGACAATACTATGCGTATGTGTTGCTTTGTTGCCTGGTAACCAACCACTGGTCCAGGTTTAATAACTTGTCCTCTGTTGACCCGCACTGTGAGGTTAGAGAGGAGAGGGGAAATTGCAGGATTAAGCTGGGTTGGGTAATATTAAAGTTGTTGGTGGAGATAAACATGCTCCCACTGCCCTTCAACAAAACTCACAGTCAAGTCAGCTTAAATTGATTTCTTTCTGCTAGTTTCTATCTGGACAAACCAGAGAATGTGACCTTGTGATGTGATGTGATGTTAAAGTAAGGTCAAACACAGCCAACTTGAAGCTGTAGCTTCGTCAGGCACTGACTGCCGGATACTGTGGGTGTTATAACAGGTGCTCTGTGGCAGCTGAGTCAGTGTGGCTTCTAAAATAGGGCCATGGAGTAGCTCAAGTGACTAGCTGTGGGTGTAAGTGGCTGAAAAAGAGGGAGATACCAGCTGAACTGGAGAGACTCAAAGAGTTCACAGGTGAAATGAGTAGCTTATTATGAGAGGAGATGTTTAATGGAGATTAAAAGAAACTAGTAGATTGTCTGCTAGATTCTGAGTGAATGAAAGGTTTGTCAAGAGAAAGGTATTTTCCATTTTATAGGATTTGTGAATGAACAAAAACAAAACAGAACAAAATCATGTTAATACAAAATATGTATAATGATTTCAAGATGGCTGCAAAAGATGTAGAATTTCTCATTAATCATCACGTATAGACACACACACACACACAGAACCAAGATGTGTGGAGGTACCGATGGCGCCTGGTGACATGTGTGACTAACAGCAGGTTATAGCTGTGCTTGGTTTATTACCAGTCTGTTGGCTCTGCCTCTTGCTCCTCCTCTCTCCTCTCTCTGCACATCTTTCTGCCATCGTCTGTGTCTTGTAAGGAATGTTTTTTTGTTTTGATAGTATCTTTTTCCAGAAATCAAACCATGCATTTAATGTGAATGTCTGATGCATTTAGGTGGAGAATATCATCCATTACTGTAGTTGTTTCGTGCACTATGCTGTGCATGTGTTTCTGGGAAGCTCTGTGGAAATTCTTACATAACAGTTTGAGACAGCTCAGCACCTCCTTTGATGTGAGCTGCGCAGCTTAAACATCTGCAATATTATTTAACAGTGGCAGCTAACCCAAGTTTAATTTCCTGTCAGACACCAGCAATAGATTTTACTTAGAAGGTACTTGATGCTGAAATGATCAATAAGTGAATGAGGGGAGGGGTCAGTTTCTCTGATAAATCTTCTGGTGGAGTGTGGAGGCAGAAATAGAAAGCAGCTGGTTTGGTATTATTCTGAGATATGCAAGGGAGGGATGTGGAAGTAGGTTGGCTTATATTTAGCCCAATGATTTGAATGCTGCTTATAGCCACCCTTGTTGATAGCAGCCTGCAAAATACACATTGTCACTTGTAGGAGCCTTTCAAAACAAACATGTTTTGGAAAGTGCTGAGACACCAGTGCAAACCAAAAAGGAAAAGGCAGTATATTTAATGTTTAACATTTAACGGCAACTTCACAGATTTTGCAAATATATGCTTATTCTGAATTTGAAGCCAGCAACACAATTCAAAAAAGGTCCAACAGACTGAGAAAGTTGTGGAATGCTCAGAAAACACCTGTTTGGAACATTCCACAGGTACGCAGGTTCATCAGTAACTAGTGATGTGATTGTGATCAGATATGAAAGGTGCATCCTGTAAACACTCAGTTGTTTACAAGCAAGGACAGTGCGAAGTTCACCACTTTTTGAAAATTAATGATTGTATAAAGGATGTTACTATGACTCAGGAATGTTTTGTAAAGGTTGTTGTCAGTAAACACTGTTTTTGAATGACTGCATTCTGATTTTTTTTTTCACCTTTTACACAGTATGCCAACATTTTTGAATCAAGAGTTGTAGGACAGATAGTAGCTCTCCGGTCGCTGGGGCATTGTGGGTAATGTTGCTACAGATTCTTCCTCGTGCAGTTTAGTAATTTTCCTCGAAACTTCTTTAACAAGCATGCCAACAGAGAACTAAACAACCAAATCAGATGAAAAGATGGAATGTAAGAGAAAAGAGAAAAACAAGTGGAGTATGAAGAGTGAATGTGACCAGAAAAGTAATGAGAGAGGGAGAAAGAAGCTCTGAGTGGTGTTTGTCTGCAACTCCTTTGTTCCCTGCAGCATCGTATCCATAGGACCATTGAGTGGAGTTACTCAAGCATGCAGGACGGAACTGAGCTGGCATCACTTTTCCCGACCAATTACAGTAATTATAACACTTTAGCAGTGACTAATGAGCAGGAAATCGGGCCGTTTTAAAACGGTCCGTATTCATTCATGAAGGGTCAGGACTTATGGGTCATACTCAGTCTGCTTAGAGGGACATGTGACACTGACATGCAGTTGTAGAGGTATTCTCTATTTGTCTTTAAAAATGTGAAGAGAAAAGTCTGGAAAGCATGCAGATGTTTTTATGGTTCAAATTTTTAATTAATAGTAACATGGCTTTTTTTTTAATTTACCACAAAATACTGCACTGTAAATGATTTTTAATAGCTGCTAATGAATAGCAGGGCAACTATATCAGTAATATTTTCATAGGACAGTATATTCAAATATTTATGGTCCAGCACCCAGGATGGCTATCTTGAGTGGCATCAATAGACCTTCTGTTGATGTGAAACTCAGACTTAACTACACCCTTTGATGATGTTAACTACAAGGAAGTCTCTTAAATTGAATGACTAACTGAAGTGGAATAACAAACAAATCATCCTTAAAAGTACAAATAGTTGTTTGAATCAATAAAGCTCTTACAAAAACTCGACTCATAGTTGAAGTTTGGTATTAGACTCGTCCTTTTGTGTCCATTCCCAGAAAGTTACTCCTACTGAGTGTGCTGCACAGTCTGATCAGCTTGTCCCGGTCCTCTCTCTTTTTTTTTGCATCTTAAGTTGACGCTAACAGTCTTTGTGTGCCAGTTTTCAGAGCGGTAGGTTGAAATTCTTTTTCTTCATTGTAATATTAATATAAATATTTTTTTAAATTTGTGTTAAGATCTTTAAGATCACACTTTATTTTTTAAGGTGAGGAAAAGAACTTTGCTCTACTTGTTTGTTGTCAGTAATTGTTCAAGCAACATGGTTGAGCCAAGTGGTGAGTTCAGTGTCGAACATTGTCGTCTTAGAAGTCTGGGCCAGAAGATTGACTCTGCCATTTTGACAACTTTCACTTTCTACTGTATTTCTCACCTTTTAAATAGAGGAAGACAGCATTGTGTAGCTCTTACTTTGTAGATCCATTTCATAATGAACAGTTTATATAGCTGTAGTTGCAAGCTGTGAATGCGTAATTTCTGTAACTGAGCTGAAAACCCTCTCACTCGTGTCTCCCCTGGCTTCAGTGCTCATGTTTATATGCATAATTTAATAAAATAACATGCAATTATACAGCTTAAGAGGCCATTTTAATTGTTGGAATTGCACTTGTTTTTCACAATGTGCATTATATGAAAGAGGAAAATGTGTCAACTGTTTATTAAGTAGTTCTTTGTCTGTTGTAATTACATTAGAGTTTTGTGAATAATGAATTTCCCAATATTCATTTGAACATTAGCCGCCAAATGAAGCCAATAAATCTCACTGATGATATGGGCAGGAGGTAAAAAAAAACAACAACAGTTACCTACTGAGTAAAGGTTTTGCTGTGCCTGGCCCCACCCTGGAAACAGGTGCAGGTCTGTTATTGTTCGCTCTGCTCTGTTGTCACCATAGAGGCTGAGCGGGACTGTACCAAGTCACTGTCACTCGAGGGGGATTGTTAAAAGGACTTGCTTTCATTGGCTTTGAAGCTTAACGGAGAAACAGGTTTCTCTCTCGGCTCTGATTCGTTCCTCTTGGTGCCAGCATGACCTGCATCAGCTCTTAAAACAGAAAAGGATGAAATTAGCTGACAGATTGAGGATCACAGGATCAAGTAAAAAAATATTGCAGATTATTTTAAGTGCTCTCATTTGTAGTGTTAAATGTTTTTTAACCTAGTTTTATGACCTTAAATAGTTGATGGACAACCTCCTTTACGAGTACGAGTGTGTGTCTGTGTGTCCCCCCTCCCTGTCTGTGGTAAAGTAGAGTAGGCCATTCACTGGCCAGTCACAGAGGAGACGGGGAGGAGTTTGGTTATCTGGTTGTCTCACAGAGCTACCACAGGGGAAAAAAGATACACACACTTTTGGAAAGTCACTCGGCAAACATCATTCGGCATTTGACAGACGTACACACAGACTCTGACAGGCATGTACAATGGAGTGTTTGGAGGGATGTAATTTACACTCCCATTGTTGTCTTTGGAACAAGCGCTTTGTTAAATGTGTGTAGTTTTAAAACACACATACACGCCCACAAATGCACACAGCGCAGGTAGGAGCCATGGCATTGCACCTGCTGGCTTTGTGGTTTAGTGGTTAACCTTCGTGCCAGAGCAGAGGATGGCACTGCCCACAGCCGCTGGCACTGAGGACGAACTGGAGTACTCCAACAACACAGAGGAGGACGAGGAATATGTTTGTCTACCCATTCACGAGAGCACAAAGCTGGAGGAGGAAGGAGATGAGGTGGAGGAGGTGTATGTCTGTCTTTCCAGTCATGGAAGCTCAGAGCAGGAGGAGGAGGAGGAAGAGATGGATGAGGAGCAACAAGTTCTGTTGGAAGGTAGCCTGTGGTCCTCTTTCTAATCAGAGGCAACCTCTTCGTCATGCTCTTCTTCTTGTGTCTTATATGCAGCTCTGTCGGTGTAACATACCTTTGTGGTGTGATTCTTACGCCTGAAACTTTGTGGATTCTGATGAGGTTATTGGATGTTTTTCTAAAAATATAAAGTATATATGGTCTCCTGTGGGCTGTGGGGTTAACCTACAGCATGGTTCATCTGTCTACCGATTTGACATGTTTAAATATGAACTCGGCTCTTATCCGTACTCTCACTACACTGTTTATTACAGTGCCAGCAAGCTGTCATATATTTGCTCTCAAAAGCACAAATATTCTAACTTGATGTTTAGGTTTATTGATTGTGTTTATCCACTTTGGGATTAGTTTAAGATTGATTGACCACTATAAACGTTTTACAGCTGTGGTTAAAAAGACAGCTTAAACACACAGAGGCAATGGTGGATGATAACACAGGCACATGTATTTTAGCAGATGTGTATAAATACTGAAGGTGCTGTATCATTCAGGTACAGCTAAAGACTCTTCAGTGATCTGATCAACCAAACTTATTACTGTTAAGTTTAATATAAAGTATGCATTAATAGAGGAATAATTCTGACTGTGGTTACTTTGTAGCATCTGACTGTGTGTGTGGTGTTGTGGTGGGACAGTGCATGACATGCTAGCGTAGACATGTTTTACAAGTGGCAGTTAAGATACTTAAAAAAAACTCTTAACTAATAAAAGCAACTATAACTCATAGAAATGCCCTGACATTCTATAACATTTACATAGCCCCTCACACAGGCTCAGGTATTGATTTGAATAACACACTCCTTTCCATTCATTGTCTGGGTGTTTGTTGTTCTTGAACTTGTGTGTTGTCTGTTGCCTAGTAGCAACAGGGGGGCTGGCGGACCCAGAACTCCAGACTTGAGATTTCATCAGCCCTCCCGCTGTAACAGACAGACAGACAGACAGAATGCCGGGAGTCTCTGGAGCAGCAGCCTTATCTGTAATGGACAAACCCGTCTTGTAATATAACCTCTGTTGTGATGGAGGGAGGAGAGAAAGCAAGCTTATTTGTCTTAAGTTACCTTCTCTTCTTAGGAAAAACAGCCAGAAAACATCCTGATCACCTTCCAATATTCAGTTACACCTCCTTTTATGTAATCCAGGTTACAGTTGCTTTTCCTGGCCAGTGTTTCCACTCTCATTTACCACCCATTTCTGACTGTAGTGGATTAAAAAAGCATTGAGCCTAACCTCACAGAAAGAGCAGGAAGTCTTAATTTTTAGTATGTGACATTGCCTAGTTTAATGAAACTGCTTGAATTGGATTTGTGGTAAAAGTGATAAGCAGCAGTTCACTAAGGATCGTGGTCATGTTGTTTCATCTCAAGCTGGTCTGATGTCTTTCAGCGACTCAGCTTCCTCCTCAGCCTGGATACCATCTTTACACAGCCACAGGTAGAAGCCAAGGCAGATGTCCACGGGCTCTCTTTAGGTGTTTAAGCTTCCATTAGTTTTTTTTTTTTTTTCCAGTTACACCCAGTTATTGATCCAAATTTGGTGGAGTGTTGCCATGGAAATAAACCAACATGTTCTTCAATAGGAAGCACACTCACTCACATTCACACGCACAGATAGAAAGTGTGATAGGTAAACAGGCTGCACCTTGTGCTATCAAGAGAACATTCTCTTTGTTGGCCAGATAGCAAACAGATACAACAGATGATAGTGTCAATGTCTATGTATGTGAGTGTGTGTGTGTGTGTATGTGCATTTGCGCACGTACATATTTGTGTATTTCCGCATCTGTGTGTTCACTTATTAACACTCAAGAACTCGCCCATGAGAAAAGGCAGTGTGTGTAGATGTTTTCCTTGTTTTTTTCTAATGCTCAGGTCTGTGTGTCTTTGCTGTTTGTGTCTCACTCCGGTCAGACTCATTTTTATCATCTTAATGCGTAAAGACTGAAATAACTTGTGAGCCTTTTATGATCAAATTCCCTGGACTATGACTACTGTATCATTTGTTTTAAGCTATGGAGGCAGCTTAACTTTATGGTTTAACACTTTGATCCTGACTTAAGTACATGAACAACTTACATGATTTTCATGTAGGTTCATCCCCACCCCCTTCAAATACTTGCAAATATATTTGTGCTAACAATCTTAAATAAGACATTGAGATGGTATCAATAATACTACTAAAATGTAGCACAAACACATTATCATTCTTACCATGTTACCATGCTCACTTAGGTATTTACCTCAAAGTACTTTTCCAGCTCACAATAGATTTTAAAGTGCAGTGGTGGGTGGAGTACTGAAAATCTATACTTCAATAAAAGTACAACTACTCATGCTAAAAGTTACTTCGAAAAATTGACATTTACTATTCAACATACAAACAATAATACCCACCCAGGTAAAAGTAAAGCAGTGCTTGGTTAATTAATTTCTCAAAAAGTATAAGTTATTTTCCAGTTTGATTATATTTTGCAATAAATTATTAGGTAATTATTGTTAAACAGACAGCTATTGCCACAAGTTCATATTATTACCATAACCTAAGTTACAAAAGAAATATTAATGTTTAAATTAACATTATCTAGCTAACTACACTTTCATCTGTACATGCACCTTTCTGTAGTGTGATGGAAGAGGTTAGAAAAGTTTTTTTGTTTGTTTGTTTTTTTTGTTTTTTTTTTTATGAATGTTTTTTAGAGGAGAGAGAGATCATGCTTGGAACTTTGCTTCTCTAGTAGAGATGTTTTTCATCCCCCCCCCAACACACACACTCACACACACTCAATCTCTGCCCAGAGAAAAAAGTTCAATACTGACTCCAAAATTACTCCAAGTTTTTTTGTAATAAAACAGGTATTTCAATGCATCATTAACCGTTTGTCCTCTATTGGTGATTTACAAACATGTCATTGACATGTGATGAGTTCATGGAGTGAAAACTCTTCAAATTCTGGACCACCTTGGAGACCTAGGAGAAAAAAAAGAATCACAAACACCTAAAGGTGGCTTTATGTTATCAAACAAATACATCGTACATCTGTGAAGCTGCTCAGTGTCATGCATTCCAAGTAAACCTTGGAGAAAACAGCAACCTGTTTATTAATGGATGATAATGATGGTAAATATCTTCAACGAAAGCACAGCCAGCTGAGGCCTCATGTCCGTGTTTCCAGCAGCCATACACTGCCTGTAAAATATTAGCACATGAAAATACATTGTTTGCATCAGCCTTGACTCTGTTTTGCATTCTGAGAGGCCTCCAATTGAGGACTGTTGTGTACACACCTGATGAGACGTTCCCTCTCCTGTCAGAATGTCTCTCATGTGTTTGCACCAAACAGGGGGGGTCATACTGTTATATGTAATATGTTCTGCCAGTAAGACCTTGTTTGACTTTTAACGTATGAGAAGAATTTCAGTCAGTGCTGAAAGCTGATGAATAAAAGACAGAGCAGAAAGAGTTTATAACAAACATGAGCTCATGTAGCTCATATGGCACTGCCCGGGTGTGGCCCCTCATATCGTGTCTAATCTCAGTAACTTATCTTCCCTTAATCACTGGGCATGTAGAGTCATAAGTAGTTAGGTCTGTGTGATATTCAGTATGTGGGTGTGTACTACTTGGAAATCTGAACTTTTTTTTTCAAAGTGACAACAAAGACGAAGTGGAAAATAATTGATGTAGCAGAGGGTGCAGCAAAGCACCGTTTATTCATCAATCCCTTTAACTTCAGTGTGTAAAATACAAACATGTGGCACTGTTATCTCTTAGAACACTGACAGTTTTGAACAAAGTTACGTTATCTGGAGTTAATAATTAAATAATTAACATAAATCATTATATCCACTGAGATAAAACTTCTGAATTATCTTGCCAACAGAGATTACAGGCGTTATTCATTTTATCTCAAAATACTTACAACTCGTGCAACACATTCCCAGTCACCTACAGTAAAAACTTGACAAATTTAGTGCAATCAGTTTGGTTTTAATACTGCAAAGGACAGCAGAAGCTGCTTTCATGCAACCCTGAAACATGCTTATTTTAATTTGATATTGAGTGCATTAACTGCAGGATCATTGATCTTTATTTTCTTTTTAGACTTAAAAACTGTTTCCTTTCTTTGTGTCTGTGCAGTGCTGTGTGCTGACAGAGTGGGCCAGATGACGAAGACCTACAGTGACATTGATGCTGTCACTCGACTACTGGAAGAGGTGAGATCGTAAGAATGAGATCAGTAAAAATAGAAAAGATATCAGTTAAAATACAAGTAACATAAAGGGCAACAGTATGTGTAAACTGTTAGGCACTATGGTCAAATGTTATTATAATGCCTGATAGTCAAAACAGAGGATGCTGCATGAGGTTCTTGACAAAAAAGCTTAGCTAGAATCACATCATAAAACTAGTTTCGGCATCTGATATTCAAATATAACTCATCCACATCAGAGTTTCAGGCAGGACAGTACAAGTGAAGAGCTCAGCTGGCCTTCTCTGCATGAAAAATAACAGTAAAAATAGGATGGTGATATTGTTAAATGAATCATGATATCCAACAACCAGCCAAGCATCCAAGTAATGACTCAACATGATATTCAAAGATGTCATTCCATTAACAAACAGACCGGACAACTGTTTTCACCCTGTGTGACGTCATTGTACTGCCCTTTATTACTGTGAAGTTTACTTCCTTGGGGTGACAATGCATTAATATTTACTATTCAAAGCAGTCTAGCAGTAAGCTGATCTGAATGGGTGTGGAGTTTTGTGTTACCTGGTAACATGTAGCACACACAACCAGTAATACTGTTGTTGATTGCAGCCCCACTTACTGAAAACAGGACTGTGTGATGGTCGTTTTCACAGGTTCAAAATAAGCTTTCAATTGCAGTTCAGGGTTGAAAGTTTTCTGGTGCTGTTTGGCGTAAAGAGAGGTTGACATATAATGTGTCCTATTTTCAGACTCCAAAGTCGCTCTTGGACATTACATTGTATATTTGGTTGTTTTATTTTTCATTTGGACTTTTCCCTCCTTTGTTGAGGCATTTGAGTTAACCCACTCGTTTAAATTCACCTCTGCTGCATGTCCTTCACATATGTTGCACCTACAACACAAATTTGCCCTTCTTAGTGTAAGCTGAAAAGATACATATTAATCTTCTTATCTGCCCATGAAGTATGAAGCAGTAGGCATCAGCCAGTTAGCCAAACATACAGACTGGAAACAAAGGGAAATCGATACCATTTCTCTGCCAGCAGGGAAGAATGGTATCAATTTTTTCATCTCTTTTAAACTCAAAACAAGAAAGCAAACAAATGAATTACTTCCTGTCTGCAATGATTTCAACTGTTTTATTGTTAAAACACTAAACCAAGCTTTGTGTCCGTGCAGAAAGAGCGTGATCTGGAGTTGGCAGCTCGCATCGGGCAGTCACTGCTGAAGAAAAACAAAGCCCTCAGTGAGAGGAACGAACTGCTGGAGGAGCAAGTAGAGCACATACGAGAGGAGGTATGCAGCGAGGGTGTGTGTGTGTGTGTGTAAATATATATATTTGTCATTTTTATAGGACCACACTTGTGGATGGGCATGTCTTGATGGGCGTGAGCAAAGTCATTTTTACAGCCTCTGTGGATTTGTCTCTTTCTTTTACTCTAACTGTTCTTTCTCTACACATCTCCTCCACTTTTTCCCCACACACAGGTTTCTCAGTTGCGTCATGACTTGTCTATGAAAGATGAGCTATTACAGTTTTATACCAGTGCTGCTGAGGAAAGTGAGGGGGAGTCTACCACCTCCACACCGTGAGTATCCTTTTATTCACCTCATCTCTCTTTCTAAATGAAAAAAAATGCATTGCAGTTTTGCATTAAAATTCAGGCCTAATGAAAACTGACACACATCAGTAAAGAGATTCCACTCTAAAACTTTCATTAACTCTGGGCAGAGCGCATGAACAATCATTTTAGACAACTGACTGTAGAATCTGTTGGGTTTTAGTGTGTTAGAAAGAGATTTTTCATCAGCCATTTAATTTAAATATATGAGAAAGGAAAAAATAATGTGTAAAATATTACAGAGCAGTAGAATAAAACAGCTAAACACTGCAGAGGCTGTTCCCATTGCAGCCTATGATGTGTATTTCAAGGTGCCCTATAGCATAATAAATGATTGACTGACTGACCTCCTGATACATGTGTTTCTTTCCTCATGTGTGTTTACAGTGTGCGTCCCCGTGAAACCAGTGTGTCAACTCCAACTTTTTTCCCCCTGGACTCCTTACAGAAGAAACTCAAAGATCTGGAGGAAGAAAACAAATCATTACGCTCTGAGGTACACACTCTTACATAAACAAAATGACACACACACACAGTGTTTTTATAAATCACTAATACATGTCAGCATACATTTAATGTTTTGTTTTTTATTTAAATATATTATGACATAGATTGCTTATCTATTCAAATTCAAATTTTTCAATACATGTAAATGCTATTACCAGAAAGTGAGTGACGTCAGAGTTTGTAAGAATAATAATGATCATCAAAATCCGATTTGTCATTTCAACGGTATTTTTTCTCATTAACATCAGTTAAGCTGAGTGATGTCTCTCCACTTTCTCCTACTGTACAAAAACTAAGCCAAAGTATCCCTGATGCTCATGCTGCCATCCTGCCCATAATAACATTTCAAAGACACTGTCTGTGCTTTTTAGTTCAGCCCATGACCTCTCCCTAACCCCCTCCTAACATTGAGAGATGGGATTTATGATCTGTACTGCAGCATACCACTAGGGGGCAATCAAGATGTTTTAACTTTCCTTTAAAGGAGTTGTCATACCACCCATCTATATTTAAATTAATGGCATTAATCAGCACTGATGTCAACAAAATAATGGTCGGTGCCCTGAGGTTAAAGCTCTGCTCAACAGTTACAGTATTTTGCATCTGTCATTCCAACACAACTAAAAAAAAAATCCTGGAGTGTGTTTGATTTAATTTGTTGGAAACACTACTGTTTGTTTTCATTGGACTGTGTGACCGTCTAACATGACCATCTGGACATCTTTTAAGAGAACTTATGTATTGGAAGGAGTAATGATGTCCATGTTTTTTCAGGCCAGTCATTTGGAGACAGAGACTATCTCCTATGAAGAAAAAGAGCAGCAACTTGTCAATGACTGTGTCAAAGAGCTTCGTGAGTATTGGACTGACTCATATTATGCTCAGCGTTGTATCTGCCATCTGCTTTGACCGTCCCTGAGGGCAGTAAAGCCGGTTTTTTATTCTCCTGTTTGATGATCACCTGTTGATGCTCCCAGGTAATTCCAACCTGCAGATTTCTTCCCTGGCTGAAGAGCTGGCCAGGAAGACTGACGACGCCTCCCGTCAGCAGGAGGAGATCACACACCTCCTCTCTCAGATAGTCGACCTTCAGAAGAAGGCCAAGCTGGTACGAGACACCTGTTATCTCACATACAGATAATGTTAAACAACTGCTGCATATTTGCATTCTGAGTTCCTGTGTGCAGTGCAAAGTAACAGAGACTGACTGCAATTGACAAAGTGTTTTTCATATCTGAAGGCCTATTTTGTGTGGCATGTTTTTAGTACGCAGTGGAGAATGAGGAGCTGACTCAGCACTTAGGTGCAGCCAAGGACGCCCAGCGACAGCTCACTGCTGAGGTGAGGCCATCCACAACCTGCTGACTGTGGCTTCATCATTGTGTTTCCTGTGGTGGTAACTTTCACCAACAAATCACTGCTAGAAAAGCCGGACTGGGACCAAATCCTGTGTCTTAGTGGTGCTTCGAAGACATAATCCCATGAAGGGTATTTTAGTTACTGAGATGTAGGGTTCTGCCTACAATATCAATATAATCCCATAGTCCTACTCACCTAAATTTCAGTCCCAATTGATTTCTCAATTATTAGAAACCTTAAAATATAGTTGTAATGGATAAGAATCCTAATAGTTCAGTATCAGATAAAACAACATATGAATCCCTAACAGTAACTAATTTTTCCAAAAATGTTCCACCTCCCCAAATTTATTTAGAATCTGTTTATTTATTGGTCATGTATTCCACTGACAGAAAGACAGACAAGTCCAAACAATAACCTCCACACCAGGTAAAAACTATATTACAAGGTGCTTTTAACACATGAAAACAAAAATACATGTGCAATTTGTTTACACAGAATAGTTACAAAAAGGATTTTTTTTAAATGTCTTCCTGCCCTGCTCTCTTGTTTCTCCTCCTCCAGTTGCGAGAGTTACAGGATAAATATGCAGAGTGCATGGAGATGCTTCATGAGGCTCAGGAGGAGCTGAAGAACCTGAGAAATAAAACTCTACCACTCAACACGTCAAGGCGTTTCCATTCTCTGGGTCTTTTCCCCATGGTGAGCTCATATTCCTCAACATGTCTGTCAGCATCACAGCATGTCCATGGTTCCAGCTGCTACAGGATCCTTGAACATTCTCTGGTCTCCTTTCTAGGACTCTCTGGCAGCAGAAATAGAGGGCACCATGAGGAAAGAACTTCAGATGGATGATCCAGACGTAGAAGAGCAGAGGTATCAAGAGGTTCAGCTTAGGTTCAGCTTTGTCAAGGTGGGTGCATTTAAACCCTCAGTCTTATAATGTGTTGATGTTTCTCCAGACTGCAGCCAAAACGGGTCTTCCAGACAGTGAAGAACCTGAACCTGATGCGCCAGCAGCGTTCATCGCTCGCCCCCTCCCCCCTCAACATCCCAGGCTCTAATCAGACATCATGCCTCACCTCGGCGCGCTCCAGCAGGGTGGGCACGCCGCGCTCCAGCTCCATATATGGTAGCGACATGGGCAGTGGGATCATCCTGGACAACAGGACCAGCAGTATCCTGGAGGGTCCAGATGACGGGTACGGACAGATTAACTCTGCAACTCACTTATACATTTTTATACTTTAGTGTTTGCCTCTTTTGTATTTTTTTTTTTTTGTTAAGTTCTTTTATTGCTATTTACTCTCTACTTCATTTTTACTTTTAACTAAGCAGAGGCCATTCACTTTGGTTATTCTTATATGTGTTTCTGTGTTTATTGGTAGCCGTAGCACTTCTTATTGTGTTTCTATGTTTTATGGTAAATGTTTTGGTGCTTTGTTACTAACTCTGTCCAAAGTTTATTGTTTTAGTCATAAGCTCCAGCTTTTTAAAGGAACCAACGGGGCTTTTCAAAATTAAAAAATATAGAGAAAAGCATTTTGCTTTCAAAAAAGGAAAAATCAGCACTGAAGCCCAGCAATGTTAACTTTCTTGCACTCTACAGGTCAGAGGACTCTAACAAGTGGCCCCCTGGCACCCCAGGGACCCCAGGTAGCAAGGACCTGCAGGCAGCCCTGCGGCGTCTGTCCCTCCGTCGTGACAACTACATCTCGGAAAAACGCTTCTTCGAGGAGGAGAGGGAGAGAAAGCTGGCTTACCTGGCCAAAGAGGAAGAAAAGGGTGGTGGGGGGAGTAGCGGAGACCCGGGGACACCGACGGAGAGCCTGCTGTCACTGTGCTCCCACCCGTCCCTTGGAAGCATGTGGTCTGGATACTCATTCACTGCAAGATCCTACCTGCCGGAGAAGCTGCAAATTGTAAAGCCACTAGAAGGTGATTATTCCTCTCAGAGACACAAGTCCTCTCACCCTCAGAATGTTACGCACAATGAAAATGAGGCTTTTCAGAAACCTCAACCGAATCAAAGCCAAAGTAATTCAAATTGTATATTACTCTACACTCCGAACAGTTACACTCAGTTGAGTCAGATCCTACCACAGAACCAAAGGCAAGCTCTTCAGAACCAGCAGCACAATCAATATCTGATTTTTCATAACTATAGTCCATCAAAACTCTGTCCGGGTGCCTCACGGGATCCTAAGACCCAGCACAGGGGATCCAGTTTGTTGGAGCTGAGTAGCCCACTGAGCTCACAGCCTCACCTCAGAGCTCCGCTGGCTTTAGTCGCAGGCCTGCTGGAGATGTTGGAACAACAGGAGGGCAGTTTAAATCTGCAGCACTCCTTTTACTTCAGACACACATGGGCACGCTGCTGGTTTGAGGTGTAGAGTACCGAACAGCCGGCTGCTTGTTAAAAAGCATATAGTCTCTTAAAGCCATAAACACCCCTTAAGAATACAAATGGTGAGCACCTTACTCTGTTTTTTTGCAGTGGCTGAGTCAGTTTGTGATAATTTAGGTAGAATTTTTTAACACTAAGTTTTTTATGCCTTGTTTTTTTAATAGAGGATCTTTATCAAGGTTATATTAATTCCTATTCTGTAATGGTTGTGGAGTTTAAAGAGTTGAAAAGTTAGTGTATTTACTATCAAATATGTATCCATAAAATGTTGCTGTTGTAGATACAGAGCAAATTGCAGCAGATAAACTCAGGGGAGAAAAAAGTGTTGTTACACTAATGTGTAGGTCAAACAAGCAACTACAGCCCTAAACCTGTACACATGCTGTATACGGGCTTAAAGACGTTCAGCACTTTTTCTCCCTCTTTGTCCTTCTCAAATGGATATGATTTGTAACAGAGGTACTTTTTATTCTTTTGCACCACCCAGTGTTCAAACTCAGTTACACTACCGGCATAGTATTACTGTAAAGGTTATCTTGCCATCAAATATTGTGCATTAAGTAAAAGACAAAAACACAAGCACACAGAATGAAATGAAACATATTCTTTAGATTTTTGGGTAAAGACTAAAACAACAGCAATGTTAGATTTCAAGTCTAATAATGGTTGGTTAAGATGTAACAGTTATTATAGAAAATCTCAGATTTTTGTTATTTGTGGGTTGCCTCAGATTTGCATGTGAGTGTTTTACCTTCACAATTATGTCATATAAAACTGTCAAGTGATCCCTGTATCCTTTATCAAGGAAGCAGTCCAGAAATTAAAAAATAATCTGGATTTGACAGTATTCTTAATGTATGACACTTCAGTGTAGAGACAGATTTTTCTGCTACATTAGTGTCATACTACCGTACATCCTGTCCATCCCTCTAACTCCTCTTTTGTTCAACTTCTTCATTTTGACTTTGTCTTGTTTTTGCACTTTAAATCTTTTTCTGTTCAACCTTTTGGTTTTCTTTCTTGACGATTTTGTGAATAAAATCTTCCCACTTTTCTCACCTTCCTTTTTCTCTCCTTTTTGTGTTTGTCTTGTGAGTTTATCTACTGACATAACTTAAAATGACCTCCATGTTCCAACTCATAATGAAGAAAACAACCATTCACTGGGCCTGGAATAAAACCAGTTTACAAGGTGCAAGGCCACATTATAAATAGAAAGACATTGCCAGTAAACAGCTGATATATAATTTGATCTATTATTGAGCATTTAAGTCTGAAAATTGCGTTAGCTGAACAGATACGACAACTTCCATGTTGCTCTGTTTTAAGATGCAGCATATTAGACTGTAATATTGCAAAGCTTAAGGAGGTTAGTGAGACATCGACCCATTCAAGCTGGATTGATTTGGGCCAGCAGTATTAAGTTTCAGAAAGCAGGCCTGTTACTGAGTATAGCAGAGCAGTGTGCCGGTGAGTTGGCATGCTAAGCTGAGCTGAAACACTACACACTAAAGATTAGAATTTAAATTGAACCTGAAGTTCTACGAACCAATTTTAATATGATTTAACCAATAACAGCCTATAAGTCATTATTTGAAGTTTCATTGATCACTTTCAACAAGCAGCTCCTGTAATTAACACCATCACTTTTAAAGTGTCCTTAAAGTAACAATAAACAGGCCTTTTAGCAAGCTTCAGGTTACAGTTTGATGAGATGCAATTGCGGCAGAAAGCACATTAAGAAAAATTTAGTAAACATGAGTGTCTCTATTACTTTTTCTCTCAGGCTCTGCTACTCTCCATGCATGGCAGCAGTTGGCTCAACCCCACATGGGTGCTCTCCTAGATCATCGGCCTGGCGTGGTCACAAAGGGCTTCCGCACTTTAGCGCACGAGCAGGAACAGGAAGACGGCTGGCAACTGGACCAACCAGAGGAGGACGAACTTTCATGTGACTCATTCACTGGCTTGTCAGGAGAGAGCCCTGCTCTCACAGATCTGCCTCGCTCTACCTCTTCACCTTCTGTCTGCCTCATCAAAAAAGGAGAGCTCAGTGACACTAGCCAATCAGAAACACTGCAAGGAGACATGTGCAGAGCTGGAGAGGCAACTGAAGTACAAGATGGACATGTTGCAAACATGCCACTTCCCTTCTCCAGACCCTCCCCTTCTTTTTCCCCCCTCCCTTCTTCTTCAGAGATGAATGGGCATGTGGACCTCATGGAGCTCCAGGCCTTAAAGGCTGCCACAGTGGACCATATGTCTGGTGAGGGAGCACTTAGCTGAGGTCACTGCACTGCATCCACCATCCCTTGTAACCCTGGAGCATGGGGATAAAGGGGAAGGGGGTGAAGATGAGGGGTGGGAAGGGGAGGGATTAGGGAAGGCATTCACAGGACACCTCATAACCCCAGCGTGACGTCTATTCCTGCACAATCACCCCCATGTGCACACACCTGCACACCCACCCGTCCCACCGGCAGTCCATATGTGTGCAGTCACCGAACCTCATCAGAACAGAGTACATGTTTTGTTCTTTTTTTCGTTCTTTAATCAACTTCAGTTCACATCTTCCTTCTCAGTTTGCACATCTTCCTTCACTGCCACATTTTGCCTTCCCCCTTTTTCAACCAATCACGCTGCCTATCCTCTTCAACACATGTCTTTAACTTCAGGGTGTCTTTTATTATTTTAATGTAATTTTAGTTCAGAAAATATTTTGGCAAGAACCTTTCCCAGCAGTCCACACTCAACTGAAACACCCATGTATCACACACATGAATGCACACAGAAATATCATGGGTTGGGTCCAGTATGTGGGCATGGACATGTGTATCGGGTGTTATTAGTGCAGCTGTCCAGGACACATGAAAACATGACACCCACGGCTGATTATTATTGGAGTTGACCTGTAGCTTTGTACACACATGTATGATATAATCTTTAGTTATGACTCGCAAGCAAAAAAAAAAACATCAAAGGGATAATATGTTACAGTGAAAACCCTTTTTCCAACACCCTGCCCTCTTCTGAAAAAAGGAAAATTTTTATCAACACTCATCAAAAGGGTGAAACATGTTTACCTTCAAAGGTAATCAGTAAATCTCTTTGATGACTGAATTTGATTTATGAACTTGATTATAAATTTGGTATTTGATGATTTTCTTCCCCTTGAATTACCAGGTCATTTCTTCTTCATCAACACACCCTGTCATCATTTTAATATCTCATTGATGAGGGGGCTAATATGCTGGTGCTTTTGCTTGGGGCTCACTGTAAACTATCATGGCTTATTTTTCCTCAACTTTGTTGTTGATTATTTGCAGTGTTATGTGTTATATTTTGTCTCAGCACTTACATCCATATCTGTTCTATTCTCCCTTTTCCCACCTCCTCCTCTCCTCTAGTTAATTTCCCAGGAAAGTGTATGTCCCATACTAGCTCTACATACACCTTCACCACCTGCAGGATCCTCCACCCCTCTGATCAGCTGACCTCTGTGTCACCAAGGTAAACATCCTCAATATCTGACTGCTTTTTATACCTGCTGTATTTTGTTCACTTTTATAAATGACCATTGGTAGCAATACTCTCAAAGCAATTGATTGTAATGTTCTGTCATGAACACAAGATGGAGTCATTTTGCTGTCTGGCTTCCCTTTTTGCATTAAAGCCTTATTAAAGAGTGCAGAGAGAGCTGTTGCAGCCTCACATAAAAAGACCTACTATTTAGTAACTAGACATAGTTAATATGTGACAGTGTTCCTTGGTCATGACTTGAATAGAACTCTATTGTTTACTGTAAAAAAAAAAAAAAAAAGACCTGATTCTCATCCAAGAAGCAAATCCTCATCTTGTTCCCCTCCAGTAGATTTTGAATCAGGGCTGACTTCATACTTTCTAAGCCCCCTGCTGTCTGATTGGCATCGACAGGTCAAGTGATGAGGAAGATGACGTGGAGTTGTATCATAAGGTTGTCATGGCCGGAGTACAGCAGACCCATTGAGTGCACCCACTGGGGTGCACTTGGGTGAGGCCATGCATGGGAGTGCATTCCTTAAGACTGTGGGTGTGTGAAAACCAGAATAACATCAGCAATTTACTTCTAATGTTCCCTGTTTCTAACTAACAACCCAGCTTCTGACTCAATACTGTAACTTCAGTCACTGATCTAATACAACTCTGTCAGGATGTGAGCACGGGTGTTCATTTTTGCATTGTAATAAGAGTTTATGGTGGAAATAATCTGAGAACAAAGGTTCACTTTCTAGCTTCAAAGCTTTTAACCACATCTAGCATCTTTATTCAGTGAGCAAAACTGGCTCAGGTGTCATCATGTGACCCCAGTTTGGTCCTTTTGTCAATAGATAAGTAGTTTTATTCTGGAGGAGACTGAGATTTATGTACCCAAGAAAGCCCTAGGTTCATGCAGTTTACAAATACGAAGACTTTACAAACCCCCAAAGCAAAATCAGAGGCTGTCTGAACACCAGACCCCAAGATGTTTACAGCAATGACAGTGAGAGGATCATTCATATCTAAAGCCAAAGGTCTACTGTGACAAATCCTGACACATTTCCACTTTGCCCACGCAACCCAAGGACCAGATAAAGGATACGTGATTGCACTGAGTCAGCATTATTTGCTCAAAGACAAAAGGTGGACTTTTCACTGTGTGCCAACTTATCATAAGGGCTCTAAAAACTGACATTTCGTGTGGTCAATAGTCTAATACATGTATAAGCTGCAATAATAACATGTTTCCATTTCTTCTGTTCCTTCATTCATTCTGTTTCTCATGCCCCCCTCACACCCAATGCCTCCTGCTACTCCTCTCTTTTTCCTTTCCTAAATCCTTCAACCTTCTTCTCCCTTCTCTGATCTTCAGCCCAGCTTCATCCTCTTGTCAGAGCAGTGCTTGCATTGGCACCTCTACCCCCATTTCCTCTCCTATACCCCTCTCTGCCCCAAATACACCCTCCTACACCCCCTGCTGCACCCCACGCCGCCTCTCCCTCTCCCTCTCACTTGCTGAATCCTCTACCAACCTTAGGGACTCAACCAAAACCACCAGCACTTCTCTAGGCCTGGTGCGCCTCCTGCTGGAGCGTGGGATTTCTGCCTCGGTGTATGACCCCCGCAGCTGGGACCGAGGGTTGGATGCTAGTGGAGCTTCAACACCTGTTGGAGGAGCACAAGTGCAGAGGAGCAACAATGAACCTGAAGAGACTGAACCCAGACCACTAAGGAAACGCCCAGAGACCCTCTTCCTCCAGCCCTCAACCCCGCCCAACTCCCCTCGTTCCAGATCTGCCTCCTCCATCAGCACCCGCCCAGTTTTTCAGTTCAGTCCTTCCAATGATGACCAGCCATTTAATGACCCCTTCCTTGCCTCTAAACCAGCTTGTACCATTCTGAGGGAGGTGCTTGGGGAGGCAGAAAGGGAACGAGAGGGGCAAACTGATGATGACAGCCAAACAGAGATTCTAAAACTACGACTTGTGGACAAACTGAAATGTTTCCACACTCTCCCCCGTCATGCTGCCTCTGCTTCATCCGGGAGTACTCTGTTAGCCCCCTTTGGATCTACTGGACTGGGGAACAGTGCACTGGGTGGGGGACTTCCAGGTTTGAATGCAGGGCTGAGGAGGAATCGAAGCTACCCTGCAATGGTAGGAGCCAGCATGGCCATGAAAGACCCTGGAGGTCCCCCCAGCACAGAAATACTCATTTCACATACAATGCAAACCCCCCATAGCCAAACCAGTGTGCAGCCACAGGAAAAGGTCAAAATGCTAGCAAATCACACATTAGTCACAAAGGCCATTCACATACCACAGACATTACATGCACTGGAAACAGTCACACCAGAGACCATAATACAGAGACACACCAGGCCAAATGACGAACTGCAGGATTTAAAAAGCTCTGACCAACACAGCAATGATGTAACTGGGGCATAATGGGAGATAGAGTGTATTAGCCCAAATTATAACACACACAATATGATTACATTCGAACGAAATAGTGCACACATACAAATTTCTAAACAAAAACCAAATACCCTACATAAACTACCTACATCCTTCAGCTGATGTCCCCACACTGAACAGAGCTACACTGATGAAGCATCCAGTCCAACTACAGACTGAAACAGTAACTCATCCTTCCCAACCAGAATCCAGCTATTCAATCAATCATGTCTGATCAAAAGAATTGGAATGGTGGTGAATAATCTAGTACTAAGCGACACTATCAACACTGTGTTGAACTCATACTGTGTGACCAGACTAACGATGATGAAGTATGTTGCCTTCCTCCATGGCCATTGTAACTGTATGTATATTGTATAAGATGTATATGCAATATGCTGTGTCATATATAGTTTACTATTCAAAGGCCCAATCTGGTTTGAGTACTGCAGAGCTTTTTCAACCACACTTTTTTTGGTCTCATTTTTCCTTTCTACCCGAATGAGTGTTCTATTGAAAAAAGACAACACATGAATTCAAAATGTATGGTTTTGGCCCCAAAATGTAAGAATATTTTTTTATTTTTTCATTATTCATGTAGGAATTGTGGGTGTATGTTTCAGGACTACAGTATTACACATTTAGCAGATGTTACATGAGTAAATGGGTTGCTTGTAGCCTTTAAGTCAATGCAAGACTCTCCAGACCATAATAAAAGATTCATCTGTTGATAGGACACAGTTTAAAGTGGTCTGTCTGGGGTATGAGCTGGATAAAGAAAAAAAATGTCAAGACATACCAGAAGAGAAAAAGTTATTCTCTCTTATTTGTAATACTACTGCCATAGTAATGCTGGCCGATAGTCCTGAACAGGGCTTGCATACTGGCAAAGCCTATATTTAGCTAAGAGATTTAAAAACAAATCTTTTATTTTCTGCACTATAATTTTAATTTAATGTGTCAACACATTTACAATATATTTGCCTACCTTGTTTCATCCAAAGTGCACAACAATGTTATCTTACATTCTGGCCACCATGGTATTTCTAAGCCTTTACTTGTTTGTGTTTGCATTGTTTTGCACTTGAGTCATATAAACGTTCATGTCTTGGCACTAGAGATTATATTCAACCCATAACTTTTTTTCTCATCCTCTCTGTATATGTAATCTGTTTTGGGTTTTTTTTTCAAAAAATTATCCCAATTGTGGCTTTAATGTGTCATCCTGCTGTGACTTACTGTTCTTTCGTGCCTAAAACAGCTAACATACTGTATCTCATTAGAGTATTATTTGAATGATTTGACTACTTTACTATTTTGATTCAGTGGGGAGAGTAAATGAGAATAATAGTGCAAATTTATGTTTGCATCTGAACCTGCTGAGGGTCCCCACACATGCTCTTTCGTGTCTGTGCCTATTTATGGCTGGTTTTATTTGCCTCCTAATGAGTTTGGGTTGAGCATCCCCTTCAATTATAATCCACTGGGGATGTGCAGCACATAAACAGTCATACAGATGCCTGTAAAACATGCTGAATATAGGAAACAGAGAGCAGATCTGCAGAAAACTTTTTTTTTTTCCATTTTGAAGCATTTCCATACTCATATAGTCAGTAACAAAAAATGAGAAGACTATGAGGTGTTTATATCAGTTGTAAAAGCACCATAACATCCTAATACAAAAAAAAAAGCTGATGGGAGCTGTAACATTAGAGAGTAAAATCTGCTACAGACTTTAAAGTGCTTAAAACCAAAGTAACTTCTTAACAGGAGCATGTGGGACCATGATGACACAGAATTGAAGCGATCTGTTTGTGGAACAGACCATAATCAGACCTACTTTTTTCTTAATGTCACCACTGTAAATTTGGATCATGCTTATATGCTGACACTGTATTCATTTATTTTGTCAAAATCAAGTGAAAAAATAGCAATATTGGGCATCATGAAACTGGTGTGTTTCTGAATGTAGCTGTCATTGGGGTGACTTTAGTGCTGGTTTTAAGAGCAAGAGACTGAGCTTTTAATCACAGTTTGTTGCTGGAGGGAAGTTTTTAGTATCACTGACCCAGTTCCAGTGTCCTCCATGAGAAAAACTCATCTGACATCTTGTACACTTTCTGTTTATACTGTACATAAACATGAAACGCCTCTTGCTGGCTGAATTGATTCCACTTGTGTCACTTGTTCCTCAAGTTCCACAAGTTAAGTGTGAAGTGGGACGCTGGGTCTGGGCCACTGATCACCAGTCTGACTGACAGTGAATGAATGGAAATGACTGGCTCTGATGCTGGCAGTGATCTGATGAAATCCTTAATGATTAAGGGATTAAACTAGCAATGTTACTGAGTTTGAGATTAATAATCTTTAAATATATTTATGAAATACTCTGGATTATGAGAAGCACGCATATAACTGAATGTCCGTGGGACATGTTTAAATGAAGGATGTTTGTAGATTGTATTTATATTTTTAATTGTCACAGCCACTTTGGATCATTTTTCATTAGACAGTTATGTTTTGATGATTAAATAATAAACATTTCTCTGGCTTCATAGAAACACTTTCATTTCAAACCATTTCCTCTTTACAGTTACAGTCATAGAACAGGGAGGAAAAAAAACAATTTCAATATTAAGTATTAAAGAATGATACCAAGTGCTCAGACTGAAGTGACCAGGAGTTTGTGTGTGCTTGTTTTTCTGTGTCAACTGAATCATCTGAATGTAAGTTATGACAAACAGTCCTGCTGTAGGGCCATATATTTATGTACAGTATGTTGATTTATCTTGATCAGTTTGTGTTAACCTCAGAAGGGGAACTATTATTACGTTGTAAATGTATGCAACACATATAGTCCTGCTAACCTTTTTTTGTTTAAATGAACTGTAACAGTAGAAGGAAAATACAGGGATTTAAGTTGTTTATTTTTAGTAATGAGGGAAAGAAAATTTTCTGTTCAGGGACTGAAGTGTTCTATTCTACAGAACAGCCTGTACTGTCAATAAAAATACATACATAAACACTGACTTGTTTGGTTTTTTTTCAGCGATAAATAATGCAGTCATTATTTTTTTAGTCCAACTTTTATGGGGACTTTTTTATTGATTAAAACTTCTTGTTCCAGAATGTTGATCTTTCAACTTTTGTCCCTGTAAAGTATGCAGGAATACTGTATCATTCCGGTCAGAACAATTTTCCTAAAAATACCACAATACAGCAGATGCATTTAAAGTCGTGATGCAATCCACTACAGAGCAATAAACAATAGTAAATTATTGACCTCATCCATCTGCCACTCGACCTCTTCTTCTACTCTGGGCCTCCTCTCATGTTCAACCTCTCCAAGTTTTCCCATACCACTCCCCTTTTTTAGTCGCAACAATGGCTCCCTGTTAGAGCTTGCGTTCAAGTATGCGGTGCAATAAAGGGAACTGCACTTTCCCATCTCCAGGCCATCATTAAACACTCCACTCCAACACTCCTTTACATCTGCTACGTCATTCTTCTTTGGGTACAAATAAGCAGGAACATCTATCAAAGAGTAAATAACATGAAAAATGTCTCAGCTCAAAGTAACACTGTTCCACTCTGCACAAACTGTTACACTCAAAAGCTGTGTAGACTGACACAAGCAAGAATATATGCAAGAATTATTAGGAAAAAAAACTATCTAGTTGTCTGATCTGTGACAAAGCACATGTGCCTGTTAATTTGTGCCAAGGAAGACAAGGTTGTGCTTTGCCCATGACAAGATCGACATTCACAACTGAACATATTAAAACAACCCATGCGGTCCAGTTTTCGATGGGCAAATGAGTCACTTGTGACTGGATCTGCATTACACCACAAAGCCTCTTCACTGCCACTTTGCATCATATTTGTAAGCCCTCACCTTCACTTTCTGCAAATGATGTGTTTGTTTTTCCCCCAAACCATCCGCTGATTTAAGCACAACAGCTGGAGCAGGCAGCTGGTATTCTTTACTCTCTAGGCTGTTAGTTATGCTGTTCGCTTCAGATAATACTTTTTTTTTTGGTCTGCTTGTAACATCATTTGCCCTCAGATGGCCTTCATGCCATTTATCTTTATGGTGATTTGAACAAAGCTCATTCAGAAAAGCAGCTTGCAGTTTCAACACTGTAAACATTTATCCCTGATCATGACATGAAGTGGCTACGGCAGCTGAAACAAGTTCTACACTATATGTTTTCTCTTACCAGTCATTCTACATATACAATCTAAATGACCCACTCCCTTATCTTAATGTCTTAATGCCTTATTAGTTCTTTATATTAGGATTTACTTTTACTCTCTCAGTTGTACTTAAAGAAATATCTCAGTTTATAAAAATATACATTTGTAACTTGTAACTTAACTGAGAGCACAATTTGTAGATTTTGTAGCTCTTTGCTTTCCAGTTACAGGTTTATTCCACCGGGAGGCAGTGTGTCTCAGAGAACAGAGCTGACAGCTGGTGTAAATACAAATAACAGCCAACTCAAAGCCTGGAAAAGAAAGCAAACCAGCACTGAAAGATTATGAAATGCAGTATTGGTCTAGCAAAACCCATATGTGCTCCTCTGGGCTTCAGAATGAATCTAAGCAGATCTTTCTCCTGTGCTTTTCCTCCATTCTGTCTTCCCTGCAGGTCGTTTACTTTAAGACGTTCAGACTCAGCTCATAAATGTAAAGACAGAGTGAGAGATGATAATAACGCAGCTCCGATGGCAGAAAGCAACATTCCTGTCTATTTGAATGATGTAGATCAAAATGAGGAGACAGAACAGATGGATGCAGACAGCACTGGATGGTTGTAAATGTTTTTTGATGCTTAGTGAAAGACTAGCAGGTGTGTGCGTGTGGTCCCGCTGGAAATGAGAAAATTCTGCACAGTTGAGTCAGTCAGGACAGAAAAGTAAAGACAAGCAGGATGAAATAGACGACAAATGAGGAATATTTTCCCCTTTTCGTGTCTTGGTCAGCTTGTTTAGTGATGCTGCTTCGTGAGCATATTAAAATTGTTCAGTATTTTATATGTTGTGATCTGAAGGAGAAGGAGATAAAAAATGGGGCCAAAAGAATGCAGCAGATTTTAAGACTGAAAAGAAATCATTTATACTGTAGAATGAATAGACATCACTGATGTGTTTCAAAGTAAAGTCACTCTCCGTCCCCACTGGGCCTCAGTCCTTCAGCAGTCTGGCATGTTTTAAAGCCCAGATTACCAAGAAGACTCTTGGGTACCAAGTAATAAACAGCAGCTTGAAAAGAAAGTCCACTTCAGTAACACGACGTGGAATCATGTCCTCAAGAGGAGAAGCATGATGGAAAGCAGAGCCAGCATCTCTCAGCCATTATCCTTCACAAAGTGACCAAAAGGAACCGCACACACAGCCTCTGGAGACTGCATGCATGACAATGCCAGTGTCTTCTAGTACCACACTGTTGAGTTTGTCATTGAAATACTTGTGTTTGTGTTGTTTATGTGATAAGGGCACATTTAACTCCTACTGTTGTCAACTGAAGAACATTGAAGGAAATCATCAAGCAGAGGTAACGAGGCCATGATGTAGGAAAAATGTACTAAATCCAAAGGCCCTTAGACTGCACTCTGCACACATAATTACAAACTGGGGTGACTGTGGCTCAGGAGGTAGAGAGGGACATCAACTAGTCTCTGGATTGGCAGTTCAATCCCTGATGCCCCCCCTCTAAGCCATTTCAAAACTGGGCAAGATACTGAGCCCTAAGCTGCTCTTGAGGGGGAGGCTGGTGCTTTGCACAGAAATTCTGGGACCATCATTGTGTTTGCATGCGTGTGTGTTTGTTTGTGTGTGTGCATGCATGTGCGTGTGTGTGTTTGGGTAAATTGGCTAATGAGAGGCCAATTGTAAAACCCTTTGTGTGTTGAAGGTAGAAAAGCACAGTCAATTTACTCTCGTGAACCCCTGACTTAAAATCCTATAAATCAATAAGTGTGAATCTAGTGAGTCAACAAGGAAACTATCAAAACAAGATAATAAACACAACAAAGCTCTGAAGAGGACTAGCTAATAGATAAGTTTCCATGTTCGGCATGATTACGTTAAATCCATCAACAAACTGTATAGTCTTATTTAGCCTCTTGATTCCAAGTGCCTGTTTTTTTATACTTATAAAAGCTTCAAATATCACACATGAGTTGTTTACTGACCTTTTTTAATGTTGTAGAACAAAACGTCGAAAGTCTCTTAAGGTTGTGTTAACCCCGGACCTTGTTTCAGACATTTAACAAAAATAAAAAAAACACATACAAAAAAAAAAATAAACAGTGGATTCAAGACAATGGCACCTGAAGTATATGATGCTAACTCATTGTGGGGTTAAGGACTCATTCCTGAGGCAGTCTATTGTTTCAGTGGAGGACTGTACAACTCAACAGTCACGAAACAGGCTTTTTGGGTTTGCTTTCTTTTATTTCTGGAGAATTCAGAGTTGTAATTGCTTTTTTTTTCATGTCAGTGGTTCAGAAATGTGAATTAAGTTGTGGTTTTGGAGAGTCACTCGATCGATCCTATCGTACACACTCTCATACAAGTGGAGACACAGACTAGCTGCAGGGTTTAAAGTGCAGCCATTAGAGGTTTTTTTCTAGTCCAGTGTAAACAAATAAGACATATGTTCTCTGGACCACTGGAAGTAATAAATCTGTGAAAGTGAATGTTCGAGATACACAGTGTTGCTTTGAGTGATACGAATGATTCACTACTGTCAATTTGTCACATAGGCTGTTAAAGCTATTCACAGTATAGGCACTAGTATCATATTGGAAATTGGTATCAGCCAATACACACATCAAAGGTATCGGAACTTGTACTGTGAAAGAAAAATGGAATCAGGACATCTCTACTTTAAGCTTGGACAACTTTAATGCAAATTCTTCAAAGAAGTATGAAATGTTTCTGTAAAATTTGATCATATATTTTTTCCTGCTTCCCATCTCTGTGTCTTTTCGCAGAGTGTCTGTGGGTAGGTGCTGCGGTATGTTGTGGCCTTTAAACACATTCACTTCACCTTACTGTTTATTCCCCTTTGTAAAAAACACAGAGACATGGCACTCTTTGCACAGCCTGACTAAATGTTTGCCTTTGAGGACTTTCTGTCTGACTCACTGGATCCAGCATCTGACTATGTGAGGGACATACACTGAGACAGTTCTGGATATTTGACAATTCTGGACATGCGTTTGCTTTTAATGTGTTATACTGCAGGGTCAATATCAATAATACTTGTATAAAAACCATCAGTTGTGCAGACCATCACTATTCACCATGCGTATCCACACGTAATGGTAATGAGATCTCACGTTAATCAACCTCAGAGCTTCTATATCATACATATTCATAGAGTCAAAGTATGGACATGAATCTTTTATGTTTCACGTTCTGTGAGCTTTCTGCTGCAATTCTTCTGCTTCAGTGAGCTCATCTGTTTCTTTTTGTGATTAAAGTCATTTAATGTGACTGCAGTGTAACAACCAATTGAGAGAAATAACTTGACACAAAAGCAGGAGAGCAGCAGGAGGCTGAGGAGGAGGAAGGTCACACACAGACACATTTACATAACTAATCAAACAATTGAAAGACAAATAATAAGATGTGAACACACACAATATATATGACATGCCTAAAGGTAGTTTCATATGCTTTGTGTTAATATTTTAGGATGTACTGTGCAAATATCCAAATATATTAAAAACAAAATCTGAATTATCCCCAAACTATCAGATAAAAAGTGATAGGCAGCAGACATTTCTGACATCTGCTCAAATCTTGAGAGACAGTTCAAAGTTTGTCAGTCTTTTCGCCTGAAATATTAAAAATATACTCTCTGTAAATCAAAACGTGAAATTCCATCCAACATGCACACACACATGAAAAGACACACTCCCACATGCCGGTTTAAACATAGAAACAGTATTTTTGGGTGCAGAGTGAACATATACAGCACTCCCTTTCACCTTAGAACTGCCTTAAGCCTGTTTGAAGAGCAGGGTCTTCCAGGCACCTGTCAAGTCATCAGCTGAGAGTGACACCTGCTGTTTCATCACTGTCCTCTGTGCACTTCTAGGCTGCTCATCGACTGGTGCTCCTGCCAGTCTTCTTTGTTTATCCTACCCATAATTACTATCAGGACTGCTAAAAAATGTTTTTTAAATCATTACACTACACACTAAGAAAACATGGAACATGAGTTATTTACAGGGGCTGTTTATCACACCAACGATTATTTAGATGTTTAACTGGGCTTTAATTGTTACCCAGAGTTTACATGAGCTAATAATTCACAGTACCTACTAAACTATAGCTGAGTAGCAGCCATGAAGGCCACAACTGAAAATTACAGGACAATGGAAAATTCTAAGAAAAATGTAATGTAAGCACAAGCAGAGAAGAGTCCAAATTTTAGTGAAATTACTGAATGTAATTTACACAGCAAAATGCATCTGAAGTTTAGCCACCTAAAGCTACTGACTGAACCAGACACGTAATAAACCAAGCTATGGTGCTTTTTTTCTCTTGATGAATTAACCTTTTACTCTAGGATAAAGAATCCATTTTTTTTTCTCCTTTTGAAAGTTATTAATAGTTTTTCTGTGTTGAACTAAACAGAGAAAACATTGACATTCAAGCAGTGTTATTACTGCAGAGCCGCACTGTCAATAATAGAGATTATCCTCAGTTATAATCCACTGTAGTAGCACGTTACTGTCTGTGTGCAAAAGTCAAGATCCTGCTTGACGTGTTGCAAAGCCTTAAAAGAACAACTGACATATTAAGAACATCAGCTCAATCCAGAAATGGTTGCATCACGGTTTCTGGTGTGAAACTTCCGTCACATTTATTTTAATTACCAGTCCAGCAGAGTCAAAGTCAGCACCTCTACGGCTTCGCTGAGCAGCATAACTTAGCACTCCCCTTTAATATGATGTAGCTTTTTAATCTGTCTGGTTTTGGCTGTTCAACCCAGCGAAGTCATTACTGTGTATTAAATCTCAATATTTGCAAAAAGTCACACTAATATCCTGCACAAAGTCCTCTCTAGACATTTCAAGCAATAATACAGATCTGTGTTCTATCACCACCAGTTTATTCATGTTTTACAAGAAAGGTGTGGCTCTGATATGAAAATGCGTATCTACTGCCCATTATGAGAATCAAAACATGAGCCATTATCCAAAATGAAACTGCGAGCAGATAGAACAATCCGTAATTTATCCATTAGCAGACGTTCCTACAGGAATGACTAAATGAGAGTTAATGTATTCCACTGCTGTGGCCTCTGGATGTGAAGTGTGTGCAGCAGGTCCTCTTCCTCCCCTCCTCCCCCCTCGCTCCACTCATTCCAGTTTTATTGTGACATTTTAACAATATTTACATTTGATTATTAGAATCTGCAAGACAGCAAATCGAATTAAGTCGGATGAAGTGGAATTACATTCCTCTCAGTCCTCCTGGGAAACACATTAGCAGAGATCAGATGCCATCAGCCTTCTCATTGTGACAGTTTATAAAAAAAAAAAAAAGGGGGACAGAGGGGACACCTTCTCATGTGGCAGACTTATCTCCATTTTGCATTAAGATGTTAATAAAGACACAGTAATTAACATTTCCGTGTTGAATTTTTCACTGAAAGTCATGCTGTGCTAGAGCTCTTTGAACAGGCATTTTTTAAAAACAGGATCAATTTTTACAAAAGTGTGCTGTGTTGATGCATGTAAATAGAGATCAAGTTAGTGAGCCAAGTGTAACCAAAAGACTGCTGTACTTAACCCTGGAGAAAACGACAGCGTGTGTGTGTGTTTTTTTAATTTAATTTTGTTTATGTCCTCCTTCCCTTCGCTTCTAATTTGTAATTGGGTGTATACTTTGTGTGGATATAGATCTTTATTTCTGATGAACCTCCAACCAATAAAGGTATTCAATGACTGCCTTTGTTCACTTGTTTAAACTCACTAAAAAGTAAAATGTTTTTCTAGGAAAAAGGCAGCAGAAACTATGAATGTGATTTTCACATGCACTTATGCACTTCAACTCTCAGAGGGGGCCTGATTACCCCTCCAGACACTCGACTGGTTGATCCCTGTTAATTTAATGCATACCTAAACATACAGTTTGAACTTGTAGAATTATTCAACAGAACACAGCAGAGATGGAGAGAAGAAGGTGCAGACCGACAGACAGATGATAGGTGATGGTGACTGACTGATGATATGTAGCTTAGATTAGTTTGTAACTTTACTTTTTCCCTCCAGGATGTAACCAACTCACACGAGAATCTGTGATGAGGTTTGTTTTTAGGAATCTGAGTGATGACATTTCCAGTGCAAGGTTATATTTAGCCATCTGTGCTCGTATCATCTGCGTCATCAGAGGGATGTAGAACAAGATGACATGACATGAAGAAGGAGATGTCACTTTTAGTTGTTTATGTGTACGTCTATGTGTGTGACGGGGATTATGGTTGTCAGAATCCAGTGTGTTTCAATATTGATTACATACAGAGCTGTATGCACATTTAATGATTTAAGATATAAGTTACAGGCCAAAGGGAACCCTTTTACCAACACTGCAGGTAACTATTGTTCCAGTAATTTACATGTTTTTATTCAATCGCAAAAAGCATTTTGTCCAAAAGAAATTAAAAGAGTGTTCATGAGTGATGAAGTTTGCAGCAACAAACTTTGTGGTTGTGAAACAGCCCGTCTGGACCTCAAAGATGCTGATTATAAGTTTCTTCAGTGTTTTTTAACTTTAGTTCTTGCATTTTCTCATGTAGCCAAACATTAGTTTAACATAAAGAAAAGATCATCATTTTATGTAACAGTTCAAGAACTAAAGTTGCATGTGTGCAGTGTTTAAACTCATCCTTTGTAAGGGATTAGTGTGCAAGTACGTCAAACAGAGGGGAACAATTCCATTTGATTCATTTTGTATGTTTTCTATCTGAGGCTTTGCCATTCCTAATGAGTAATAACTCCAGCTGTCTCCAAATTTGTCTTCATGTCTTCATCCTTACGACCCACAATAACCTTATCAGTGTTCACATAAACACTGTGCTGTTATGACGACTGGGCTGCCAGGTCGCATTGATGTCATTATGAGGCAGGTACACAAGTCTGAGACAACAACAGGAGACTAAACAGTGAAATCAACCAGAGAAGCTGGACATCCGTTTACAACATTGAAGAAAAATTGTTCAAGACTATGTTAAAGAGGTCTTTTTCTAGCAACTGTACATCTTTAAACGCTGTCTGCGAGTTTATCATTGAATAGAGAAAGAGGGGGTGGACGTGTAACAACAGACCCCCATAGCAAATTACCCACAGGGTAGCTGTAAGTTGTGATAAAATGAAATATCTTAAAGGCCTTTGTCTTCATGTGAAACAGACAAACCCTCCATCTTCTAAATTGCTGACACCACCAGTTGTTGGGCTTCACGAGGCTGTGAAAATCCCACAGTGCATAATGTTTTACAGTTATGTAAACTGTCCATTTAGCTGCTGAGACCACTCACACCATCAGCAGATGTAAAATGGCCTCAAGAACCACGAAAGCTTCATTTTGTCTTCATCATCATCATCGCCACTATGTCAAAAACTGGCTTAAGAGATAAACCACAATATCAGCCATGCAAATTAAAGCTTATTTAAATAAGTTTAATATAAGTGGAAATTAGCAGTATTAGACATAAAAATACAGTGTAGATCCGTGGAGGTGCCAAATAAAAAGAAGATGCAGGATAACCCTAATCCTAATCCCAGAGAAACCTGACTGACTAATAAGTACAAACTACCAGACAAAGTGAAAAGGGGAATCCCAACCACTGCCACAACAAATGAGCCTTTACTCTCCTTATAATATGGTAACAAAAAAAAATCCACCATTTTTTAAGAAGCAGGTGTAAAATCAGATGTAAACTCTGGGTACACAGACCATGTGCTCAGATAATCTTCCCTTAAAAAATGAGTAAAAGAAGACCAAAATTAACCAAGCTTTTATTATTTTGTCTATTTTTCTAAAGTTTACACATTAAAGTGAAACCTGCATTATGTGTTGCAATCGTATATATACAGTATCAACAGCACAGTTGTTTGTCATCATGTCACATGGAAAATTCATTTTTGCTAAATAACTAAATATAATTAAACTCACACTGATAATATCCACAGACATCATATGCTGGTAGTAAGCTTTCTGATAATAACTGTGGCACCACAATTGCGTTCAATAAATCCTAAAGACTAATTAGTAATGGTTATGTGATGGTTCATTGTATATTTAACACACAGATTTTTAGGTATACCGTCCATACATCACTTAATAATTACCGAGGCTTGTTGGCTTTCTTATCTGCCCTTTTCTCTGGCTATTTGGATATCAGATGGATCCTGCTTATCTGTGTACTTAATACACATTAGAGTCATATTTTTGTGTTGTATGTGTGGGGTGTTTGTGTTTTATGGCTTCTATCTCTGTGGTTACATTTCTAATGTCTTTATGACTGCTTGCAAAAGTCAACAACAGTGAAAAGGGAAAGAAAATGGATGAGAGGAGACAAGGGAAGAAAGAGAGCTGCTTTGTGCTTTAGGTCTAAGAATTTAATAGTAATATTACTGTGATATCAGTGGTAAATTTGAAAAAAAAAGGACAAAACAACAGTTGAATTTATTTTAACTTTGTTTATTGTGTCTTATGTCTCTTTTTTGATACATGGCATGGCAAAAAAAAATAATTACACAATCAATTAAGGTGCATGACCGCTTCCTACAAGATAAAGCAAGAGCTTCAGAAACAACCATTTATGAGGCGCTGTTTTACATGACATTATCTTTTGCATTATTAACAAGATATCAATATTACATTATCAAAAATTGTCAAAAACCCTCACCACTCTTTATTGTCAACACTCCTAATTTCAGTATTTGTTTGAGCACAACCTCTCTAAAAGTCAAGAGCAGCCCACTTCGGATTTTGACAGTATGAAAAATTTTTTGGGCTCGTCTACAAACGTCCAATGCATGTTTTAAGCTTTAGGCTGAATGAAGTGTGAAAAAGCCCTTTTGACATTCAAACACTGATTATCAAATAAGTCTTACGTAAGTAGAAATATAAAAAAAACATGAAATTGATGCATGATCTGCTGTGTCTAAATTCTTATAATGTGTCATCATCTTTTATCTCTCCTTTATTAGAACTGTTATATACACACTAACAGTATTATCCTCTGTTATCTTATACAAAGATTGTGTGTGTGTCTGTATGTGTGTGTGTGTGTGTGTGTGTGTGTGTTTCAGAAAACACCTCAAAGGCTTTATAAAGGAATTCTAACTGTGAGCAGTTATTGGATTATTTGCATGATGAGTTTAGGCACCATGATTAACATTTTCAGGAGTCTCGACTCTAACTTGAAGTGACACTCTAATAAGAAATTACTCCGGTGAAATTATTGAGAAATGTCATGCTAACATCCCACTATCAATTTAAAGCCTCTAATTGAAAAAAAAAACCCCAACTCTGCTGCTATATTTGGGCATGGCTCACACTGAAAGCATGACATAATCTGACGTGTATGTTCTTAAGCAGCGTGCTGACGCCAACATCTCCCCACGGCCATACACAGACAGATTTACATATGCACAGCAACACTGCAAGACACGTGATAACCATACATGAAAGGACTGTCACTAGTCTCACTTCACTGGAGAAAACAGAAGTTTCTTTGCCAAAATAAAATTAAAAAGTCATCAACTTCGGTAGGAGTGTGCATTCAAGACAGTTAGGCAGTTACCTTTAAATAGATTTTAAAAAATGCATTAAAATTCACGGAAGAAAATGACTCATATGCACTCTTATATTGTATGGCCACTTGACTTTGCGTTCATGATGGTGTTAGTATGCACAGGCATGCTGCTTTCCTCATCAGGACAGCTCACGTCAAGAATGCACTCTGTCTTTTTTAAAAACAGAGAAGGTCACAAATGCAGCCACTCTGACAGTGTCTCTTTTGACTCGTAGGTTTGTGACTGTCAGTGTGTCCGTGTGTCGGTCTTTTGAGACATTAAACACCACACAGTGAAAGTGCTAAGTGCTAAACTGTTTTTGTGGCCACTTTGCAGTCTCACGTGAAAATTTTAATACATGAAGTGGTGTTTCCACTACAATAACTCTGCCCAGTACAACAACCGTGCAAACTATGAGTGCTACTGATATAATTTCACACTCTGAATATCCTTTGCCTTAGCATATCAGTAAAAGTAAGTAAAGTGCACTTCACCTTCCTCTCCTCTGTTCCTCTCCTCTTCTCTGCACCAACGTTATCTTTAAGATAAGGTGCCAATTACTATAACCGGTTATAAACGGGTTCATTAATAAATCACACACCAGCATGCTGATTAATTTAGTTTTTCTGTTTTTAGCTGAGTTATACAAGAGAATATTTGGAAAAACAGATACATGATGCTGCTCATGAGTGAGTTTTACTGAAAATGAAGTGAGTTTTATGTAGAGTTGGCACTGAGCTGGACTCTGTTTAAAATAGAGTTTTAAACATTATCATGCCTGTTACAACTTGCGTGCTCTGATTAATTTGCATACATTAAACTCCACAGTTTGGATCTGGACTAAGGAAATAACAGAAGTAACAGGTAAACTAGCTTCAAAAATGTGACATCCTTTCCTTTGTGCTTTGCTCTGAAAAAAAGGAATGCCAATGTGAAGCCTGATTCATTTGGACTAACTACAACAAATTTTTTGGGCCAATCTACATTAGCATGTTGCAAAGACACTTTGAAATGTTGAATTTTCAGCACAGATTTTGGTGTAATGGTTAGTGGTAGAAAAAAAGTTCTTCAACCCTCAGTGTAAAGCCTGAGGGATCAGCACTCTGTCAGCTCCTGCTATTAAATAAAAGTGGATTCCACTTGAACTGTTCAGGCACTTCCTGAAAAAAGATAATTTAAATTTTGAGAGGTTGTCTCAATAATGACACACCACGGTAGTGTCACACTCTGAGACAAAACTACTACATTCATTAAATAGCAAAGATGGTAAACGGTGCATGCTTATGCACAAGGCATTCAACTGAAAAGGGAGACCTCATGAATGAAAGGCATTCATATTTTTTTTTCGGCAAAAATACAAGTTTTTACAACCTTTAGGAATATTTAAAATATTTTTGTAAAAGTGTCTTTAAATGATTTGTTCTTCAATCTGTAGGTTTTCCCTTTTATCTTTCAGAAAAATGAAATTAAAAGATCATAATTTCATTAATTTTAAGGTATTATCTCTGTTATATTTCCCCCGCATGTTATATAAGTGGACACAAGCAGTCTGCTATTGACTTTTTGTGAGGTTATCATTAATGAAAAGTTCAACAGTGTTAAATGTGATTTATGATCCCAGCTATGCCACTAATGACCCTTACCCATCATGCCGCTCAGCATTCTAACAGGAAACCATTATGGTAATAATCATAGGAAACAGCTGGTAGTGTGTGTAAGCTCATGCGTGCTGGAAACGAGCATGTGTGTGTGTTATTGTTAATGTGTAGCTTTGGTCTGTTCTTGTCAGCAGAGCAGTACTTGGGATTATAGATGGGGCTCATTATACAAATGTACATATAAAGGGCAAAGATACAATTTTGTTCTATTTGTGAATAATACTGATTAATTAGTAACTTTTCAAGTGTACCTGTGTGTGTGTATATGTGCATGCTCTCTGTTAGTGGCTGGTTGATAAGAGGCTACTGGATTTATTTACGAACACACAGAGGAGATATTGATTTTGATTTGATGATTTCCAGTCTAAGATTATGCCGCCCTCTAAAAATTTAACCAGGACTCAATGAATCCTGACTAAAAACTGATAAAAAGACTGAACTTTGTTAAAATTCATGACTTTTTTTGTCAAATATTTCCACTTAATTAGATATATTGAGAGTTACCTTTTTTTAAAGATGACTGAATGATTTCAATCCTGCTGCACAAATCAGCAGATGAGCAGAGGCCTTGTACAAAAATTGGACTAATATTGTTAATGATGTTCATAAGAGGAGGGCGGCTGTATATAAGACCTGCAACTCAAAAAATCTGTGACAAGACCAAAACATACAACTTCATCTGTCTTTAGAAAACCCACAGAGAAAAGCACTCACATGTGTCTTCTTAAGCTAATGTGAATAGAAATTTTAATGGGCAAAAGAGAAATGGTGTGACCCTCCTCAGGGGCAGGAGACTTCACATGGCAGTGTTTCTGTTGTTTACATGTTGCAGCCTGCTGCTGTAAAATGATCACCACTGCTGCATCAGAAATGCCATGAAGTCTCAATCACAAAACTCTGCAAAGTCCTGTTCCACTAAATTTAAATTATCCAACCTTACACAACTTTGAGGATGAGCAGCTGGAATATTTGCAAAGTCATGACATTCCAAAACAGTTTGAGTACAGCATCTGGGTCATGGACATTGTTCCTCAGTTAAATGAACCCTCAATACTTGAGTATAGAAAATACCACTGAGGTAAAACTGCTCACATACTGCCTCACTTTCGCTTTATATTTCCTTTTGGTGACTAACTTCTTTGTGACGGAAGTAGGCCACCCAGATCCTGAGACATCTAATCTTGTCATTAAAGTAACAAGAAGAAGCAAGAAGAAAATGCCTTTATAACAGCCACCACTTATTCAACAAATGACAAACACTCTGTGAAATGACACACACATTTTTTGAAAGCAGTGTTTCATTCCACAAAAGTTTAAAGGTTTTCATAATATTAGTGGAGCTGGTCTTCATTCTAGGTGAGGTCAAATCCTCTACAGAGAACAGAAGGCGTTCTCATTTTCCTGAAAGATTACAACTGGCACCTGAGCGACAGACAGTGAGGTTCACAGAGTCAGCACCCGCCTCTTTACTGGCACTCATAACCGTTTGCTCTTTGTGCCATGTAAATGTAAATTATTACATGTTTCTCCATAGTTTTCATACTAGTCAAAGTTTAAATCTCAGCATACCTGTTGCTGTAGTGATCCTTCACTTTGACTCTCCCCGTCATTATTATGTTTTTTTAGTCCCACAGTAAAGATTTGAAAGAACATGTCCAGAATTATTAAGGCTATTTTCCCTAACATGGATTATGATTTAATAAGATTAAATAGTCAAACCCGACAGAGAGCTCTATAAATTGAAGTGCTAATCAGCCTGTGTCTAAACCCACCTACAGAGAGCAGGAATTAACACATTATAAATTCAGTCTTTTCTGGTGTCCTGGTGATGAATGGTCCTTAGTTCTCATTAGTTCTGTCCTCTCAGGTTAGAAGTGCTGGTGTTGTTGGAGTGTGGGCTGGAATAAATATCTGAATTTATGACAGTAAAGTTAACTAAAGCTAGGGTTAGGGTTGGGATAATCATATCAAAAATGATATTTTTACATATTTTTTTAATCAATGCAATAAATCTACTTGGGACATCAGATCATTGTGCTGTTACTGCAACTTTAATGAGATTTTGCAGACTAAAATGTTTGAGCCACTTACAAACATTTAAAACTCAGGCAGGGTAAAATCATTATGATTTGTTTATAGTATCTTGTAATGGATTTTAAAAAAAGGATCAATTCTGATCTATCAGTAAGATTATTTAAACGGGGAGTGAACAGCACTCGCTGGCTGCTTTCATATTGAATCTCTCTGACAAATCTCTCTTTGCACTTTATTACTAAATCTGCTGTGAGATGATCGAATCCAAGAAACTGGCAGCCATGGGATGGATGGACACACCTGCTGAGCTGGATTATGATTAGAAAAGGATATAAAAACATGCACAAACGGGTAGGTGGATGAAGAGGACTTAAGATTAGTTCCAAACAGATGATCAGTTGACTAAATCTGCAACTTAATAACACCAACAGCTGAAATTTTTACCCAGGGGGATGACTTATCAGCTGTAAGCTTGCATCAGTTTAGAGAATGGAAATAATAAATCAGAAACTAATTGAAAAGTTCAGACTACAAAACCATTTACAACATTGCAATCTTCTTGTTTAAATGCTTTGGAACAAGTGTTAAAATAATTATGGCAAAATAAATTAGGAGTGCGGAGTGCGCACCTGAAGCACTTTATGCATTCATTTTTATTAGTCCAGTTTTAGTAATCCAGATGATAGCTTGAAGGTAACAAGCACTGATAACCAGCCCTTCCTGTAACAGATATAGCATTACTGTCATTCTGATCTCTGTTTGACATGATTGAAAACAACTTCTTCATGCAAAAAAACAAATCATATTTTAACTGGAAGTATGCTGACCTGTCCAGCACCAACAATTTTGTAACAGAAAATTACTTAGTGAGTGAAAAAACTAAAGTAATGATTTTTGAGGAAGGAAAATGGCATAGACATAACAGCCTGTCAATTGCAAATGGTATATTGTAATATATCATTGAAGATGACAGGTGGTAAATGCATAACGGTGAAGCAGCAATCACTGGTGAAGTGGATTTACTTGAGAAAAAGGAGAAAAACTGTGAAAAACTGAAAACCACTTCTGGAAACTACTCTCATCCTTTAATTGGTGGTCTCTGTGAATGCACCACTTCACTCATTTTTGGTTACAGCGGTGGTCTGAACTCATCTCTGTTTTCCTGTATAAGAGCTTCCAGCTTTCACTTAGATGTTCAATTGTCTTTTTTCCTCTCTACACTGTGTTGTGCAGTTTTTTGGGTTTTTTTGGGGGGGGGGGGGTTGGAGGGCTTTTAACAATGTTAATTACATGTTTATTGTTGCCATTATGACAAAGATCATATGACCCTGTCCTTTCCTCCTTGTTAAAAGCTCCATAAACTTCCATCAACATTGAAAGTGTATAGGAACTAAATGGCATTGAATGATATGCACTGGATTTAAAATGACATGACATGACATGAGAAAGGCGCCATCCCATTAAATTAAGTTGAATAGGAACTTGATTATTCTGGTTTTGTCCCCAATTAGGAAACACAACTATAGGAGTATTTTTAAAACCCTCAGTGAGATATGTACATCATTAGAGGAGCACATTTTTTAATTTCTTCAGCAGGTAACCTACTGATGGCAACTTTGGGGGTCCTGCTCTACAGAAGCATATTGATGGTGCATGCTGTGCCTTGTTGAACATTAGAAGCAATATAACAGAGATCAGCAGTATTTTAAGATTTTCAAAAACTTGATGATGAAGTACTTTTTGTTTTTCATTTTTTCAGGTGAATAAGATGTTAAAAGTAATGCACAGTAAAAGAAAATTCAGTTTTAGCACATCTATCCATTTTGGACGGCGTCATTGGTTCACTGTCAGACCTGCAGTTCTTTGGTTTGGAGTCTTTAATTCACATTCCAGCACATATCACCCAGATTCAAGGACTGCAAACCTCAAACCCTTTATTTGTAACATTTTTCATTTTTTCTATTTAGACAACTTTAATTTTTCATATGTAGTGGGCTGTTTTTATCTATTATGACATGATTAAACTCCAACATTTCTGTGAAATGATGGGTGCACATGGTGTGTCCTGCTGAAAATCTAACTTTTCCCCAATTCATGTGGCACACCACAAAATACATCATGAGTACCATAAACTGTTTTTCTGCAGTTTGCTTCAAGAGTTGCTGGACAGCCTATTCAGTGCAGGTGACAAAAAAAACAATCAAACAAAAAAAAAATCACACACACACAAACTGGAGTAATTTTTAAACAACTCATATAATAAAGTATTCTACCTTTCTAATAAATTTTACCGTACTGGATCCCAACTCCCTTAGCCTCTTTGCCATTTCCTTCCTGCTCTGTTTATCTCCTCTAAGCCAATTACCAGCTAATTGGATTGGAATAGCGCGAATGAAACAAACTAACCCAAAGTTTTAGAAAAGCCATATTTTGTCTTTTTCGTTCCACAAGGGTAATTCACAGACAAATTGTATCACTGAGAGAGATTGTTAGACAAACTGAAAGATAGACAAAGTCAACCTGCATACACTGCATCCTAATGTGGCCGCACGGTGATTATACTACAGTGTGTGGGTGGATCTTTTAAATGACTATCGCTGTCTGTGTGTTTGTCAGATGAGTGTTCCTTTGTTCTTAATGAAAGACAAGTGACTCCGCAGGGTGACTCAGATCCAATTAAACCTCTCTCTTCCTCACTGAGACTTTCTTCCTTTGAATCCATCTCACCAATCAGAACCTGAGGTTGTTAGCTTCAGGTCGTCTGGATTCGGATCAGCAATCCCCCTTCACATATGTGTGTGAAAAAAAAAATAAAAAGACCTAAAAAATTAAAGACCATGAAGTTTCTAAACAGGTTACATTAGAGTGGTAACTTGGTCAGCATTTGGTTAACAGTTAGAATAAAGGTCGAATGAAGTTTAGGACACATACCAGCTGAATATTTAATGCCCATGCATGTCTGATGATCAAACCCCCTCATTCGTGACAGAAATATGTAAATCTACTCACCAAAAGACAGCTGCTGTCAGTTTGTCTGAAGAACGGTTGATATTTCCTTGTTTTGTGTTGTTCTTTATCATTTTTCTCCCTCTGGTTAAAGAATTGCTTCAGTGGTTTGTATCAACACATTACATGTGTGATGTTATGAGATTATTGGTAAGCAATCAACAAAATCTAAGAAAAAAAACAGGACTGGTGATCCATCATTTTCAGACCTTTAATGGAAAACCTGTCTTTAAGACCTTTGGTAAATTGAGATCTGGTTTTAAGCAGTTGAGCCTGAATGTTGGTTGGACTACTTAGTCTTTATAACATGTGGACAGAGCGTTTAAAGCTGTTCGAGTGCAGTAATTGATGATGATGATGATCTGAAATGCTGTCTGTCTGGCGCCGACTTTATCAATCTACCATGAAAAGGGTCCATTATGCTGTGGCTAAGTGTTTTCATTTCAGTCTCAAATGAAATCCAGCTTTTGAATTGATGAAAACTGCAGTATTACAAAATCAGTTGAAGAATTACAGACTGAAATTCTCGCTTTTGCTGATAAAACAGGAGATCCACTGAATCAGTTGTCACACTAATTCAATGACAATGATTGTATTTCAACAGAGAGGATCCTTATTACTCCTTTCCTTTTTTTTTTAAAAAAAAAAAAAAGAAGATAAAATCTTCCTCTGCTGCCTCAGGACAGAAAACCTTAGGTCAGTTCAGTTACTACTGTCCAGAGCTACATTATTACACTATTTTCTCAATAAAAAGTTTTATATCAAGTGTTAGGAAATTGTGACAAATGGCCATCAGGACCTCCTAAAGCCCAAGGGGATGTCCTTAAATCTCTTATGTTGTCATCAAATTTTTGCATTTCAGAAGCCGAAACTTCTAAAAAGTTCGGTATATATGCATGAGAATTCAATATGACTAATTGCCAAATAATTTTCACTACAAATTTTGGTAGTGCAATAACTGATTAATTCATAGTTTGAACTAACAGCCAAACAGCTCCAAAGTCTACAGTCTTACTGACCTGTGATCAGTTTTGGGAAATGTAGATCACATGTCACGTTGTTACTTGATACACATGCAATTCTCCATATAGATGATTCTGCATGAGAAAAGGACATGAGAACCGAAGTCTACTAATCATAATGAACGGAACACTAGATAATACAAGAACTGTAAACCTTAATAATTTTGTTCCATTGAGACTTAGGGCCCTATCGTACATCCGGCGCAAACACGGTGCGCCAGTGGTGCAGGTGTCATTACTATCGTACACCCGTCGCAAATGTCATTTTTGCCACAAGTGTACGATAGCAAACAGACTTGCGCCAGGTCTGTGTGCCGAGGGCCGGGAGGTCTGAGAGTGAAGGCATGTCCTGGCACGTTTGCTATCGTACACTGTCCCTGTCCAGCAGAATGAATGAATGAATAAATAAATCCTTGTAGTTCAGCCATTTACGTTTGCGCCAGGTGTACGGTAGCAATATGCCTGCACCACTGGCGCACGGCGGAACTAGACTGAAAACTAGAAAAACTCAGCTATCTGCAAAGCGCCACTTTAGCTAACTCAACTTACTGACCATAACCTCTCTTTGTCATGATTTTGGTGTCAGTCAGAAGTAGCATGTGCTTCACCCACACTCTACTTCTCTGTCCATTTGAGGATTAGCCAGGAGTTTGTTTGAGTCATCAACAGTCAAGATGGTGACAGTAGCGGTCCCCGCTCTGAGGTTCACTGCTCCTCAGAAACCTAGAGATAATGTCATGGACACTGTGATAGCAAATAAACAGCAGGTAGCAAAATTGTTGCATTATTTCTTTAAATGTGGTTGTCATAGTGTTTTAATGAAATACAGCATTGACTTAGACTTGAAATCCACGGCTACCAAAACAGCTACCTAACAGCTGACTAAATGGGATGCTGTGATAAATAACACTTATGTTATTGAGAGTTTTATTGAAGGGTGCTATGACCCAGTTGAAAAAACAAATTCATCATGAGAGAGCAGATCATTGTGGAATATTTGTGCTGCTCATCCAGCTGCTCTCCACCAAATTACATTGAGAACAGGGTAACAATAGCTTGTTGATCCAGTGATTCACATGCAGTGGTCTTCTGCATTATGATGACTGATCACCAAACCCCCACTACTGACAACACCTTTTGATTTGTGAGTGTACCTGTATGTGTGTGTGTGTGTGTGTGTGTGTGTGTGTGTGTGTGTGTGCGTATTTTGTGTGTTATTGTGTCTGGAGATAAAATGATGCATGACTAAGTGCACTATGTCTACAGTGCTTATGTGCCAGAGCGTATCTCATCTTCGTGGTTATACAAATGTCACTGGGACTGTGTGTACCTCTGTGCATGTGAGTTTCTGTGTATATGTGTTTTTTAAATGTGTGTACACTACTCTTAAAGTTAAAAAAAAAAGGCAATTCTATCTATCAACACTATGTCAATGTTACATAAGACAGATAGCATGAGAGAGGACAGCAAATACAGCCCAGTGTGCTGTAAAATCTGTGTATCTGTGTTTGATATATGTGCGGTGCAGAGATCATTATACAGCAGGCTCCGTGAATGTATGTACAGCACATCTTTGCAGGTTGTTTGGCTTTTCTCATTATACTGGCAACGCAAATATCCAAGCATGTGTGTGCCTGTGTGTTTGTATAAATCACAAAGTTACTAATGAAGCATCAAGTACTACATGTTTGCTTACATCTCTCCTGTGTGACACTGATACACAGTCACATCTTACATTTTATTCATCACTGAGAAAAACATGAACCCAACAGAGGTTTTTAAATCACTGGCAAGGGAAGCTAGCTGAAATAACCTTAGTTCAGTATTTCAATATTGCAATAGTCTGCATGCATCTGCAAACACGTCAAAGAAACCAGCAAATAATAAAGTTAAAAATAAAAATAACTATGTTGTCAAAACTTAATAATAATAAATAATGTTACATCCCTGAAGTCCACAACTCTATTGGTGCCAGGCCTTTCAGCTTTTGAACCAGTGCAGCCAGATGACCAAAATAAAGGCAGATTTTCATGTAAAGAACCTGCAAAGATCCCTCACAGCAGTAAGTGTGTCTGCCCATTAAGGGAGATGACATGTGCATTAACACACGTAAGCACAGCAACATAACTTCACTGATTATTTCAATCTCCCAAAACATGAACACAACCAGTATCGATCTTAAGTTCTTTAATGTTCTGTATTCTTCTACGCATCCAAAAGGTCCCACATACAGCCCATATTCTACTTCAAGTTTTTATGGGGTGAACCTGTGTGGAATGATGTAGCCATCCTCCTGATAATTCCAGAGCTCCATCAGAGCTGTCTGAAAAACGTATTTCAAAAGCCACAAGTTTCATTCTGTTATCTTTTCAGAGTTTCTTCTATCCTGTTTATCACTACAGTTTTTAATTTTAGTGTTTCAAAGGCCTGTACTATTTGATGCTGTAACACTCCTGCTGCATAGAAACTTATGAAAAATTGCTGAGAGCAGCTTCTCTAGTTGTAAAAGTAAATTGTTGAGGAAAACACTTTTTACATTTACATCATACATTAAGCATTTTTACAACACATAACATAGAATTTACCTGGAAAGCTCGTAATGCTTGATGTAATTTAAAAGGCAATGAGGGGGAGAGACATGCATGTGTGGGTTTCCAATACAAAAAAAATTTGAGTCACCTCTGATTAACTGATAAGTGGATTTTAAGAAAATCAGTTAGAAACTGCCCTGATTACAGATTAAAAGTTAAAGTTATTTTTGAAGCTAAAAATGTAGAACATTTAATTGTTTCAACTTTTTAAATGTTGGCATTTGCAGTTTTTCTTTTGTATTTATGATAGTAAATGAAGAGTCATTAAGTGACCTCACCTTCTCAATCTCAAACTACTTGCTGGTTCTTTTACACTCAGTCTCTCTGCATACACAACACTAAGCAATCTCTTGCAGCTACGCCCTCCAACTCCTCTGTCAGCTCCAGTTAGGGGTGGGCGATATATCGAATATACTCGATGTATCGTGGCTTGCTCTATGTGAGATGTATGAAATAAATGACTATATCGCGCTCATCGAGTTCAAATTGTCACGTAAATGTTTTAAGCCGTCGGCATGTAATTCTCTTTGAGTTTTGCTTCTTTCACTCTCTCCTAGTG
>JAQMCX010000057.1:12134164-12217037 GCA_029814765.1 Acanthurus leucopareius | reverse complement strand
GTTAATTTGATTGTGATTTTCCCCTTTTTGCATGCAAATTTAAAAAACTCCAATAGAAAGGTCTACTTTAATCATCACACTGATGTCATTTTATGCATCAAAGGGTTGAATTTAACATTTATATAGTGATTTACAGGAGAAATCAAAAAATGGAGATATATATATACTGTGTATCGCGATATAGCCCAAATATATCAAGATATTGGTTTTAGGCCATATCGTGCAGCCCTAGCTCCAGTGTTTATATTTTGATCAGTTTTGGGTGTTTCTTTCCACATGCTTTCACATGGGATCTTTAAGTGCTGTGACAGTATAACAGTGTCATACCTGCTCAAATGTTTCCTTGAGTTTGTCAAGAAAAGAAACACCAAACTCACAGGTTTGATAATGTATTTTTAAAAAAACGGTTAAAAAAAAGAGCCTGAAGTGGATGCTCTGATTCAACTGTAAATCAATACAAGAAAAACAACTGGATAAGCACTGGATCTTACTGGATTGTGTTTCTCAACATATCAGGGCCAACAAGGTCTTAAAAAAAAAAATTACAGTAATAATGTCGTCCTTACAACACACCAAGCACTTTGTAGTATTACATGCATCTCTTATTCTGTCTCCCCTTGGCTGGACTCTCCGGTGTCCTGTCATTATGTTATCTTTTTGTCCATCTTTTGAACGGTGTGGTGTCTTTATTGGTGCGATGCCGCTCGAGGCAGTTCACACACAAACGCACACAGACTCACACACAATCCAGGTACAGATGCGGACAGACCCAAACAGTGTGATGCATCAAAACACCTTGTGGGAGGTGAACTGTATATCCAGTCCCTGCTGGTCATTCACAGGAAGGAGTGGTCTATCTTGGGCCTCTCTCCCCTGCACCTTTGGTGGGTGTTTGTACTCCTATTGATTTCAGATTTAAGGATGGATAGCAAACTGAGAGTAACAGTGTTTGAGTCAGTGATCTGTTCTTACTGTTATTTCATTATCTACGTGATGATGGATTACACACCACCATCTTACAAATCCACAAAATCAGTAGTACCAGGATCCCAGAGGAAATTATTTTATCATATGAAGTAACATTTTACTGTTTGCTAACAGTATAGGCTAATATCACAACCAAAAACAGCATGTTTTAATTTGATTCGGTTTTTATTTCAATTATTTGCATTTTGGTCAATATTAATCACAGTGGATATACTTTGACAGTGCTACGGGTTTGAAGAGTATCCTGATAATAGCTGAAGTAGTGTGAAACCGGAGGGCTTCATTAGTTTAACTTTAGCATACGTTTTAATTACTTCAAAAAATAACGTAATATAAATATTTAACAGTAAAGATTATCTTACCCTGTTATCAAAACATCGTAAAACAATGGTTGAGATTGCACCTTTTCAGATGATGAAAAATGTTTGTTGTGCTTGGCACCAACAAAGGAAGAACAGCCCCCGGGGCAGGCGTAGGGTAACTTGCCATTTTCAGTGTGTAATTTGCTGTTTCAACGGCTCTTGTGGTCTCATAAAATACAGAGATTCTGTTAACAGTAACACAGGAAAAGCAGAAGGGAAAGGGATGGCCATGTGAAACAGGCAGCCAATGGCATCTTTAGTTCATCACCTGACACCAGGTGAGTCTGAATAATCGAGACTATGACCTTTGTTTTATCTGTGCACATGTACCATCCATCCTGTGAGTGTGTTTTTTAATAAGTCTGTTCACACAGCCACGCTTGCTTGCCAGTGAAGTGGTGCAAGGCCAGACAATAAATGGAAATAATGGGAGGCTAAATTTTAATAAGCATACATCTATTCAGCTCTCCATTACCAATAAATTCCTGGTGCAACATTTATTTAGATAACCAATTCAATTAATGTGGACTGATTTTCATAGTTTTGGTCTTGTTACTTTATTCTAGTTTTTCTGGCACTCAGCTGAGCTGTCAAAATTATCCCCATACCTTTTTAGCGAATGGAAGTTAAGAAAATTGATTTGATGGAGATATAGAAGATTGTTGGTACTAGAAAAATGTTGGCACTGCTTGACCGTGTTTTGAACAGCTAGAGTATCTTTTACTCCAATATGTCCTTAAATTCATTCCCATATGTATGCAGTGTCACCTTGCTCACTTCATGTGGGTGTGATTTTGCATTATTTTATAGCTTTTCCATGTTTTCACCTCTATATTTATCTTGTCTGTGTGCGTGAGCGTGTGTGCAGTCTTTCATCACGTTTCCAACACATTTTCTTCAATCAAGCAGAAAAACTCCTCTATTTCCTGCCAGTGACAGACTGCCTCCGGCTGGCAATATAACCATCTAAAATAACTGTCAACAGAGAGAAAAAAAAGGGAAGAAAGGAGAAACCCTCGCCTCCTCTATCTGCTTCCACTTTCTCTAATATCTCTATCTTTGTAAGGCAGAGAAATGGGAAACTCCCCCACATACATTGTAGTATTGATTAGAAGTCTCTCTGCACAGAGCTGATGCAGGCAGGATCAAATGAGAGCATATCTGCTCTCATTTGATCCTGTGCCAGACACATCTTTACCTGCATGAGACATGCAAGTAAAGATCTGTCTGATTTTCTAGTGTTAAAGGAAAACATATCATCTTAAATATCGGACAACAAATCACTGTCCACTTTCTGGTATAACTGGAGGTTCATTTCTTTTTATATATATAAGTATATACACACACACACACACACACACACACACACACACACACATATATATATATATATATAATATGCAGTTTACTTACATAAAAAATAAAATAAATGTAATATAAAGGGGTTTTGCCCATGCGGGCCTGCAGGGGTTTTGCCTGTGTGTCCCATAAACATGCTTTTACATGCTAGAGCATGCTTATACCCTTTCTTTCATTCTTTTTATGCACTTGAATCTACACTTTTTAAATATGTAATGCATAAAGATCTTAGTTGAAATATATTCATGCACACAGTTGTAATGCTTTGAACCACATCATTGTCTCATTCTTTTTTTTTTCTGGTTTACTGTATGTTATGCAACACAAAAATCACCCAAGGATAACATTTTGCAGTTCCTGTCTGCTAATAATTCGGAACTGTTGAGGACGTTTCCAAATGCAACTAGGAACAAGCAATTATATTTCAGGATGAATATTTCTCCTAAGAACAACAGAGTTTTCCCCAGTTCAAACCAGAGCCACAGGACGATCAATTGTTACTGCTGACTCTCTCAAACAGAAACACAGACAAATAAACACATACTGTATAGCTGGTATTGCCAAGGTTACACAAATAAAACACGCACTGCTTTTATGGCCCAGAGAGTGGCATTAGTATTGATGAATGGATCTATTAGAAAAAGAAGTTTAATGTAGTCTTGCATTATTTCCCCTGAGAGACTCTCAGTCTAAAGATGCATCAGTTACATCTCAAAGTTCAGTACATGCGGACTAAATTCACTGACTGTTTATTTTGATACAGAAAGCTTCCAGATACTTAATAAAAACATTCTCAACATAGTAGAAATGTAAACATATCTTGTTAAAATTGTCAAGTACTCTGAGGCACATCTTGTCAAGAATTTTCAGGTACTTTGACAAAGCGAAAAATTAAACATAATGGTTAGTCAGATTGTTTCATTGCAAACAATAGAAAGTCAAAGAGCAGCAAAGCTCAGTAACATTATTTCCTCTGAGAAAACTGGATTCAAAAAGCAATATCAGACCCCAACACCAACATAATAACTAATAAATGATATAACTAATAACTGGCTGCCTAGTCAAAGTTTCCACAACAATTTCATGAGAAATGTCATAAATGGTCTAATGTCTTTGTGGTTTCTACCTGCCAGCTAACCTCAGACACACATTTGACTCTTTCATTGTTTTTCACTGGATCGCTTTTCCCTCAGACTACTGAGCAGCTCCATAGAGAGGAGGCTTGAAACATAGTGACAATTCTTCCATGTTCTTATCATGTTTTTCTAAAGTCAAAATGAAAATTTCTTTGCAGTGATTGGTTTTGTTTCTTTAATTAAAAGGCCTTTTGTAACGTGCCCTTTTCTCAGATGTTCAAACGAGATTTTAAAAAAAGCCTCTTGTGGTATAGTGCTTCATCAAGCAACACTCTGCTGTCCAGGTAGCCTAGTTGGACACAGTTGGGGGGTAACAAACTAAAACAGGTAGAGATTATTGATTCAGATATATAGGTTAAAAAAAATTATCATAAGCAATCACTACTATTGTATTAGACTGGTTCTGAGACAAAGCATGCACACATGTCGCACTTCTGATTTTCCTCTCAGAATAGAGTGTCAGATGATGATATCAGGAAGAGTGAGGACATCTTCAACATAATTAGGGTCCTTTACAAATCTTTACTTCGTGTCATGTGACGTATGCTCCTGCAATGCAGATCCTTGCCACCCTGGACTAACCTAAATAGAAATGTCCTGCACCCCCCTTTCAAAGCCAACATTAAAGGTCAAGCTGTTTTGACCCACCTAGAGAGAGAAGATGTCTCACTCTCAAGCACAGGCAAGGTTTGTTAATGATCATTAAGTTGACTCATGTTTTATTTTAATTTCCTCTTTAATCTTTAATCTCTCTTTCAATAACGCTTGATTACTTATGAGGCATTTTACTATTTTCAGATACCACTGCATCAAAGACAAAACCTTTAGCTCTCAGAGAGCTCTGTGAAGATGAAGTCCAGGCCCTCAGAAAAACTGTAGTGAACATCAGTGACCAATAAATTGCTGCAAAATGAAAAGAAGGAGGCACGTTCGACCAGAGCTTTCCAGCAGCTCTGTGCACAGAGTATCCATCCTGTTGTGGTAGCAGAAGAGGGACCAGATGTCAATGTTGGGCAACTAAGCAACTTACCAAAAAAACAAAATGAAAATATTCTGTGTCCAGGCCAATTTAACTCTCCAAGCGTGGGTGTTCTCAACAGCGTGGATACAGTGAGCATGAGACAGGTTTGGCTCTAACAGAAGAAATAGACATGATGACTTTCAATACTCTAATTCTCATCAAAACTTAAAATCTTAACCCTTCCCTTAAGCTCAGTTTTTTTTTTAAAAAAACTACTTTTTAAAAGATAAACATGTTTTCAAAGATGATTTTATTAATGTTTATATGATCAACATACTGTCTGCCCCTGCCCACTTTTCATCTCTGCCCCCAGCTGTCCCCTCATGTCTGAGAATATGGAATGAGCCAGTTGATTGGAGCAGAAAAAAAAAGGTCCATCTATTGAAGAGGTTTGTGCCCCATACAACGCAATGCTGCAATTAACTCAAGTACTCTGACTCACTACTTGGGAGGGGGTCAGAGAGAATAAACACGGATGCATTCCTTGGAAACTGTGCGTTTACATTCATGTTTACTTTGATGACCGTAGTGATGTCATTATGGGCTGCAGGCCTGTATGTAGCTCCCTGTTGCCATGCACTAATCGCTCATTCCAGCAGAAATGTCACTGCCAAAGCTACATACAGTAGCTAACTTGGCATGAAGATACAGTATATCTTAACATAACATGTAAACAAAGCCTCTTCCTCAAAAAGGTAGAGAAAATTTCGGCCAGCATTGGTCAGAATTACTGTTACTGTTACCACATTTTCCTGTCACATGTACTAAGCAGTTAACATTCACTGTAAAATCTTCCTCATGTCAGAGTTTTGTTGCTCTGTGAAAGACACTTAGCTTCCATTATTCAGTCAGCATTCAGTCTTCATGAATGTGTACAGAATTCAATACTGGCATCTAGAGTTTGACCTTGTCATTCTCCACAAAAACACAAAGACTTAAAAGAAAACACACAGTGTAACTCAAGAGACTAACTGAGAAACCACCACATCTGGTCTGCCTCTGGATCACTCTCCAGCTGGACACTTAGAGACCACAAGAGGAATATTCTATCCAGAAAAGTGAGAACAGCATTTTGCATGATATGCAGCAGCTGATGAAACATGTAAGTTACACAGTGGGACCACTTTGACGTATTAGGCATTGAGCAGATATCCAGACCATGGGTTTCTGCACTGAATGCAGTGAGTGCAGCAGTTGAAACCAGGAGCAAAAATCAGAAGCTCAGCAGCTACACATAATCTGTCACTATGTTTCGTTTTGTTTCACAAATCCCAAATAGAGCTCCGCGCTACAAAAAAAAATGTTTCTTTTTGTATTATGTAAATAAGCTGGAAAGCTCGTAATGCGGACAGGATGGTAGATGAAAGTCATATCTACAAAAATAAAGCCGACTTGGAAAAGTCCCATTATGGTTCACCAGAAGGCAACAACAACCTCAGGCAAAATAAACCGCTTCAGCATTACAAACATTTCCTATGACACATCAACATGAATAGTATATCCATATTTAACCACTGCATAAGTTACACTAAAAGTACCATAATATCCATTCATTACAATAACCAAAGTAAAATATGCCCAGACACTGAAGGGCATGTTTCCAAACTAATGGCAAAACCAAAACAATTGCATTTTGGGTATGTTAGCTTAAACAGTCGACGCTAACCCACAGTTAGCAAATGCCTGCACGTGGCCCCCCAGCGGCGCGTGGAGAGCAAAATACAAAAACACAACAAAAGAAAAGAGCCAAAACATGAACCAACAACACGCTCTCACGCCAACATAAACAGCAAACACTTACTCTGTGGAAGTGATGCAGTTGTCGTCCTCGGCAGCATGGCAGATGTCAAATCCTTCAGTTTGTCAAAAACTCTCTGACTCCTGACTCCAGGTTTGATGCGCAGTCGGTGTTTGCACTGACAGCAAACTGGCCGCAGCTACGGAGAGTCCTTTTAGCATCCATATGTACATTAGAAAATACACGCAAAGCGTTCATGACTTGGAAAAACTTTCATTTCAGATACCTCTAATCACATTTGATATTATATTATCATATTCTGACCAGTAAGAATAAGACAATGTGGGCCTACCAGCGAGAATGCAGTGGCAGATAATTTGAAAACTTTGATTAGATTTCCGACTAAGTGCAGACTTTATTTCCTTTTCCAAGTCATCAGACAGTCCCACTGTTACCAAGAAATTGCCTTTTGTAAAAGAGCAATTTTTAACTTGTCAAAGCACCGTTGTTACTAATTTATATGTGTGTATGTTCTGTGTAAATCATGACAGTGTGACAGTAAGCCAGTCTGCTTCTTACCAGATGGACCCTGAAATAAATTGCATAATGGAATTCAAACAATTTAATATACACAGCATTAAAAAAGCATTGTGACTTTACAGCACACAGCTGTAGTGTAGTGTAGTGTGTACTCCATGTATGCTACTACTTAACAAAAGATTATATTAAATGATTAATAGTTAATAAGTAGATCAAAATAAAGCTTTTTCTTATTTGGGTACAAAAGATGAGATTGAGGAGTCTCACAGCTTGAGGATAGAAGCTGTCCTGTAGTCTGGTGGTACAACAGCAGATACTTATTTATCTCTTCTCAAAGCATGGTGAGCAGCTTGTGGCTGAAACAAGTATTGTCTTATATTATCCTCCGGGCTCTGCGCAGCAACCGCACCTCACTGATGCTCGGAAAATAAGTACCAATAATATTCTGTTTGACCCACTGCAGAGGCTTCCTGTCCTGAGCCATTTATGTCCCAAACCAATTTATGAAGTTTTCAGTCACAGTGCCTTCAATCAATCCTTTGTTAAAGTTCATTAAATTAGCTTTTTTATTATTTACACATGTTCTTTCCTACTGTGAATTGTCATAATACCTTCAGGGAATAATCGTACACACCAAGATACTTTCATTGTTTAATGTGGACATAAGTAGAGGGGTGTGAGAGGCTTGATAGAAAAGTTTGATCAAATAGAGAATGTAGTTTTTTCACATTTGTCAGTTATTTTAGACTTTTTATCTGTTTTTTATTGCACAAACATAAAACAAAATCTATCTAAAGAGGCTTACAGATGTACCTCTGTAATAAAATCTGGGGAAGAGAGGGTCATTACCAGTTGCCTATTTGTCAAAAAAGAACATTTCATATCTAAAAACACTAGAAATTTGAGTTTTTGTTTTTTTTTTACTGTTAATGTCTCCAATTAAAGCTGAAGACATGAACAATAAAGACAAAATATTTCAGTTTGTTGTCTGAACTGTGTGCAGCAGGGAGGAACTGGTGTCATTCAGTGGGTATTATTCAAGAAGCAAACACAGTTAAATGTCAAGGGGGCACCCCACTGGCAAATCAGGAGGTTTGAAAAATAATAAACAGTTGTAAAATGCTGTAATGGTGCATACCTCTGTTAGAAGTTAGACAGGTGCCACTGACAGTGTTTAAGTGAAAGCCCCATTGAAAGTTGAGCAGCTGCTGATGACAGTGTCAGGACACAGGCTAATCTTAGCTTCATTAACATGCTGGAGGACAGGCAATGTACAAAAACACCAGGGACAGACCCAGACAGTCCACCAAAGTCACACACACAAACACACACACACACGCTTTCATATGTACAATCCAATGCCAGTCTTTAGGGCAAACTGTCTGTAACAGAGCTAAATGTAAAACAGTTAAGATGTATCCCCTCGAGAGGAATCTTGTCTCTATCCTGCTGATACCATCTCTGCACAGTCTCCCTTCTGATTTTTCCCTCTACATGATCATCTTCTTGTAGTGGCAGCGTTGTTCCTAGATTTTTATTCTTCCTTTACAAACTGTCCAAATGTTACTGTTAGTGTTTAATTGTCATGCACATTTAATGATCCCTTCTATTACATTTATTGTATCTTGTTACATTTACTTGTTACAGTTACATTCACAAAGTTCAGAACAGACAAACTTAACAGGAAATTAAAAATTTTAAACATTAAATCACGCGGCAAGTAATTAAATATCATGACAATTTAAGGGATAATTCCTCTCACATCAGTCAGTGCAGAGCTGTTTTTGTGGCACCAATAACAGATATAATTAGCTGGTGACACAGATAAGTTTCATGCTCTGAAAACGTGGTCTCCATTGATATTGCACTTTAAGGTCACTAAAAAATAATGATAAAGTAGACATAATGTAAGTATACTAACTCACAGCCAAAAGAAAGCCATCAAAGATCCCCGGGGAACCTAAAGTTAACACGTCCTTACTGCACAAAGCTAATATGTGAAACTGTTTTTCAAAAATGCTTTAAAGCCTCTCTGTGACCTTGCCGCGAGCTGGCTGAGGATTTTTAAAGGATTTGTGACAAGCTCTGCAAGCAAACCAGTATTTAAATGGACATAACAGGAATAATTGAACCCTGGCGAATGACGGTAACGCAGCTGTGTGACTCCGCTTTACATGACTTGCTACATACCAAGCTCTTTTCAACTGGTAAACAGAGCTTTTTGTTTGTCAAATAACTTTGTGGTTTGATTGTTTCAGTGGAAACAATGCAGAAGTGAAGCCTAATGGTGTGAACGAAGAAGTCAATCACTGATTAATCGATGCAATAGCTTAAAGGATGCGTTAAAAGCCAGCTCTTACAGCTTTTATGAACCTTTTACATTTATCGCTCTGTTGTGTGTCGTGTATTCACCTCTTTTTCCACAATGCACATTCAGGCATTTGTTCTTCCTTCTGAGTTCCAGAGATTCTTTTTTTATCAAACATGAAAGACTAATGTGCACTCTGGACTATGAAGCATTTCTTATCCATTCAACACATTTCTATGATGCCCCATTATTAGTTTGAATTGTTAAATCCTTACACACCTTTCTCTTCAGTCACAACGCAACAAATATGTAACACAGAATTTCAAAGATGTATGCATGAAATATTAGAATTGTTTCTGATGAACAGGTATATTCAAATTGGCATATACTTGACTGCCTATACTACACTGCATTTTTACTGAGGCATATACATTGCTGGGCAGATCTTTCAGGCTGCAGAGCGAAGGCAGTTCCCTTTCAGTTTTCGGTATTTGTCTTCTAACGTGCCAGCAGCTGCACATGCATCAGACACAATAAAGTTTTAATAAAAGCTTCAAAATATCTTTCTGACCCATTTTGAACTCATTTTTTCGGAACTCCTTCGCTGATCATTGGTTGTACAAAGAAAAGAAAGCACTAGAGAGAAATGTATTTCCTTTAAAATACTGCAAGGGCCTGTCATGCCTAAACAATGCTCCTGGTTTTTGATCAGCCAGAGTCATTTCTCCCTCACTGAGATTGAAAGGGCACTGAACTGCATGTTGCCTCCAGTTTATTAGAAATAAAAACTCGGTCACAGTGGCAGGATGGAAATATTTTCCGGTTTGAGGTGCAGAGTGAGAGACGTGTTTTCTTTCCTTTCAAATTCTATGTTCTCTAGTTGCATGTAAATACATCCAAATATACAAGAGATACTTTTTCTTTTCGACTTTTTTCCTCTTGGTGCCAAAAATTTAGGTAAAAATTTCTATATCCGTGCATGCATGCAGACATGCAGCAACACATTGCACTTCATTTAAAAAAGCCTTCTGCTCACTGGAGACCGCTCGCTCACAGCTCTAAAACAATGTGCAGGTGAAAGTGTGTGTGTGTGTGGGGGGGGGGGTTCCTCTCTGTTTCTCACACAGGTGAGTGAGGAGGAGGAGGCCACACAATCAAAGCCTTCACCTTTGTCCTGACCTTTTTCCTCCTGTATATCCTTGTGTGTGTGTGTGGATGTTTGTATGTGTGTGAATGTGTTTGCATTATGCGTCCTCAATTGCGTCAGTGCTCTCAGTTTCTGCGCCAGCAACAGGCTCCTCCCACATGGTTAGACCCCTCCCATTTCCTGTGTGTCAGTATAAAGCATGGTCTCCTCTCCGTCACACACAAACTCACTCAGCCTGAACGCTGCAGGAGCAAAGCTCAGCATCTCCAGACTCATCCTCCTCTAGTCATCAACTACTGCAGGTAAGAAAAGGAAACAGATCCTGAAATGTCTGTGTGTTTATGTTTCTGGCTTTAATGTTGCAGCAGAACAAAAGCCAGGCCCATATTTATTATGATTAATTTTTGTCTCAATTTTTAATCAGAACACACAAAAGAAATTGTACATTTAATTTTAAAAAGTTGACAGAAAGAGGAATAATTTTTAAAATTTGTTTTTAATTTTAAGTTTTATTAGAACTTCTTTTGTACCTTTAACAATTACATAGTTTTTACCCCCCAGTTTTTCCAGAATGCTTAGTTGTAGCTTTCAGGAAACATATTCATCTTGCACTGTTATGTGACACATCCAGCAAATACTGCAGTTTTTTAAGGATTTTTCGGTCTTTAATAATGGATGAGTGAATACTTAATGGTGGCTGGTCTACAACTGTTGCAGGACCATCAAACCATTAGAAGGCGTGTATTTTTTGAGTAGTAATTAGATAAATATTCAGGTCATGATGGCATTTGTTTTTGTTTGTATGTATATATTATTTTTAAGTATTACATCTGACTTTCTATGCATGTTTGTAAGGGTTAGGGTGTCAGATATTTAAGGCGGGATTATGCTCATAAAAAGCAATCGAATAGAAATAGATAATGAGCATCAATAAAATGCTAAATAATTATCTGTGTACTAAAACTGAGCATAACATACATTTCAAAATTACCCTTTTTACTTTTCTCTGAGGGAGGGGAGGAGAAGAGAGGAGGGGAGAGGGCTTTCACACACATTACTCTACCACATCATTACCAGCCCTCTGAATAATGAATTAGAGACAATGACCAGCTGCTAACAGGAATTATATTAGCATCAAGAGAATGACTATTTACACCACCACTGTGTCAGTTTCAAGAGGATTATTCAAATGAATTGTTGTAGTGAGATACAGTGATAATGCACAAATATCTTTTTTCAGAAATCATTTGGGTTTCAGCTCTAAATTACTGCGAGTCCGTGTGGATGAAGTGAGTTTTTAATGAATGTAATCATCATGTGCAGGGAACAAAACCTGGAGGAAACCCTGGACTCACATTAATACTCACTGCACAAATGTAATCATGGATACTGAGGGAAGAACACAAATTGCTTGGGGTCCACATTTTGTAATGAGTTTTAATTATGTTTTTGTTTTTTTTTTTAATGAGAAAAAAATCCGTTTTTTATCACAGTGCAGCAAAAGGATGATTACTAGAAAGACTGAGACAATCGAAGGGTGTGACTTTGATTGGTTTCAGATTAAAAGTCCTTGGAGTGTTTTAGGCTGTTGGATTTATTGAACTGGATCATTTTGTCTGGAAAATCTGGCACGAAGCATTCATCACAGTTATTACACTGCTGTGCCGGGCTTCAACATAAATTCTGTGTTGGAAAAGTAGTGAGACAAAACTTAACCATCTTTTTTGAAATTGTTTTCCTTCTCACATTGCTTATTTTCATCCCAGTGTTGTATAACTTTTTTTTTCTTTATTAGAAAACCTAATTAGATCTAAAATTAATGTCGACCAGTTAAGCAGATAGAGCCAAAAAGATGAGAGCAGATTGTGGGAAGTTGATGGCTGCAAAATAATACTTCCTCCTACGGTAATTGTTCATCATATTTATGTTTTCAGCACTTCAAAATAATAAAAAGGTGGATAAAAAAAACATGAAATTTATTCACTCTAGATGTTGTCATGTTGAGATATTGAGACTAATGTGATCCCAGTTAAAAAGAAAAACAGCACATAGAGCAAAATGAAGATTTAGAGATAATTGGTGTGTTTCCTTTGGGACTCTGTGAATGCTGACGGTGTGCATTCATTACATCTGCACTGCACACCAACTCTGCACTAAATTGTTCTGCCACTCGGAAGCAGGGAGGTGCGAAAGAATGACAAAATGATGTTAGCCCTGGGGTGCAGCTGAACCATCAAAGGTTAATTTTGTCCCCCACCACTGTGCTTCAACCACCGTAAAATGATTTAGTGCTGCTTTCTGCAAAACCTTCACTGCCTTGGATTTTTTTCCCTGACAGAAGCACATATTTATTGAACTGAATGGAGTCAATAAAAACAGAACAGCTGGCAGTGACAATAAAGAGTCGATGACCTGATTGGAAAGTGACCATGTTAAGTGTTGTGGATTGTGGATTTTTATTTTTTGTCCCCCCCTCTCTTCTGCTTCCAGTCATGAATGTAGGCATCTGTGTGTGTGTTCTCCTGGCTGCTTTGTCCAGCGGTTCTCTGAGTTTGCCCTCAAATGCCATGGTAAGACACTCACACACACACACATGCAAGCACACACACACACAAGTATGCAGTTAGGAGCATCCTGAAATCTCTGCATGGATCATAGGTTTCATTCCTAATTTGGTACAGTAAGAACTAAACTCAAGAGGTTTGTTTTCCAAACTGACAGAGCCCATAAATGTCTTCTCATTTTTAATTGGTAGAGAAATTTGATTTTACATTTATGTACTGAGCAACTTCATGCTTTAGAATCCATCTAAGCTTACAGCAAAATGCTAAAAGTTCAGTTTTCTGTTGTAATCCTTTGCCCGTAGTCACAGAGAGCTGAGGGTGAGGCTCTCGCATCAGACAGCCTGTCTCCGCAGCACACACGCCAGGCCCGCTCAGCTCCAGCGCCCCCCTCAGGGCAGCTAGCCAACTACAACCAACTCCAGGAGGACGCAGATGCTCGCAGCCTGAGCCAGATACTGGCCAGACTCATCTCCAGGAAAGGTGAGGATGGAGAGGAGAGACTGACAGAAAGTGTAACTGGTGCAAAGCCTTCCCCTTTAGTCATCTCATTACATCACACACTGAACGTTCCTCTCATGTTATTTCGCTCCTGGCCATGTTATTTTCCCTCTTCCCTAAGATCCATCTTTCTGTAATCGGGCTCACGCTGTGTCTTAGTCCCACCATCTGGCATTTCCCGCCTCCCTCTAGCTTTCTCTCTCCTCCCTCCATTTTTCCATTCCTCCTCCTTGTTCCTTCTCTCCTTTCCTTGTCTCCTTCCCGCTTGACCTAACTCCCTGCACTCTCTCTGTCACTGTGCATCTCTGTTTCTCCTTCAAGTCAACACTGTGTGACTGGGAGAGCTGCTGAGCTCACTGGGCTTGCAGAGCACATGAAGACGGGAATAGAAACAGAACAAGTCAGCACGACTTACTTCAACACCCTCAGTCAGAGTTATACATTTTACATTATACAGTCAGCATGGATAGAAAATGTGCACTGCAGTCATGTTTCAACCAAACAGAAAAACATCTTCCTGTCCTCATTACATCATCCATCACTGTCATAAAGTGTGTCATTCTCTTACTGTCTCCTGAAGGCTCTCCCTACCAGACCAGATCCTCCATCAGCAGCAGAGCCAGTGGTCTGGCCCCGGCACACAGGATAAAGGACAGAGATTACCTCGGCTGGATGGACTTTGGTCGACGCAGTGCAGAGGAGTACGAGTATTCCTCCTAGAGGCATGGCTTGCTTTCACTGAAACTTGAGTGACGACCCCCACCACCGCCAATAAAGGCCCCCCAGAAATGATGAGCCCTTTTCACACTGCACTTATTGTAAACAAAGGCTGACTTGCCTGGATCCTCTAGAATGAGTTTAGCATCATTATATAAAAGCAGATAGGAGAAAGATTCTACAGTCTCCACGCTGAGGTAAAGAGGTCTTTTCATGCCCCTCCCCACAGCATGTCTGCATTATATTTAAACATGTAATTTAAAGGATAAGGCTTAAAATATTCTGTATTGTTGTTACTGACAGGAAGTCCTGAAGAAAAATCAAAGCCAACAGTGTGTTAACCTTTTTCTCAACCACTGACCAATTTGTTTCTGTTTAAGATATAGTACAATAAAGACAGCCAATTTTATTTCAAACAGGAAAAGTAGCACATATTGTGAGAATTTCTCGCAGCAGGAGGACGTGAGATTTAGTCAAACCTGTGTCTTTAACAGTGTGACTCATTAACTGTGTTTTTGATTGTTTTTTTAGGCAAAGATAGAAGCCTATGACAAAGATTGTAATCAAGGCAGCACAGACAATATTTATTGGAGAAACTTTCTTCCATTGTTGGCACTGATGTTTAAATGAGATTTGTTGACAACAGTAAACTTTATGAAATCCACCATAATTACCCTGTCAGACCCACAGGAGTCAAACACGAGGTAAATTTGGCCTTTACTTGTGCCAGCAACTCAACAGACTTTGGCTCTGGGACAACAATGAGCAAGATTATGTTTTGTGTTTGGCCAAATTTTCAATAGACATTTGTAAGCAAGAAACAAATGACTGTCAAGAAACACATTTGAAAAAAGTTGCTCCCCTAAATATAAGTTCAGCCACATTCCAGTGAGTAACTTATGTCTTAGGACTCAAATTTATGTCACATGGGGTAGTGTTAAAGTGTCCCAGTTTACTGACAATACAGAATGTATCAAAGCCTTTTGTTGAACCTTAAATAGCCATTATTCAGTCTTTGGCAAATTGAACCAAATAAGTTTGTAGCTGTGCAGCCCAGAGCTTCAATTCACTTTAATCTTACACAAGTGCACATTAAAATAAGTCTTTTCATATCAGGCTTATCTGCAACTATTGAAGACAACCTGTTGTGACTCAACATTAAAAATCTAGCAGAGGATAACATGACAGTAGCACTGCAGAGTCAGTCAGAGTGTCTTTGATTTGGAAGAAAAAGGGCCTAACAGCACCCATTCTTCACCTCCAACCCTGCAGGTAACCCTGAGCTCAAAATGTGCAGTGTGAAAAGCAGGAGAAATGCTTTAGAGAGCACAAGGTGTTGTCTAATTTTGTTGAGATGCTTGGGAGTCTCCCCATCATTGCATAATGGACCTCGGTTGCAGATACATTCAATTCAGGATTACAAAGTACTGTTGATACGAAGAGTGTTTCTGTTCTTATTTGAAAGATTAATATATATATGTATGCACTCTTAAAGGTTAAGTCTCTGTAATAAATAATACGTTTCTACCAACTTTCAGCTTCAATAAAATTCAAAATAAACTGTTTTCCTCTGTTGTCAGCAAGAGATGTAAATGCATTTTTTTAGGATTTTGATGTCATTATGTTTGGAGAACACAATTGGTGGGCAAATCCCAAATATTTCATGTACCCACTGCTGCCTGCCTTCAGACTGCTCGAATGAGAGAAACACTCGATGTCTGTTTGTTGGTGTCGCTGCATTACATAAAAGTGAGGACATTATCATTAGCGTCCATGTAAACATAGATTTAGTATTAGGTATAAAAAGCCATTTTTGAAAACGGAATACATCCCTCAAAAACTGTTTGAGTGTTTAAGTGGCTCTAAAACACATCATAAATTTTAGTTAAATGTCAGACATCTGTGTTAGTGCTGCCCAGCTGCTGACTGCACAGAGCTGCTGTCAAAGGGTACGTGATGAGAAATGAAACTATACTTTGATGCCCTGCAACAAGTGAGGGAAAACTTGCCATAGATCTTCAACTATGATATGACCCGATGATTTTATGTCTTTAAGTGAATCAAATCAATTCTAATGAGGGGAAAAGGCCAAAAACTAAAGGATCCCTCATATGAGAAGAGATAGCCCTTTTTCTGTCAGGTTTTACTCATGCGTGATTTATCAGTCTGGATGGTAATTAACAAAATACCACAATGACTTATGAAAAAAACTTAAAGGCCCTCACACACACTCACTCGCATCCCGCTGCTTTGTTTCCACAATCAACACACACTCCAGGTTTCTCTTCACCTCTCAAACACATCTCTCATGAAGCTTGTTATTGCAGAACAAAAGTCAAAAAAGAGACTCACACATTTTTAATATTTGTTTGAAGTGTGTGCATCAGAAGAATGAAAGCACAAAAGGTTTATAAATTATGTAAAACACTCTTCACACTACACAAGAGACAATCCAAGGTCGTCTCTGACACATATGTACAAACACAAAAACAGCTCAAAGAGTGATGAATGTTAAGACATTATCCTCCTGTCTGAGACACACAATAGTGTTGTTTACTGTCTGTCAGTGAAGCCATCACACAAGCGCTCAAGTGGTTCATATATCTCTGCTTCTGTTAGTGCAAACAAAAAGCAAACAAAAAGCAAACAGTTGCAAATTCCCACTGTGTTGCTTTGTTTTACTGACTGCCCTAGTTTCAGATGAGTCAGTGCTCACAGGCACAAAGAGAGAGGAGCTCCAATATGTCATCATATAAATGACATAACAAGCAGCTGATCACAGAGTGAAGTCCCATGATATAATGGTAATAATTTACTACACTGGATTTTTTTACTTCAGGTACAGAATGTGGTGATTGTAAAGATCGTGTGCAGATAGACAAATCAAGAAATATAATAAAAACAGGGAGAGAAATATGCTGCAATTGGTTTTGTTCAACAAAATGTTCAGCATTCAACATTTTTGTTCAACATTGTCTGTTCTTTTGTTTCATGGCAAGACAAGCTGCACCTGAGGCCCACAGAAATCTGTGACATGGGAAGAAATACTTCTGAGTTGTTGGTTGAGTTGGTTTCAACTTTGAAGAAAACCAAGAGGTTCAGTCTCGAAGTCATTTTACTTTTTAGCATCTTGAAGTATGATCCCAATACTTTGCTCTTTACTGCACCCATATGGACACAAAGAGAAGTACACTCATGACAGACACTGAGGTTTGCAAACTAAAGAAATAAAAAACACCCGACATATTTTGATGGATATGTTTATTTCTTCATTTCAAATACATTGATTGCCATCATCCACTCTCTCTCTCCTGGTCCAATAACTCATGAAAAGTGGCATACACACATTTACACTCAAACACATTCACACAGCCGTACCTCCATGTGTCACATCAAACAAACATACTGAGACACACATCAATAATATATGACACTAAAAAAAAAACAAAATATGAAAAATCATATCAGAGTTAAGTTCATTACAGAATTTAAAACAGAAAAATTCTTCTTATTATTTAACATTCATCCTAAACCAAGCCATAGTGATAGAAAGTGCTAGAAGCCACAAGTCCCATCTGTAGATCATCTTATACAACTAACTAACATTTGACTGATGGATCTACCATGTGAATATCAGCAAAACGTTTGCCTTTCCTGTTTCACTTGACACAACCAGACACAAGTACCTAAAACCATCTTTTTTCAGTAATCAAAAGGCAAAATAAAAAAAAAAGATGTCCACATGTAACTTCTGTCACATAGGGGAAGTTAAAACTAACATTTAAATGAACTGGGTATGTAGATCTATCAGCTCCAGGTTTTATTCTCAGTTCTCACATCATGGACTGAAGGACGGAGCTTGAAAGTGCAACAGAAATTTTAAGGGATACACACAAAATTATTTATCCTACAAAAAACATGTATTGCTTTCACCTGAACCTCTATTGAATGTTTTTTGTTGACAAATAAATTCAAATAAAGACACATAATGTATTATTCAGCATTAGTATTGACAGAAATAATCAGGAGGAATAAACGTTTTAGTGACATGTACCATCATCTTTACATAACGGAACAGACACACACATTCTGTATTTACATGATAGTGCGCGGCTTGCCATCTCACAGCTGCCCTAAGCTAAAACTGCACACACTCCTCCATTTAACAAGATAATGACACAATAGTAAGTGCATTCAAAGTTAGGGAGAAAAAATTACTTAAGTTAACTGTAGCGCTTATAATATGTTTTAAATTAACATTTGGCACTAACTGTGTTTAATATGGCCACACTGGTCTGTTCTACCCGACAAGTTATGATTCCATTTGTTGTGACCAGCTGTTTCAGAAATATAGGACTGCAAGTTCAGCTTGGCAAACTCAAAATAAAATTTACCTCTCTCAGAATAAGAAAATGGTCAGTACATTGAAATGATTCTGATCTATCATTCGGCTGGTGGGTTTCTGATGGCCAAACACTCTACACTGTGAACATTCTGGCAGTCAAAAATGTGAAGTTCAGTCATAAACTATATTTAAATGAAACCCAGCGATCAAAGCAGCCGTCTGAGGTGAACCAAAGAAAAAACTGTTACATCAAAAGTGTCCAGTGTGGCCATTTAACTTTAGCAGTGGCAGTAATTTGTAAACATCATTATGGCTTACAGATGGAGGTGAGCTTGGCACCATTAAGCCCATGGGGTCCAAAAGTTTACAGCAGATAGCTGCTATACTCTGTTCTAACAGAGCCAGTTCAGGTTGTTAACTGCTGCTACTGAACAGCTTTGAAGCAGGGCTATTAGTAAGCACGAGTCCTACTGTCAGAGATGATCTAAGTAAACAGGAAAAGTACTGTAGTTACTATCTGATTATTGCTGGATGATTTGACAAAGTCTGATAGACAATCTGCACTGCTGGACACGGCAATGAGACCCTTTTTTTATTAACAGTGTTTTCTACAAGATTTATTTACAATATATAAATTTATTGAGAATTTCTCATATGCTACAGATTTAACTGACCTAGAAAGTTTTGTGGGCTCTTTATGGAGGGCAGAGATAAAGCTGAGGGTTGATACCATGTTAATTTGTCTTAAGGACACCAAAGCCAAGCCCTCCACATCTGTACTGTCTCCAAAAGACATAAACTCAATTTAAAACTAACATGCACAACAGTGTACTATCAAATGCTGGTATGACTACTCACACTCATACACACCCAACCACGCACCCATCCACACACCCACGCACCCACCCACCCACACACACACACACCCACCCACACACACAACACAATAAGACTTTAGCTACCAGCCAGAGTCATGTCAAATCATTGCCATGCACTTGTAATTATTGTTATCATCTGCTCATAATATTTGAAGAAACTATATTTATTCTAGGAAAAAAATCATTTAAACTCGAAATCAAATGAGTTTTTAAACTATGCATTAGAAACTTCTTGTTGCATGGTTTACTTCATTGATAGAACACAGTTTATCTCTGGTTTAGTCATGCTGACAAATGCTAAACGCTACAGACGTCTCTCTGTACAAATCAAAACACAGTCTTTGGTCACTAAATTTTCTTAAGAATGAACACTTCCTTTCAAGTACAACAGCTGAGAGAAAAATAAGCTTAACAAAGCTACTAACAACCTGTTAAATGTTCATTTGTGTGCATGAATACGTGTTATTGGTGAATCATTTTAAAACACTGGTTAATATGACAGTTAAGCCTCTGACTCCACATTTTTTCCAGTTCAGGTTTAAACTGGATTATTTAAATGATGATATGATGATAATTTCACATTAATATTTTAGGCTCTAAATGTTTGTTTTTTTAACCGTGTGGCTAAATTATAAATATTCCTTATTTTTTCATGCTTTAATGTAGTGGTGACCTGACGCTTCAGGACAGAATGAAACATTGGGATTTGTATGTAAGTTTTTTGTCTGTGTGTGTCAGTGGAAATGTCCCATTGCCTCGGCAGCCTTCACTCTCACCACAGGATCTGGATCTTGGAGCAGCATCACTAAACCTGAGGAAAAAACTCACACAGTCACACACACATTTAGACATAAACACATCAAACAGTGAAAACCTGATAACAGACAGTAATGTTCCCTTTTATCATTTAACACTGAAAAAAGGATGTGGTCCTTTGCGTCACCTTTAGTGATGGTCCCCATGTTAAGGTGGGAGAGATGCTCCTCTGGAAGATTCCCCAGCAGAAACCCTGATGAAACACACACACACATACACACACAAATCAACTCAGTGATAGCTGGTTTCTTTGTCATGTGTTGGAGAGGTTGTGACCACACATTACAGATGCTGCTGCTTTGTTCATATTATGAATTTGATTATTGATAATATCAAAGGTTGTATGAATAAAAAGATTTTTTTTAAAACACTTTTAATAATTCTTCAAGAAGTGAGACATACATCTTAATTACATGGAACAGAGGTGTAATGGTCACAGAGTTTGCAGTCATACCTATAAACATGGCAGCTCCCGCTCTGACCTCAGGCCAGTTGCTCTTGAAGAACTGGATGACTGAGATGTGATAAAAGTTCAGCATGCTGGGAAAGTCCTGAATCTGTGAACCACAAAACTTGCACTGAACATCCAACAAGAACAAATATCTCTCATGGAGTTCAACAATATCATTGGTTTTTACTTTTCAAATAATCTTTCAATAATGCTGTCTCAAATTTTAAGTAGCAACAACAACAACAACAAAAAAAAACCCAGCAAAAAACCCCCAAACACATAACTCTCCAAACAACAGTCTGAAGTACATACTTGACAAGGGATGAAAAATTCAGTTCTGCTAATGTTTGACTCTGTGTGTCTCACCAGGTACTTGGTGAGGTCATTGATGAACTCTCCGTAGTGCAGACTCTTGTCTTCGAGGAGGTGGTTCTGAAACATGGCTGTGATCTGCTCTGATCCCACCACAGGCGCACACACTCGCATTGCAAACTTACACGCCTGGTCAGACACAAAAAAAAATTCACATGTTTATAAAACAATGCAGCAATTTCCCCTAACCAATGATAAGAAATCAGCTGTTTTGAAAGCTTGTGTGTGTTTTTCCTACAGTACCTTGACCACATGTGGGTTTGGGTCAACCAGGTGTAACAACAGACTGACCAGAACATTGTGGATCTGGTCTTTGAAAACAGGCTCTCCTGAGCCAAACTTGGACAGATTCCCCATCAGATAGATGGAAGCACAGCGGATCTCATCATTCTCCTGGACAAACACAGAGTCAGAGGGTTCTGTTAGCACAATATGTCTGCACTGACTCATTTGATTCATTTTCAAACCTGATTAAATCATGGTTTAATTTTAAATGATGTTGCACCAAACAGGATATTATGTTAGTGATTTTTTTTTCCACAGGGGCCACCTGTTTGGCCTACACAACTCCATGGCCTGTCATGTGTCCAAACCAATAGCAAGTCTGAAGAAACACTGGATCCAGTTCCCTCCAAAGGAGGAAACAACTGCTAGTATTTGGCTACACTGCTCCATTTATTCAGCCAAGATGTTTTTTTATCTAAGGAGGAGAACTGACAGCTTCTCAACAGATTAATGAGAGGACTAGCTAATAAACTTTTCAGCTGGCTAGCAAATGCTATAACATTTTGTGAGGGACTACAGAGCAGCTGAAAACTTTCTACTCACATTAGCACTGTACACTGCTTGGGGAGCATACTTGTAATAATAGCTAAATAACTGTAGAAATGTTAATATTAACCACACATACAGTATCTGGATGCCCAAAATAACATATATCATTAAAAAGTATCTTGAAGAACTAAAGGAAACTCACACTTTCCAAGAACGGTTTAATCTTCATGAAGATATAGACCACAAGTAAGTGCACATTCTTCTTGTCCAGATAGAGGAGGACCTTTGAAAGACCCGACATGGCTTCAAGTGTGATCAGCTTACCTGAAGGAACACCAAAAGGCTGAAATTAAGATCATTTCTACTACCAAAAACCAATCCAGGATCAGTCAGTGAAAATGTCTTATGATAAACACAGACGATGTGCAAAAGGAAAATTAAGGTCTAGCAAGTAATCTCTGAGCTTTAGGAATTAAATAAACCAGATGCCCCTTCAGATTATTCTCATTTACCTGGATCATCCTTCTCCTCCATGCCTGAACTCATGGCTGCTAGCAGCTCTTTGGCATATTTATTCACCTGGGAACAAAAGTGAGAGAATGAAGAGGAAGATGAAGACATTCATTATGTAAGTTGTTAGTGATCTTGTGTGCTTGCTTTATGCTTTATGCTAGCATTGTACCTTTTCAGGAGATCCTACAGCTATGTTGCCCAGCCCCCGCACAGCCAACATGCGGACAGTGCAGCAGGGATCTGATATCCTCTCCATCATGTTGTTCATTAACACATCTATCAACATCAACTCCGTCACAACATGATGGTTTAAGAGCTGGACTCGGTAAAGGAAAGAGAGAAAAAAATCCTTTATGATTAAGCTGTTTTCATATGCAATGTCACTGGTAGTTAGGGATGATAACGTCATAAGTAGTTATTATTTTAGAAATAACGGCAAAAGATAGAGGCATTTACTGCTCTTAGGTGTTATTTAGCCCCTCCTAATGCTGACAAACAAAAAAATAAACATAACAATATTTCATGCTGTATCACCTCAGAGAAGAAAGTAGTGACGGTGATTCTTTGGCATTCGTAGATGTTGTTCAGGGACGGACACAAACACTCCACAATGGCGGGCAACCTGGGACCAGCATGCTTTGACATTGCCCTACAAGACAAACATAGGCTATTTTCAGAGGCTTTATATGATGAATGGATTAACACTTATCATCAAAGAAAGACGAATTTAAATTATTGTTTGTCATAAAAGATATTAATAGTGCGAAAGGCTTTAGGATGGTGTTTGAGTTTCATTTGTTTTTTAATATTAAGCTCCTGACATATTCCTTTGTCAATGCAGTGTGTGTACCTTGCCAGTGATGTAACTCCAGTAATATGCGTATTTGGTTCCTTCATTGCATCCCAGGCTTTATCTTCATCAAGCCTTTTTGTCACCTCATCTAACTGGGCCCTTGCTAACAAGATTCGTAGGGCATCAGCTGCTACCCTGAAACAAAACAAAAACAATTCCAACAACTTGTTGACCAAACAGATGTTCCAAAATGTATAAAGCTAATCCATGAAGGTACCACATCTCCAGTTTATTAGCTGTAGAGAAAAAAAGATGTTTACCCTGCTACATGGACAGAGGCAGCGTGTTTAGTGTTGTTGTCCCTCGGTGCTGAGACCCCGACACTTGCACCCAGTCTGACAGTGAGACAGGAGAAGAGCTGAGGAAACAGACTGACTGCTGGCTCCTGACTCTGGCCATTCAATAACAGTTCTTTGAGACCACATGTCATCTGAAAACAAAAAGCACACAGACATGAGTGAGAATCTTTTGGAATTCCTGAAAAATCCGTCCAGAGTATTTTACATTGACACCAATCCACAGGCTGATTTCAATAAAAAGCAATCAAGAACCGAACTTTTTTCGGTTTTTGAGTTATGTTACACCCCGTCCAAATGTTGGCAGACAGAGGGGATTAATACATGCAAGTTTCCCTAATTTTTACGTGCTGTACTTCTAATAGCTATAATGTATTCAGTGACATGTCCATGGGTGACTTACAGCCAGTGGCTGATTAGTGGCCACCTTTGTTGTCCCTCCTCTGATCATTGACTCCTTCTTGTCTACATAAGGCGCCATGATGACAAGTTTCTCCATCACCATCTCGATAATCTGACTGGCTACGATGGGGTCTGCTCCCAAGGCCATCCACATCTCACTAGTCCAGCTGGACAGAGAGAGAGAAACACCATGTTTAAGCATCTTCTATTGAAAAAACATGGGAGGAATTCTTTGTCCTCAGAAGATCTAAAGAGTTAGGTCATTGTATTCAATTACAACATGTTGTGGTCATGCTTAGGTACTATGGTCTACTAGTCAATAGTCTAATTGTAAGATTTGTTTGTACCTGTCATAAGGAAGTGGTTGGTTAACTAGTGTATTGACAACAGTCTGTAGATGCTGAGAAGCCAGGATTAGTACGGTCTGTCCTGTCGCCACTCTCACCTAAACACGGGTACAATAAAACAATTCTTTCAGTGCGACTTCATTCTAAATTAGGCTGGAATAGTTAAAGAATGAATAATAATGAAGTACTTCAGGAAAACAAACTGTTAAGATGTAATTGCACAGTGAGCTTATCGTTGCAAAATAAGCTACAAAAGGTGACTGATACCTGTATGTTTTGGTTAGTAAACATAACAGACCTGAGAAAAAAAAGGAAAAGGATTAAATATAAAATGCTGAATGAACCTTACCTGCTCGTCTGTGATGCTCTGCAGACGCACATGTAGCACCTCAAGCATCTCTGGGACCTAAAATACACATAATACAACAAAGACAAAGACACAAACTTTGTTTACAAATCCTGCACAGCAGGCGCGTGTTCCTTAAATAATTGATGTCTACAACTTAAGATGCAACAAGGTGTGTGTGTATAAATTATAAATCCTTCCCTCTTGTATTTGAGGCAAGTTTCTGCCAGTAAAGCGAAACCACAAGACCTAACAAGGTGTGGACTTTTTAGACTTTGTTTTGAAAAACAACAAAATAACTTTCAGTGATTTGTAGTTAACAGACTCCAGAGAATAGAAAAATAAAGCCTCAGTGCTGAGTCGACTTTTTGTCTTACATCAGAGCTTGTGTTGGGAGACTGAGTTCATTACTCAAGTCTTAAACAGGCATTATAATTCATAATCTGTGTGTGTGAATGAGTGTGTTACCAGCTCTTGTAGTCCTCCTCCTCTGTTCTTCAGCAGAGTATTTAGGATGACAGATGAAGCTCTGCAGCAGTTAGTCTGACTGTCGACCAGCCCTTCAAACAGCATGAACACCAACGTTGTCAGCTGCTGCTGAGGCAGACGCTTACTCATCACCTAACACACACAGGAAAAAATGCAGTCACACAATTTTACTGTATAGGTTTCTGACTTTAAACAATAATTACACAAAAAGGTAGCATAAACAGCATAGCATGGTGGAGAGACTTCAGCAGAAAGGGAAAGTAACTGTAGACTGTTTACAACGATTTGTCACTGAAAGCCACTTTAAAGGGGATAATTAATTATTTCAGAAAGACAGCTTGAATATATTTATAAAGAACAATCAAGAACTTCAGAAATTGTCCCTGATGCAAATGAACGAAGCGCTGAACAATTACGTGCATGTAGCAAGTGCAAGCTTTTGTGAGTTAGCATTCCAGTGCACTCTGATTGGGCATGCTGTCATGTTGGAGAGCCTAGTAGACATTTCACCACAGTTCAGGCTGTTTGCGCTAAATGTTCTCCCTCAGACACTTTAAAACATGACAGTAGCACTCAGTGTTTACAGTCTGACCCTGGGGGGTGGATTCGCAGTTCACAACCTTGCAAATGTCAAAGAAAACCACCAGCATGATCTTTGTTGTGCTTCTGACCTGCGTTCACAAAAATGCATGTAACTAAGGTGCTTCTGATTATCACGCAAAAGAAATTTTAAACATTTACTCATTGAGGGTACAGCTTCCATTTCACTGTACAGTGCTCTTTTCTTCATGAGTAGCCTTGAAAGATATGATCAACCCTTACAAGTTTAAGTTTAAGACAATTATTAAGACAGCTGAACAAAGTGTACCTTGGTGAGGTCGGAGCAGGTCTTATAAAGAATTGAGTGGTCTGGGTTTTCTAGTCGCTCCTTTAAGGGCAACAGACTGTCCACAGCTTCATCTGTATAATCTAGGGAAAAACCTATACAAAGAGAAATAGAAATGGAAATGGAAAAATCCAGTCAAAACAACAAGCATAATAAAAATAAGTCCATGTGAGTATACATATTAATTTTTCTAATATTTATAAAATAAGTCCAAATAGAATAAAAAGGTTTGATAAAGTAAAGGCCAGGGCTCTGGTACCTTCATAGCGCAGCTGTATATTGAGTAGTGTGTATATACAGTCGACAGCAGCGATGCGTACAGCAGGATGAGGGTCAGAACATCGTGGAGACAGTCGACCCAGCAGAGCTCCAAGGTTGTGGAAAGACACCATGTTCTAGACAAGGATGAAAAGAAGATGAAGATAAGAAAGGCATCAAATGTCAGTTTTAACATCAGTGAAGATGAAACATATCAGCACCAAAGTGATCACTCAGTGACCTTTATAGATTATAAAATGAATACACATTATACTTTTGATGTAGTGGTGCATTCAGGGTACTTGTGGTGTCCGAAAACTAACCCACAACAAAAACACGCTTTAATGTTTATGTGTAATTGTGTGTGTGTGTGTGTGTGTGTGTGTGTGTGTACCTTGACATTAAGGTTATCCAGGTAGTAAGTCAGTACGTTAGCAGTAGCTGTAACGGCTCTCTCTCTCTCGTGATCCTGTCCGGAGCTCAACCATGACTCAATGTGCTGCACAGGGCAAAGACACACATCATGTCAGACAACAAAGTGTTATACTGTAGGGTTATGTCTTAATGTATGGCTGGTCATTGAAGCCATTTTTTCTTGTTAATTAGGACAGCTGAACTACAAGTCAGGGGATAAAAACAAGCACACACTCAAGGGAAAGTGCTGGGATTTGGTCATAGCACACAGGATTTCTCATGTAGCCCCAGAGGCAGTAAAAGATATAAAAATGAACTGTTTAGGTCTGAGATTTAATTGGTTAGTACTCTGTTCAAAAATGTAAAAAGACTAAATTAATTAGCATTCAAAGTGGAAATTTCCAAGAATTTACCAAATCCACAATACTGTATATGCTAATCAGTTTCTTGGAAATAAAAAACAAAAAAAAAAGAATGCAGTGCTTCTCAAAATTTTACAGCGTGTCCCCTTGGGATGTCAAAAATAGTAGGTGAGGCAACTATAGGAAAAAGTTAAATTTTCCAAACCCAAGTTGAACTTTAGGCAACATAAATATCAATGCAACATCATCAGCAAACACTTGTTAGTATATGTTCCCTACATAAACTATTTTTACTCAACATCATCGACATTCACAGCCACTCTACAATAGCTCTATGCCCTGCAAAAAAAAATGTAATAGCACAATGATACAACTATTTCTAATATTGTCAAGTATGTTTGGCTGAAGATTAGAAGATCTGGTATTTCAAAACACCACAATTCACCTTGAAGACACTCTGCAGACCATCAGGTGTGGGATCCTTGGCCAGTACACTTTTCAGTAGCTCCTGCAGTGCAGTCATCGTGTCTTTGTACAATGCCTGCATAAATTTACCAGGACAGGGTAGTTTCACAAAATGACAGCATTTGAAAAAAGCTGCACTAAATGTTTTATAAAGTATGCATGTTTCAAGGGTTTGTGTGGCTCCCTACACAAGTAATGGTAATAGTGGGCTGAAATGACTTACTGAAAGACAAGGTTTGCTGTCTACAGTATTAGCACAAAATATATCTACAGTGAAGTGAGAAAAACATAAATGTTGTAGTTGTGTGCACACATCTGTATATCACCTTTCTCTGCTTTGGGTCTAGTATCTCTTCTTCTTTTGTTTTCTCTGGACTTTGAGTCTCAGGCGGTAGTGAGAGCACACTGTTCACACACACCTTTAGCAGGTCAAAGCTCTCATTCTCACTCAGCGCAGGTTCCAGAGGCCTGAAGAATTAAGGGTCAAAGATAACACCGGCACACAACAGAAGGTCTAGTTGGGATGCAGGGATGGCACAGATTTTTGTGAAACCGTGTGATAAATACAGTCATTTTTTGAATTTTTTTAAATAATACAATTTTGGCTCTTGTGAGCCTTCAAGTTACAAATCTGTGGTTTTTGATTAAAATTTTATCAAATAAAATGTGATGCAGTCTTTTCTTGATAATAAACAAACCAACTATGAACCATAAAACCTGACCTGTTTTCATAAAAAGTCAAGTATTTTTACATTTTGAGAGAAAATGCTGGCTGTTGCAATTATTCTGTGAATCTGTAAATCCAACTGGATCCAACTGGGTCCAAATGTTCTGGGTTTTTTCAGCTAAAAGATACATGAGGTTGGCACAAGTGGTCATCACAAGATGGCGCACTGGAGTCCTCAGTGAATCAGCTGGCTCTGCCTTGATAAAATCCTGGCAAAGGAAGAAATAACAGCAGGAAGAAAATTCAGAGAGCAATTGTTGTTGTATCAGCAATTAAATATTTATGACTTTTTTTAACAAACTGTGAATGAGTCGGCACTGACCAACATAACATTAATGAGCTCCTGTTTGCGAGAGAAGACGTAGCCTTGTTTCTTCACACACTCACTGATGGCTCTGGCTATGAGCCCGACACTCTGGATCAAACTGAGCTTCATAGTCAGGTCCTTAAAAGCAGAAAGACACACAAATACAGACAAATACACAAGATATACAACATAATAAACAAGCGGACACACAGAGATCAAAAGATACAGGTCAAGAGGAAAAGTAGGCTAAATATGAAGAAAATTGGATAATTGCATTTTCTAAATTGTCAGGAATGCAACCAAAGAGGAAAACTGCAGCCCCCTCCAGCAGATGCAGCTCTAAAGTGAGTGAGCATAAGCAAAACGATCCAAACTCATTCCAGCAATGTAAAATGTGATCAATCAACAAAATCAATCAGAGTTATCGTAGATTGATCGTCCATGCCTTTGGATGGAGAGAAGTTTAAAATCAGAGCCGTGTGATTAGAGGAGATTGGTTCATCAGCAAACACCCCGCAGGCTCTAAGAAGTGACAGAAAACTTCAAGGACCAGAGACACAAAGAGCTGTTAAGACTGAGCAAGATATTAGAAAAGCCCTTTTACACTGAGCATGAGTCATTGGTGAGATATAAAGGACAATCCACCATTAGGCCTTTGAGGAACAAAAAGAGAATGAGACCTAGATTGTAGATCATAGGGAGATGGATCTGAAAATGAAAGCCATTATTTTACGGAATAAACTACTTTCACTTAAGATGGAGCTTATCTGAAATACAAATGCGGCTTGTGACAGCATTTTTGATCATTTTTGAATATTAATAAAAAGAAATGTAATGCAAGAGTTTAGAACTGCATTTATAGGAATCTTTATCACCATCAAACATCCAGTGATAAAGATACTTAAAAATATTAACCTCTTTGCATTCTTTGGGTTCAGTAAAGACCAGAGGAAAACACGGCAGTATTTGTGGAACTTCAGCTGCTTTCAATACTCAGAGCACTTTAGCTACAGTGTGGTAAACAGTATTTAGTAACCATGTCCCTGGTTTTACATTAGTGTGTTAAAGTGATAATGCACCCCTAAACTGTATCAAACACTCACTTTCTATAAAGATGATGGTAAAAAGTTTGATGGTGAAATGAAAGACATTCTGATGACGTCTTTTTTTGAATGAGTATTGTTTCTCCACCGGAATCAATTGTGACTGACTCAATTTAAGCTGATGACAGCCACTGTTCTCCTTCAGTGTGGAAATTACTAATTTTTAAACAGCCACCTATCAAGGCCACATGAGGTGAGTGTTTAATACTCAAAAGAGCTCTGGAGGTGCATCATGTAAAGCTGCATTTCAGTCAGGTAGAACATTTTCACTTTGTAGTATGAGCACAGTTACAGTCACCTTAAGACAATAGTGGTTGTCTTTGTTTTCTACTCAATATTATCAATCAATTTCTGCACAATAATGCTTAAATAACTACACTTTTGTCCTCAGTTTGTCTAGTTCAAATTATTATAAGTGAATGAGAAATAATGTACAGTTCTTAAAATGGATTGTTAAAAAGTGACACGTGCTCCACCATCACAATGGACTGATTCTTATGTTGAATCAGTCATGAATGCCTTCAAACATTGGCACTAAATCTGGTGCTCTACCATTGTGAAATTTTACTGAGATACAGCAAAGTAAAAGTTTTGGGAAAAAAATGTTGACATATCATATTAAGCTGAAAACTTTCACTAAAGATTTTAGTGACAAAATCACCACAGTAGTGTGCAGAAGGAAAGATACAAGAAAAGTAAAGTTATATGAAAGGGCCCTGGTATTCCTGTGACAATACCTTTGTCTCTACTTTAATCCCCAGAACCTGCATGAAATAGAGGTTATGAATAAGTACACAGAGAAATACAGCCTTCTTTCCTCCAAGATTTAGTTAAGGCAATCTATTTTTTTCAATCTGTAGCAATGGATATGAAAAATACAAAGAAGTAGGACATAGACTGTGTGGCCATCTTGAAATGTGCCTGCTATTTTTTGTCCTTTAAGTGCAGCAAAGGAAAGTGCAAAACATCTGGGTTGCTACAGATTTTTCTCTGTTCTGCTGTCTGTCTGTCTGTTCATGTGTCAGAATCAGTGATCAACTTCCTGCTTCAGCCACAATGAATGTTTGTAGCTGCTGGTTGGAGAGTGTTTAATTGCAATCCTTTATTTACCTTTCAAACATTATTCTTTTTTTGTTGTTGGAATAAATCAACAGATTGGCAGCAAGTTAACATCACAGACAGAAGACGTTCAGAGAAATCTATTCTCAATGCAAAGTTTATCTCATTTCCAACAAAATGCCTAAAACTTGTCAACGTAGATGTATGAACATCCGACACAGCCAGCAAAGCAAATTTTATGGTCAAGAAAATACAAATGTAAATAGTAAATGTATCAGTTCTACTTCAGACATGGCTCTATTTGAAATGAAACCACTGACAGTTGATCCATTTCACCACAAAGTTACAAAAAATTTGGTTTGAATATAGTATACCTCCTTTGTTCTAACAGTAATAGATTTGCATGCCAATCAGTCCTGCTGCTTCACTCCATAATGTGATCAGTGCGTTTTTCTCTGTATGCAGTTTACTTGTTTTAAAAAATGAAGTCATCATTCTCTAGCATTGACATTACCTTGGTATTGAAGTGTTTACTGATGCAACGAAGGATGTCTTGATCAATGCGGTTCAGAATCTTTTCTGGAGGTGCGTTCAGAGCCACTTGCCCATAACACAAGATCAATGTGCTTTTCACCTTCTCCACCTCAACATCATTACGCTCCTGAAGAAAGGAAGGACACATACAGATGACAAATTACGCTCATTCATCAATAATAAGATCACAGCCTGATCAAAGAAAACCAAGTCATATTGTAAAGTTTCTTTTACTTTGAGAAGGTTGAAGATGCTTGGTGACTTCTTGAAGGCGTCGGACTTGCCGAACTCATCCAGCTTGGCTAGAGTTCCCTCTAAGTGGCTGTTAGCGCACAAACCAACGCCCATCGCAACTCCCTTTCAGAAACAGATGACAGTAACCAGGTGTGACACAAATAAAAGCAGAGAGTTGTTCAAAGATTTTTAAAGATTTTCAAACAACAGAGAGATCCTTATATGACATCTGTGTGTCAGGTACCTCTCTTTCAACGGCATCATTGTGTCGTGCTGTGAGGAGGATTTCCTGTAGCTGTTTTTTAACCACCTCCTTATTGAAACACTGTTGAAGAGTCACTCCTATACATTGATACAGGAAACTCTAGAAAGGGACAAATACAAATTATATAATTGTTATAAATGTTCTTAATGCACTAAGTACTGTTTTCCTAATCAGTGATTTGCATTCTAAATTTTTTGAGATTTGAACTTACTATCATTAAACAAACAGCTCACACTTTGATGAAGTGGCTTTAACTGTTCACCTCAGTGTACAAACTGTGTGGCTGTTAAATCATGAGGAAGTGTGGCTGCTTAAGGAGGTCATGATCTCTAAAGCATAAGAATCACTGTTCAGCTCAGCTGTTTGAGATTAACTATGACAAACAGGAAGCTCTCAATCAGACTTGCTGTGAGAGCTTAGCAATCAGATCAGTCACAAACCTGTACAGTCATCTCCATTTATCTAATGTCACTGGACAAACTTTGGTAATTATACCAAAGAAATAGCTTGTTTCACTCTTAGTTTTGAGGGAGAAAATAATGTTAAAAGCACTTACCTTCTCCTCTAAGTCGTTGTTATATGTGGAGAGGTACCTTGTTGCCTCAGCTGCTAGCTGACACACCCACTTGTCATCATCAATCTTGGCCAGGGTTTTAGAGAAGAGCTGAAAATATTTTTTTTCATGATTATCTTTCATTATCTTTCATTGCATCAAGTCATATCTGAAAATATATAACCATCAGTGTGAAAAGAAAATTATCGGTCATATTCTAAAAAAAACAAAACAAAACTTGTATTATCTCCACATTTTTATTTTATCTAAATGTGAAACACTGACAAATTAATATGAATGAGAAAATATTCCTGTATACATGACACAAACACACCTTCAGCAACTTTTCATTCCACTGCTTCTTATCCAGACTCTCTGGTGTTGACTCTGAAAACAACACATTTAGATTTCTTTATTATAGAGGATTATAACAGTTGTACATAAGAAATAAAAAGGACCAGATTTCACACTGAAGTGTCAACTCTGGGTTCACAGATGTTCATACCCTCTAGCACTGACAGCAGAGGAGGTATCTCTTTTTCCCAGAGTATCTCTGTATTGGGGTGAATGTTGATACTAAGGACTTGAAGGAGAGAGAGGGACGGAGCTCCATGATCTCGGTTATTGAACGGGAACGCTGCATTCACCTGGGACACATTGAGGCAAACCAAGGCACAATACATGCAGACAAACAAGACAGGAATGTCAGAATTTAGAAGCTACCTTAACTTTTAGTTACTTAAACTACTTTCATCCCTGGCTTATGTTATGCTTTATGTTAATATATACAGCAATCTCATAACCAATCGACTATTGTTTTACTATAATATATCCTTTGAGGACAAAACCAGTGTTTCCCAGCCTTCAGTGTAGATGGATATCGACTGGAGAAGCAAGACTTAACTGATAAGCCCCTACCAGCCAGCCAAAGAGACTGAAGGAACTAACTACTGAAGAACAAATTGCTTAACCTAAGAAAAGTAAACCGTATTTAGACAACTGTCCATGGGTTTGGAGACTCCATTTCAGCTTGTACTTTCAGTCTATTTTGCTTTGGTGACCTGTTAACTTGCAACCAAAGCCTGGTCAAACATGATTTGTCAATACTACATGGACTACAAGCGGAAACCAGAGCACTTCTGATAGCAAATGCTGTCCCTTGATTATAGATATTGCATTTATAAGGAGATATCTGTTTAGAATAGAATAGAATAGAATAGAATAGTCCTTTATTGTCATTGTAACAGGTACAACGAAATTAAAAAGTTTAAAGAGATAAGGCAAATAGAATACAATAACAATGATAGATTGTGACCATAACAATAATATAAAAAAATGACTGAAATACTGATAAGTTATATTAAGCATGATATACAACTTATCAAAAATAGCAACAATTCATTACTTATATTTGATTACATTTGGTTGGTCCAGACAGTTTTTAGATTGGATGAGTATTTAGCTAAAAATTTGTGTTTTGGCTCCATATGAAGCCACCAGAGTTTTAAGAAAGAGTTGTAGAGTTGCATTTACTTACCATCAATCTGACCATTAGTGTTTGAGGAGAGGGCAGATTGACTGGAAGACAGAGATAAGGTTCGCTTAGGTTGGAGTGGATTATACAGAACAATAAAATGATAAACTTAAAAATTTCAAATTTAAATGCATGTAAATTTATTTGTGATGATATATTTTTCACAATCTACACTTCCTGTTTACGACTTTGTTACAACAGACATGGCAGATATCTCCCACATCCACACAGGTGACTTCAGCAAATATTCCTCCTACCTTCCTGTGTAAAGTCTATGTTAAAGCTGGGCTCCTGATTACTTTTCTTCTTGTTGCCCAGCACTATCAGACTCCTGCAAAGAGGAGTGGTGGCATTGCTGTACTGTGAAGGGGTCAGATAGTACAGCAGCTTTGGCCATAGCACCTACAAACAACAAGAAAACACAAGCATAATGTCAATTTTTGTTATAAAGCTCAGGCTTCATAAACATCCTCCTGCAGTGCAAAAAACACCTGCAATGACAACAGCAGATAAACGGCTGATTCAACCCCTAACGGATCAGGCAGGTGTGCAAACAAGTAGAAACCTGACATACATCAGCTAGTTGTCCAACAGTGGTGGTCAGGAGATGAAGGGTGCTGTCACACATCGTCCTCAGTGCTTCGTTGGTCACCTCCTCTGGATCCGTGGGCCTATGGCCTCGCTAGAGAGAGATCGACATAATCACATATAGATAAATGTTATATATAAACACCACTTTGGATGTTCTCTTGTAGTGAAAAGGTTTAAAAGGCTTCAAATTCAGCAGATAAAAAACATATGCACACCACATTATCTGTCTCACTAATAATATTTTCCTTTTTTTCATTCAAGTATGTACATGTATGTTTATTTGCTTTGTTAAATATAAGATGCAAAATTCACAAAGTTACTAGGCAGTAATTCTTTTCTAAAAGATTCATAAAGCAACTACACTACCACCCAAGCTGCTGGAATCACACAAGCCAAACATGAGCATGCAGAAAATCAGATCCAATCAATCAAATTCACCTATAAAAATAATAATTAATTTTTTTTAAAAAAAACAAAGCGTACCTGATATGTGTCTGGTAAGGCACAATGTTGAACTATGAATCGAACCAGTAACTCCCCTCCCTCTAATTCCAGGTAGCCATGATGAGCCATAGCACTGATCACCTGGACCACGCGCTTCTTGACCTGAGACAGAGAGAGTCAGACAGTTTGAGACATAATGTCCTGATTATTAGGGAAAAAACACACACAGGGAAACTAAATAGTTAAAAAAAAAAAAAGAGTAAGAACATTTTCTTTGTTACATAGAGGTTGTGTTTTGCACATGTGTGTCACCTTGTTGCTGTGGTCAGCCATTGGTTGTCTGATGCTGGCCAGAATCAGCAGCTTCTTATTTTCCATTGTGGAGGCTGCAACACAGAGGCACACACACATTAAGAAACACAAATGCGGATATAATTAGACAAATAAATACGCCACATGACTGTGCTCACATATGAATTAATACTTCAATAAAATTCAAGACACACTGAATGACTGACTATGTTTAGCTTCTCGCCTTCTGTCAAATCAATCCCTGGTGCATCTAGAGTTACAGATTACAGATTATTGTATATGGGATGAGTCGGGGACGCATGCATATTTTCTCACTGGTGGAGTTGATGAGGTGACGAAGTACAGCCAGGGAGCCCACCCTGTTCCGCTCGTTACTGTTCTCCAACTTCTGAAGAACAAACATAACCAGCCGGTCCGGGAAGGAGTTAGCTAAAGGGAGAGAAGTGGAAGTAGAAAGGGAGAAACTGAAATGTGAAAGGCATAAACTGTTACAGAAATACAAAAACAAGAGGAAAAATAGGAAAGACAAGAGAGAGAAGTAGAACAACTGTCACAGTTAACATGATTATCCTGTGGTGGACATTGAGTCTGGCACTTTAATAGGTGATCTAATTACTGCTCTTGTGACTCCATAGAAAAGCCTGATGCTGTTGGACAACCTTCAGCTGTTGCCACTCAGTCACCACAGACTTTCTTATACAACTGCCTTAAAATTTAGCATAATCTAATATAGAAAAAATATTGCTGAAATTTACAGAAACAAAGAATCTAAATTTTGTATTGATTCTGGCAGCCCTTGTGCATGACAGCAGTGTTTTCACTGTCCTGTTTCGTGTTAATCTTTGTAAAGTTAGCATGTACATTTTGTTTTAGAGGTCAGTAAAAGAAAGATGCAACTGAATGTTGCCTAGCAGTGTAGTAATGTAGCTATTTTTGGCTCTGTAATATTAAGAAATGTGCAAGGACACTGTTTTCAGGACTGTTTCATAACCAGTTAAGAACTCCTTGAGATATATTTTACATACACAAATACAAACTAAACTGAACCCAACTGAAGCTTTTTAGTACCTAATAGGCTGAAGCAGCGCAGGACCTCATTGTGGTTCTTGACAGTGGGAGGGTTACTGTAATCAACAGGGGCAGACACCTGAATGGGGAGACAAAAAATACAAATCACAATGGTTCCTAATCCAGCCATGTTTTAACTCATGCAGCCTTGGACACTGTTATAATAACTGCAGTTACAGACAATATGAAGGCTAATGAAATTTTGTGGGGAATGTTATTTGTTGATCCAAAGGAGTGGCTGATTACACACACATTTTTTTGAGGCACTAGGTCACATATGGGATGATACATTTACAAACAGTCTTGTACTCGATATAGGCTCCTAAACTGGAAATAAGAAGTGAGAATTGGTTAATGACCACATACTTCAAAGCCACTTATTAAACAGAATATGTGTTATCGAGCAGCTCATTTAGATCTGCAGGATTTCTGTCAACTTCAGTTACATAAATGTAGGTTTAAGTTTCAGTGTTTACAAACACAGTTTTATAATTGTGTGTAGTATTGGCATAAGAATGATAATTGTTGTACCAGGTATAGTTGTTGCATCATTCTGGTAAAATACTCTCTGTCCCCACCAGGCAATCCAGGTCATTCATGTATATCAGTGGCAGAATCATTGTGATAAAATGTTGCAATAGTCAAGGCATTCAGCCAAGCTTCAGCTGAGTCACAAGCTTATGAAAACATCTGACTACAATGACTCTGACAGTCATTTGACACATCTAAAGAACGCAGCGTAAGGTGAATTCAAAATGCATAAAAAGTGACACAGTCTTCAGGAGAGTGAGGCACATGGACTTAGTACAGCTGATAGGACTAAATCCTAGTCTTGTGTCAGAAAATGCTAAGACTGCTGGGGAGCAGCAAGTATCAGTAGTCACACCAGACAGCTCCAGACATTGCTGATATAACATAATAGTGATAAATCTTTTGTGCTCACAGCTTGCTCAAGGTCAGTTACTGGCATGGCCAAGACCACAACCCCAAAACTAACAATCTGCGATACAATAATGGGACTTTTTGATAATATTATTCGTTGATGTTGTACATTGTTGAAAACACATTTAGTGTGTTTAAAAAAAAAAGTGTATTTCAAATTGAGCCGTCAAGATGCGGCAGTTCTTTTCTGAAAACATATTTGAAAATACCATGGACTGTCCTAACTAACTTGATCATATTTAAACTTGTTTGACATTTTATCTTTTAAATGAAGCAACTGATAGGTACTCTTTTTTTATAACTTGACACAACAAAATAATGTTCCCATATTGTTCTCAGCAGTGTTCTATAATTCACACTGACTGAGGTTTTTAAAATGCACCATATATGGGGTTATCAAAGGAACAGGTGAAAGTTAGAGCATTTCCATTTTTATTTACCAGTTTATGAATCATTTAAAACTCTTAAAATTCAAAACTCATAAAATTTTAATATAGTAAAGAGTGTTCAAAAGTAGTCCTTCCAACAGCACCTTCTCAAGATGTATGAAAATAGCACAATCTAAGTCAGCAAGTTTCCTGCCTGGTTTCACCCCTTTTTACAGTCATCTGTATCATGTGCCAGTCACATGTGTAATGTGTACTGTGTAATGTGTAAGGTGTGTAATGTGTAATGTGTACCTGGTGATGCAGTGCGAAGAGCAAACTGTCCAGTTGTGTCTCCAGCACCCTGCTACCCATGTTTACAGAAGCATCAAGCACTTGGCACAGACTCTGAGTAGAGACAAAAGAAAGAATAAAAAATATTTTCTCTCTTAGCTGACAGGAACAAGAGATTAATCACTAATTAAAAGACCAGAGGCAGTTTCGGGATGGACATTTTGAAGCTCCAGTGTTTACTACTCACAGTCCACAGCGCTCAGCCCATACCCACCTTGCTAATGACATAGTGCTCGTTATTTTTCTTGTACAGGGACAAAATGGCAGGAATGAGTTTAGGAATCTGTTCCTCCAGTTTATCACTGGCCATCAGATGGCACATAGAGCCCAATGCCTCAGCTACTGTAAGCCTCAACTGCAACACACACAGACAGACAAACAAACAGGATATCAGCTGACAGACATGACAGAGCTTAGCTCACACAAATTCACTAACATTTACCCTCAACCACTGCTGATGTGTTGATAGATAAGAAATAAAAAGGGGAACTCATTTCAAATCATATGACAAAAAGATCATACAACATGCAGTCATTTGTTGAAAGACTGCAATTTGTGCCAAGTGTTTACTGTTCTATGCTATGGATATTTTTCAGGAAGAAGAATGGACAAAAGAATAAATATGACTGAAATAAATGTCCTGCTGTTCCTGTTAATGTTCTTCAAGTGTACAATATTAGCTCTAATAGACTCCCTGCCTATAATGCAGCACGAGGCCATGTTGATTAAATTGTTTAACTGGGTTAAAAGGTCATTATAAACTCAATAGAAACACAAACAAGAACTTGTATTACCATGCCCTTATCAATCAAAACTATGGTCAAAACACAAGTCTTGACACAAGTGAGATTTGTGTTCACAATGCACTTTCATGGGGGTTTTTTCCAGTGTTTGCCTTTTGAACTGCTATCATTAAAAAAAAAAAAAAGACCTCATGCTGGATGTGCAGCCTCTGTATTTTGTGTAGTCCACTGTGCATAAAACCATCTTGCCCAAACCCCAGTACTGATCTATGGTGACCTTGCCTTAGACTCTCTGCTTTGTAACCAACTGCTGAAGAGGATGTCAAAAGCAGCAAAGATTTCATTGGAAAACGTGTCTTTTCTGACGGTGGGATCTGGAGCCTTGTCCAGGTTGGCGAGGTACTCTAAGATACTGTCGCTGAAATGACAAAGAGCTGAATAGACAGAGACAAGAGACAAGACAGAGGGGAAAGAAAATTAGGGAGAGAAGAAAAACCAAGAGAGAACAAAACTGTACAGAGATTAAGAAGGAGAATAGCTGCAGTTAGTGTTGAGAGCTTCTCACACTTCAGGGAGGCTCTTACCAGAAGAGAAGACCCACTTCATGTTGTCCTGTTTGGCCATATTCAACATGGGCAACATGGTGCCCATAATAGCATTCAGGAAGGGTACCATGCCATAGACTAGGGAACAGAAAGAGGAGTAGAGCATTAATGGCACGTTATTATTTACAACTTCCTCTAAGGCAGGGACACAAAGACTGTAATCTGTTATTGTATTGACTACACATTGCATTGCTGGATTGACTAGCTATGAGAGAATGTACAAAGTCTAAAAGAGATTTTAGTCGTACACATGTAACCTTACACTAAAATCAAATTATGCATAAAAATCGATGCACAGGTTCAATAACTCTCAACCAATAAACCCTGCTTTATTTTTTTTCTCTAAAAATTTTGATTTGCAACAGTGATTCTCAAGAAAATGCATGTGAGTCATTTAATATTAAAGGCTCTTCATCTACAACATGAAAGACTCAGATTTAAAATTCAGTTGAATTACTTTAGCGTCACTTTAAAGGCATAATACACAAGCAAGATATGGCTAAAACAAATTCATTCAAAATGTCTGTGTTGATATCATGAAATTCAAACTGTTCGGTTATCCTTATGTCTTCATACCTTCCTCTGCAGTTCATTTTATCCCAGTGCTTTTTTAATCTACTAAGTCTGGAGTCTTTTAAACCAGTGCACCTGGGGAACTTTGGCTGTAGGACAGAGGATTGGAAATATATCAGGATTTACCCTACACTACAGCTTCTGAATGTCTTTAACAGTTTGGCAGCTCTGTACGTCCTTTGCTGCTGCAGGTGTGAGTGCTAAACCTCTGCATTAGATGTAAAAATAAGTCCTTTCAGTATCCAAACCACAAGAGACTGCTCTTTAATAAATTAACTCTGGTGTTGTGCAAAATCTTTGGCCTGCAAAAGCTGTTTTTGGACAGGTTTAACAGGTTCCTGTCTTCCTAAAAAACTTCTGAATACCTGCTTTGTGAACAGAAGTGTTTGTGCATGTGTGGGGGGGTGGTATATGGTTGTTTTTATGACTTGACAAACCCAGTGTGTGTTTTCGTTGTGCTGTGGTCTTTGAAATATTTTCTTACCGTTGGAATCAGAGAGGTTGGCTAGTGTCTGGACCACAAAGAAGTGAGGTAGAAGCCCAGGCTGAAACTTGCTTAGTATTTCCTCCATGATGTCATTGATATGCTTGTTACCCACAGCAACCAATATATTACTGGCTGCCTGCTGCCAATCAGGGATGACCTCCTTCGAGAACCAGGCAGAAAAAAGGAGAACACAGTAAGGAACATAATTTATCATGTTCCCTCTGCAAGAAAATATGAAAAATTGAAGGATTATACTTCACCTTAGATCTTGTCATCTCCTCTGAGGCCAATGAGATAATACTTTTTATTCTTGGGTAACTGATCTCCTCTATCCTGCAGCTCACAATCAGCTCAATAGTCTGAAGAATCACAACTCTGTGGCTCACTACCAACTAGAGGAGGAGGTGAATGAGGACAAGAACAAAAACAAGGGAATGAGGACATAAATAACAATAAAGAGTCAGGCACCAAGACAAATGGCAACCTGTCATCCCAAGGATGACAGACTGTGTTTTAGACCAACAGAGATCTTCCCCTGAACACTTTCAAGATGAAGGGATTTTTCTATGTATGTGTAACTATAGCTGAGCAGATGATGAACTGAATGTGGTGCCGACAACAACAGAGAACATGTACATTTTGTTGCTCTGGTTCTGTCACAGGTATGCTTCTCCGCACGATAGCTACAAAAAAAAAAAAGAAAAGAAAAGAAAAAAGAAGAAATGTAACGGTTACATCCAAAAAGACACTCAATCTGTGTTGGAAACTGGCTGGAGAAGAGGTACTTGGCTGTGTTTAAATAAAGGCACTAAACATCTAATGGAGCTTATGAAGCTTTTGAAGCTTAGAGATGAGCTAATTGAGCTAATCGAGCTTGCAGCTTAACATACAGCAGGACTGAGACTTTTTCAAGAGAAAGAAGGAGAGGAAAATACCTAAATAGGAGTGGTTTTTTTCCCCTTAACACATAAAGCTGCATTAATGACAATACTGCAGGATTTTAGCTGGACAAATTATTTTTATTTTGTTCTACTCAATTCGCCCATGCAGGGGAAATGTTTGCGATGCTGCAAATTAGGGTTAAGCATTATGTGTCATTTTTTATGGCAAAAGTCATACAGTACATTTTGTGGACATTAAATTAGCAACATGTTTACAGATTGTAAAGAAACAACTGAAATGTCTGCTTATGATCCATTAATGGCTAAATAAACACCAGTATAGTAAACAAGGATTTATGCTGCTTGAATGACATCTGTGAAATCTGAAAATCTAAGACTGAAAGTCAGACTTTTTCTCTCTCAAACTGCACTGGACATTCTTTTAAGTGTGACTGAGTTTAAGAGATTAGCAGCAGACTATTATTATAAAGGGTTACTGAGGAAAAGACAAATCTTTAATACCACAGATAGTTTCCATTATATAAGTGCCATGTATTAGTGCTGCTTGCTGCAATCTGGCTTAATGTTTAACAGTTTAAAAAGAAAATACCTTACCCCTATCAGAAATCAAAGGAATGGAGGCCTTTGCCAGCTTCTAGTTTACCCATGTTTGTTTTCTCAGGTCACCCTTATGCTGACACTATGAGAGGTGTCTGACAGGATAGAAGTGTAGTTTTTACCTTAGGGCGTTTAAGAAGGTAATCCTGACACATGGCTAACACTCTGTCTGGGTGCTGTTTTCCAAGGGTCAACATCGACTTCCTGACCTGCTCTTGGACCTCTGAATCTTTATCTGTGGCTGCATCTAGAAGAGCCAGGGTCACCTCTAGAGGGAAAACACAACATAAGAGAGAGTGAATAGGAGGATTGAGCAGTAGAACAAAAAAAATGGTGTAAAAAAAATGCCAAGATGAAAATATGATAGATCAATGCTTTGTCAAACAAAGCAAATGACATGTAAACAAGTGGAGAAGAAAGGTGACACACGTTCCACATCTGTCTCATCCATGGTGGACAGCAAGAGGGCTGGCTTCCTGGAGCCTGAGGCTGAGGATGAAACTTCCCTCCGGAGGTACAGATGGGCAGAGGCGTTGTTGTGCTAAGAAATAAACACAGAATGTGGATATTGACGAATTTAGGCTGAAAGTCAAAGCTTAACAGGCCTCAATGTTCTTATTTTTAGTGAAAACATGATCAGATCTTTCTTAGGAGGTGAATCCTCACAATCAATGATCAAATGATTCCCGTGCAGTGTTTATCTAACCCAAGTAACGTCAAAGCACAGGAATATTTTTTTAAGGGCATACTTTTTTTACTCTCATTCACATGACTGAAACCAAGAGTAAAAAGCCCATTAACGATGGTTTAACCTTAACAATCGACTATAACCTTTGTGACAGCTTCACGCGAGCAAATAGCTAAGACAACACTATCCTCTTCAAGCAAAAGCCATAGCAGTCCATCTGAATTGTCTGTACTTTCTTTTAAAGCTGACTGTCAATTCAGCATATGTGGTTAGGCCACCTGTCTAAGCCCCTTCTTTAGCTACAAACACTAATACTTACCCCTAACAGACACTAACACAAAGAAGCTAACTCGTAAACTAACTTTAGACTAAATTAAGTTACCATTAAAAACTAAAACAGCTTGTGCTCTAACTAGGAAAAACACTCGCTTCATGTCTTTTTTACTGTCAAAATTTAATAGCTGTAACCTGGCTGGGCGGTGATGCTGCAGCAGAGAGGTAACCGACCGAGACAAATTAGCATGCTAAGCTAGCAGCAGCTGCTACGGAAGAGCCAGCATCGACCGTACATGATAAGACCAAGGGGGAAAAACACAGCCTTGCTAATTAAGCTAACTTACCAAGACCCGGCGAACGTCCTCTAAACAAAAGCCTCTCACGATACCGTTGCTTCTTATCTCGGTTTAAACAACAGACTTCCCTGTCAGTGACACAGTCAGAGCTGGCAATATGTGTGTTTCTGTCACTGCAGGTGTAAACACGCCTGGTCATGTGCTTCCAGTCAGCAGGAACGTATCAGGCTGAGGGCGGCACCCAACGAGCCAGTCTCACAGTACATACAGGCTGATACAGCTGCTATTCAGCGCCCACCTCTGCTATAACTGTCCGCCTCACTCAAGCATAAGACTGCTATTATGCTGCGTAATGAAATTTGCGTTTCTCGTGTTATGTGTGTCTCGTGTTCGCACATCTCTGTATATCATCCTTAACCGTTTCATCCAGGTTCACTAGGGTACAATAAAGCACCGAGTAGCATAACTGAGGTAAATTAGTCTCGTAAAAATAGGAGTTTCAGAGCGAAAAAACAGTTAATTTCAGGGTAAATCTTGTTTATTAAAACACGGAGAAGAAAATCCATTTCAAATATCACATTAAAGGTATAAATAAATGACGATCATAAAAAAATATCAAAATCATAAAAAATATTCCTGTGAGTATATAGTATTTTAAAGATCCTTGAAGATGAATTACAACAGCTGTTAAAACTAGTTGATAAATGAATGGATGTATTACAGTTTAGGACGACTTGATATAGTGTGAACTGTTTAATGTGTAACAGTTAATCATATGTTAGAAACTTAGTGTGTAAGCTTTGCTACAATAATGATAAAGGAAATAATAAAGGAAAAATAAAGCTGTCATATTAATATACTTAATGAAAAAATGAAAAATAATCTCAAACTAGCAAATTACAGGGCAGCTACAGATGGAAGTGCTTGAGTAAAATACATCATGAGTGCTGTCTTATAGTTGTGCATTAAGTAATATCAGACGGGCCATTTATAAAGGTAGACCGCTGAAAAAACATCCTGCAACTCTCAGTACTCTCACAGTCTCAATTGCCACATCTTCTATTTGTCAGTCATTAATAACAATGTGACTCAGCCACATTTGCCAACCAAACTTTCCACTTCCTCTTGACTCTCATCCAATTTAAGATCCACACCATCATCATCCTGATGAGTGAAACATGACTGTCACATGTGAAGGCTTCTGACAACATTCTCTTAAAACACAGAAATACAAACAGCTGAGATGAGATGACTGATGGAAGTGATGGCATAAGAAGGCCTGTAAGACCTTTTAATCAGTGTGCAAGCTCTATGTGAATTATCCAAATACAATTACAACAATCAATTCAGTCCACATATAAACTGTGAGCGATCCATGTTGATATTGTTGATAAAAAATCTTTAAAAAATATAAATATTTACAATATCTTAAAAATATCTAATTTCTTCCCATAGCATCAGTCCTAATAAGGTTGTTAGATACACTGGGTTCTCTTAGCAAAAAGACCAAAACACAGGCAGTAGCCATATCTACTTTCAGACACATGGAAAATTACAGTTTATGAAGACTGTATCATCATAGATGTTGGGACACCTCTTTGATTAGAGCTCCCTGACAGTACTCATAATTCTTCCTGAAGATTGCATAATTTAGGAAAAATTATATCTTGTGTAAGGGATAAACAACAGGCACATTTTTCAGAAAGCCTCAGCAAAATATTTGATAATGCAACACAAAATCAACTCCTTTTTTGTTTGTTTGTTTGTTTGTTTTTGTTTTTTATCATCCTGCATGATAAACTAAGTCATTTCTGCCAACCCAAACATGAAAATCAACATGTTTTAAATCACACATATAGACCCTGTTCAGTGATGGCCTCAGTCTGATAGCTGCTGTGCTTGGACTCAGTTGTACATTTGTACATGTAAATTTACTTTAAATTAATTCTTTGTTAAGAAGCACTGCCTCATCCTTCCAGGGCTCCTCAGAATAGATACTAGTAAAATTAATTTTTAGAATTTGTGCGGCAATTAAAAACCATAATCCATTCTGAATTAATGTTTTTACTACATGTGATAATGAGATGCTGTTAAAATTAAAATACAAACAACTGTTAAGCATAAAAAAGTAAAGCCTTAATAAAAATCATGTTTTTATCAAACATAAGGACATTAAAATATAATTATGTACAAACAGTATTAAAGAAATGTTATCATAAAACTACCAAAACAATACAATCAGGTAGTTTGCAACATACTTTCAAACAAAATAGCTTTTTGTTAAAAAAAAGAAGATATCTGACTTAAAACATTTTCACATGACAATATTTATCAGGCCTTATGCAAAAAATAATATGACTTTAAACATGGAATAACTTAGAATACTGGCCAGTTTCTTGGGTGTATATATGTTTTACATTTTGTCCATTATTATAGGTACTTTAAGGGAGGTTCTCATATAAAAAGCTGCTTTCAAAGTAGGTGCCCAGGGGCCCAGTGTTAGCTACCAACCCTCTGAAAATTCCCTCACAAAAAGAGATTTTAACAGTAAAGCTAAACATGGCTTCAAGTTTAAAGCCTCTCGGTGAAAATCTCTCATGTATAAAACTGAATAAAAACAATAAATATCAGTGCATATTCCTTCCTTTACGGGTGCCATACGTACATAGTGGCACCAGTTACAGTATATATAGATAAAATACATAGGGGTCAAGTTAGTTTTGTGCACTGTATTTGCAGGGTTGGTGTTTAGTTTAAGCATTTATATGGAGGGACAAAAGTCAATGGCAGCGTGTTGACTGTAGACATGAAACTGTTTGAGTGCCGGCTGCCTGGGTAAAAACCAGGAATCCTAATCGCTAGAGCATACAAGACCTGTGCAAAAAACATGTTACTTTATGTTGTGATCCATAAACTAGGATTGGATTAAATGATTTTTAGTGATTTGACCTCATTTCCTAGTATCATGCGAACAAGGTCATGAGTGTTTTGAAAAACTGTACTGTAATAGGTATAAAAGCATGAGAGCCTTTAAAATAGTTCAAGCTGAAGTGCTGCTTAAATTAGTTTCAAGATAAAGTGTCATATGACCTACAAAAAGATGTTTGGCCTTCCATAACAATCAGAGGAGCATTCACAATGCACTGTTCTTAACAATACAATAACAGAAAAAATACATATGGCACAGACATCATTATCAGAGTAGAATATTTTTAACTTACAAAAGAAAAAGGATATCCACGATACAATTTAAAACTAATAAAAGTAAAATAAAAACTTGTGTCTGTGTATAACATTCACAATGCAGTAAACATTTGCTGTTAAACTCATTTTGAAGCATTACAGGGATCAATTTTACACCAATAGTGCTAGCTACCCTGTACACAGACATCAAAATTACCCTGTTTAGGCCGATGCTTTTACTTATCAGTAAAATCAGAGCTGACAGAAGATGAAAAAAAAAGAAAGATAATATAACCTCCTGACTGTAACCTCTGTCAGTCTCTTTGCCAGCTAATAGCTATGAGATTTTCAACCTGAGGAGAGGAAAGTGTTGTCAGGAGAGGCTAAACTCACCTGCTCTCCTCTTATTCCAACAGTCTGAAACATCCTGGTTGGATTAAACCTCAGCAACATGAGTGTTTTCCTGCAGCCTGTCAATAAAGTTTGATTTTTCCCATGGTAGTTCTGTCCTATAGAGATGGCTGGCTCTTTTGACTCAGTTATCAAGACTGCATGATTGTTTGATATTTCTTGTTGTCTATACATTACTGATTTGTCAGTTCACGCTTATTCCTGTAGTTTTCTTCCTCATGCTTTCCTCTTCATGCAACAGGCAGGTCTCTGCCTGGTTGTACTTTCCTGTGAGAAAGAGATAACTCATTAATGAGATAGTGGTATAAAAATTCAAGATTCCAGATAATTTTCTTGTCATTTTAATTTTTTGTTGATTTAGCCAACAACTCTGCATACAGGGGGAAAGCCCTGGAATATATCTGGTCATATTGACTTTTGAAAAACATTTATGAAAGCATAGAATTTGATTTGCCATCATTTTTGTAATTGTCTGTGAAGTACGATACAGATGATTTGGTTCACGTCTTTCTTGGATGTCCAATTAATAGGGAACAGCCAACATCTAAACAAAGCTGAGATGGTTTTCTCTATATGGAAGTGATGTGAAGTGAATGAACATACTCGTGTTTGGTGAGCGAAGCTTTGTCGCAGGTGACCTCTGTGAGCTCCCCTTTAGTGCACTTGTTAACCCCTGCCAGTTGCATACTGCCCCTTGGAGTTGATATACCCTTCAGCTTCACTTCTCTGCCCACACACAAAGGTTTGATATATCATGATGACAACTCTACCACTGACAAAAGGAGTTTCTATTTTGTGCAGATAACAACACAGCTACTCACCCGTTATTGGTTCCCTCGCCATCTTCAAGCGTCTTCAAGCCTGGGACTTTCCGACCAAAGACTTTCACAGCAATGGACATGAGCAGGCCGCAGTGATTTCTGTAGCAGCAGGTGGCGTCTACCACCAGGAAAACTACCAGGAAGATGAATATGACGATGCCAATTACACCTCCTTTGGTCAAGCGGCTTTTGACTACAGGGAGAGAAGGGAGATTAAAGATGACCTGACGAAAAGCATTGCAAACATCATCAGTGTGGCAAGTAACATGTTTTTTGTTAGCACTCACACTTCAAAGTTAGGGCTACATTTCCTGGCTAACAGGCTAAAGAATATGGTGAGGGGAGTAGGGGGCTGCATACCAGGTTCATCTCCAATGGTGAAGTTGAAAATGGCCGGAAGTGAGGTACCATTAGCGTTAATCGCTGTGACTTCCAGTTGATAGCCTGAACCAAAAGACAGGTCCTTAAGAGATATGGTGTCAGCATCAGAGGGCAGCTGCATCTCTATCCACTCTGTCTCCTCTTTATCCTGAGAGAGAGAGAGCATAATGGGAGACTGAAGGAAACAACAGGTTTGAAGTAGAGTATTTCACATACAGACAGACTCACAATGTCTCAAACCTGTTTATATCGTATGTTGAAGTTCTGCAGAGGACTTCCTCCATCATCAATCTGTTTAAGAGGGACAAAGAAGGAGTTGCTCTCTACTTTCATCTCATTTACTGACAAAACTGGACTGTCTGGTTCACCTATGGACAAGAGACAGAGAGAGAGGGAAAGGAATTAATGACCATGCTTTCATATTCAGTCATATATATACATACATGTTTTTATATAGGCAACATACAGTACAGATTGACTAGTTTAGTAGATCACTGTTTGTACTTTACCCTCTGATGATGGATGACAGCGGATTACACAGCGCCATCAGCAGCATGGATGAGCATCAGACAGCAGGTGATGATGTCATGGCAAAGTTATAAAGATGTGTGCATGAAGGATAAAAAAAGAAAAGTAAGTGACGGCACATGAGGCAAACAAGGCTTACTGAGTACACACTGGTGTGAGTCAATACTACACATAATGTATATTTTACGTAAAGTAATACGCATTGGCATACACACAAATATGTACTCAGAAACACACAGAGTGCATACTACACAAAACATTAAATATGGGTTTGGTGCATGTGATGCTCAAAGTGCTGTTAGTATGTTAAGCACTTACGTATTCCCAGTGTGCGGACAGTCTTTGTGTCTGAGAAATGACCAAGTCCCACTCTGTTCAAGGCCGCCACACGAACTGTGAACTGAGTGTACTGTTTGAGGTTGGTGATAACGAGAGGATCTACAAAAGCAAACATAGAAAGACACATTAGCCCATTTGCTAAATGAATGTTATTGGATTTCTGACAGAATAAAGTTTGTAACTACTAAGAAGTGTAAAGTACAAATGGTTCAGTGGCTGATTTTCTTCCTGAGAGTCATAATAAACAACTGCAAAGCCCCTTTGAAGAGCAGATGTTTTACCTGAGACTGAGACCATGTGCTCCTTCCACTCCTCTGCTTCACTTTGCCTCCACTGCAAACTGAAACTTGTGATTGGCGTTCCTCCATTGATGGGCAGGGTTTTAAGGGAAAAAAAGACTGAGGTTGGACCAGGCGACACAATCAGGTAGTGGGGTATATCAGGAGTGGCTGTGGGTTAAGAGGGCAAACCACAGGAGGAAAATAAGATTTAAAGAAGGAACAACAGATATTAGAAAACTATATGTTGTGCATGATTCCAAGCAAAAATGTAACTTTTTTTTATTCGCTTAACTTTTATATTGAACACAGAAACAAATAAAGACTCTTACTGTATATTGCAACATCTCTTGATGCATTTCTAATGGTGCTCACAGCCATGCAGGAATATAGTCCACCATCAGAGGGCATCACCTCATCAATTATCAACACACCATCAACAACATGGACATGACCAGTGCTAGACTGTTGACAGAGGGAGGCACAAAACAAAATATCCCATCATATTATAGATCCAAGATAAGCCTGTAAATTCTCATATTTCATGTAGTTGGTTAGACAGAGGCAAAAGTTACCTAGCAGTCCTGGGCTGCTTCAAACTGCAAATGTTTGTGAGTATTTATACACTCTCACCAGTTCCTGTCCATTGTATTTGTTGATCCAGTGTAGCGTAGGGTCAGGATGACCAGTGACATTACAGGACACAGATACACGTTTACCCACTGCCACACTCTGCTGCTCTGCTGACACAAACACCTCTGGGGCCTCTGAAATGAAACAACCCCATTACATATCAGTGACCAACTCAACTAAAATGAACAGAATTACTGAGAAAAACATGTCTGAGTGATTCTGCAAAACTGGATAAAGTAAAACATTACCATGGCTTAAAAGCAGATTGTCATTTTTCAGGACTCTAGTGGTATTTACTATATATATATATATATATATATATATGAAACAAACCATAAACATGAAGTGTGAGGGTTTCGCTGCTCTCAGCTAACTTGTTGGTGGCGGTGCAGACGTACTCTCCGTAGTCGGCCCTGGCAACAGACCTTATAGTCAACTGGCTTCTGTCTGAGTTGAAGTGATGATGTGAAGGGTCAAACATCGTTGGCCTGGGAGAAAGAAATGCAGGGCATAACGCACTTAAATTAATTTTGCAGGGATCTGATATTTATATATATTTAAAAGGCATGTCAAGATATTATCCAGAACTTTTGGGAGGATAAGAGAAAGAATAAGGCCAAAAGATGCAGTGACAATGCCACAGAATATTAACAGAGCTGATGAGGAAATATCTCTCCATCTACCCACTGGCACACAGACAATGTCATGTGATTCTGCACACATTTTGTGGTGTGTTGTCGAAAATATCCCTTGTAAATGCCCTTTTTAATTCACTTGAAGATTCCGTCTAGTGATTCTTGTATAGTTTGTATTGTTTGTTGGTTTGTGGAGTGCTGTAACAGTGGAGTTTCCCAGTTTGGGATCAGTAAAGTACATCTATCTATCTATCTATGATTGTCTCCATATCAACACAAAATGACATCACTGCTGATGATGAATTGTCCAGAACTAAGATTGTTACTTAAGAAATATGATCTTTGTTCTGTATTGATACTGTAAGTCATTAGACTTTTTTTGGAATATAAAAGAGTTGGTGAGAAACTGGTTCAGATCAGCTAAAACATAATTTTTCATTATTCACATACTAATGAATTTATGGGGATATTAAAATGATATTACCAACTCTTCATAGGTCAGGACTTACAAGGTCCAGGTGATGTTGGGTTTTGGGTGACCGTCCACCAAACATATCAACGAAACATTGGTTTCTTGTCCGGCCAAAACTTTTTTCTCCCTTTCTTTCAGATGCACAGTAGGAGGAGCTAAAGGAAAAAAAATACATTTTGGCCAAAATTAAACATAATTTACACTTGAAATCATTACAATTTGAAGTAAATACAAATACGATTGTCAAACAATTTGAAAAGCAATTGATGCATCCTGGCAATAACATTCAGTGGTTGTTTTAAAAATCACGTTTCACAATGGCCAGAAAGAGTCTGGATGTCATGAATTATCTTCCTTTTGCCACTAGCTAAAAGATACTGACCATTGACAACGACAGAGATGGAGAGTTTCTTATTGACAGGCCGTCCTCTGATCTTGGCCTCACAAACGTATGTCCCAGTATCCTCTCTTTTCACTTTCTCAATGAGGAGTGTGTTATCAGACGTCTGACGCACACGCAATCTCTCTGAGGTGAGAGAAAAACGCAGGGACAACAGAGACAGAGTGATGAAGTTGTGATAAAAACTGAGAAAAAACACAAAAACATAAGCCATAGCAAACACAAATCTTAAAAAAAAAAACTACATTTCATGAAGGGTCAAGGGTAACCTCATGAATATTGATCAGATGTGAATTTTAGTGTTCAAGTGTTAGATTTAGAGATCAAAAACCGGCTCAGGATGCTGCTTTTACCATCAGAAGAGATTTGTTGCCTGTCTCTGAGCCAATGAACATCCACCGCTGGCTGGCCTGCCACCACACATGGTACCAAACCATTTGTGCCCTCCAGAAACTCATGGTAGATGGGGGTGCTGCCAAATGATGGACCCTCTGGAAAAAAAAAATGAGAAGACTGAGATGTTTATTTTTTGCATGCAACAAAATGAGTGATACTGTAATTAGAATAAATGGGGCTTGGTTCATTAAACGTGACCTATAATTCTACTCAGGTAGAAAGTTTCTCCCTAAATAAAAGCACTGTTTCATTAGACAGGTTTGGCAGTAACTAACCATTCAAGCATATGTGTGCAGTCAGTTGTTACGTACCATAAACATACAGTTGATAATGGACGCTATCACTGTGTCCGTTGTCAAATTCACACTGACAGGTATACCTGCCCATATCCTGCATTGTAACCTTTTTAATGAGGAATTTAGAGGAGGTCTCATCCACTGTTGACACCTTGTCTTCATCTGTAATGTCTTCGCCATCCTTCTGCCATGTAATCTCTCCCTCTCCCCCAGCTAAGACAGGAGAGAAGAATGAGAGGAGAAAGGGGCAGAGTGGCTTATTTTCTTGAGGAGGTTCAGGAGGAGCTGCACTGGCCATTAAGTAAAATTAAAGTGACTCACCTTTACACAACAGAAAGCTTTCTTCTCCCACTTCAACATCTTGCTTACTGATAATGATTTCCATTTTAGCATCTAGAGGAGGAAAGGAGAAGAATCTCATTTTATTTTGGCTCCTGTACCTGCTTTCTACAAGAGGTTTTTTGACAAAAAACAAAAAGTGTCTGTGCACCAGGGCAAAGTCACGTTAAATCTCTGAAAAAGATTGAGTTGTCTACAATAATGTTTTGAACCGGACACACAACACATTTAAACCCTAAAAATTATGGCAAAAATGTCTGTTGCCTACTGTGATTTGTTACTATTTTCATTTCAAACATAAAAAAGACACATATATGTGAGTTTCTCTGTTTCCGTTAAAGCATTAAAACATAAAACAAAGTAGGTCTTGCTAGAAAAAACACAGATATGATAAGAAGCACCTAAAATGAAGATCATTTACAAAAGCTGATGCCAAATGGTTATTTTAATATGGATTTTACATTTTTAGCTTTCATAATGTATTATCCTGCTTGAGGGCATTTTATAACCTGCCAACCCTCAAAGAAATAAAAACCATTTTCAGCTTTTACTGAAAAAACTTAAGAATTCATCAGCCTTCCCACCTGAAAAAAGTTGTCAGCTGTTTATAGGACTAAACTTCAGATTTTTATGAAAAAAACACAATATGAAGATCATGGTTACACCTGTATTAAGACTGTCTACAACTTTTAAGTACAAGTAAAAACCTACTTTTGCTCGCAGCATTGCATTCATGATGCACATATCAAAAGATGTTGGAACAAAGATGTCTTACCTGTGCCATACATCATCATCATCATCATCACCATCATCAGTTGCAGCAAAGTAGTTTTTAGGATGAGAGCTGATCGGTCCATCATATTCACCTGTCTGCTGATTGCTTATTCTATACTTCACTGTATTTCTAATCCTATGCTACTTTGCTTTATAAGCTTGTCTGATAAGCTCTTTTGGTTTTCTGGTGAGCACAGCTGGACAGAACACCAAAATGCTAGTACTCTAAAAAAACCTGCTGCACACAAAGAAACCTCAACTATCTCACAGTGTGTCCCACTGACATTCAGACACCTGTTGATTCTATCCCCTAAAAATAACTGGTGTAGAGAGTCTGTGTCCGAGGTTATATAGGGGCACAGTAGAGATTAGAGGAAACGAGAAAGGGTGGAGGGTAAGGAAGAGGGAACATTGCTCTCTCATTAACCCCACCAGGGCTACTTTTGACCATTCATGACGACAAACAGGAGGTGATGCCTGAATGATGTTTGTCTCTCACTCGTTCCTCTCTTATGTCTCTGTCTTTGTCTACACACATTTATCACTATCTTTTGTCATATTTTTCTTTGTTTTTAAATCTCTTTTTGTTGTCTTTAACCCTCATTCTCTCTCTCTTTCTTTCACTCTCTCTCTTTCTCTCCTCTCTGTCTGTCCACTTTCTCCCCCTCCATGATACCGGATAAAAGCAGGGGAGGCAGCCCCTCAGCAGAGGAAGAGATGGAGAAAGATATTTTTATCATTCAATCTTTTCCCCAGTCTCATTTAAAAACGTGACATTCTTCTCAAGCGCACTGACATACAGTATGCCAAATTAACCATATTGCTTTCATTCACAGGCTTTTGTAAAAGTTGTCAAGTCAAAGCCAAATCAAAATAGACTTAAGAGATTTAAATCAAAGCGAGACTCAAGAAAGTAAATCCAATTGTCATTAGAGATACATTGAAGTTTTTTGAAATGCCGTGAAAGGGTCTATGAAATTTTATTCTTGTAGGCCTCTCTCAGCACAGACTTATCATTGCATAATATGCTTAGGTGTTATTAACAACAGTAATGGGAGCTCTGTTTCATATTACTATAATTACATTTCACGATACTGAGCACAAGGCCTCTTTACAGCATATTTTCTGATACATCAGAAAAAGCAGAAGTGTTAATATCAAGAACGATGGCTAAATTTCATGTAGCTCCTTCAGTCTTAATGTCCTCGTGTTGTGCTTGCTGCTAGACTGTCATTATGATATGACTTAGTGAAACACCTGAATATAACAAAACAATTTTTCATGTTTTACTTTTATGGCTATGAGATGTCTGCTGTGAAAATAGAACTACAGCAACTGAATAAAATGTGCACAACAAGATGTCACAATGACACACACAGAAGCACACAAAAGAAGCTTGATGTAATCAGTCATCCTCCAATGCCAAATAAACCCATGATTTGACAGTCACTTGTGAGCATCCTGGAGCAAGCATCAAGCTTACACACACTTAAACACATTCACACAAACACACAACCACATACAAACACAAGTAACAAACATCTCGTAAGCAGTAGACATTTTGACTGGCTGTAGTAAAGGAAGCACAGGTGTAACTAACAACATTAATGATGGCTCTGTTCTATTCAAGTGTTAAACCAGCTTAAATCAGGATCCTGAAACTTAAATATTGAAATAGAACTCAACTATCATTCATCTTACTATACCCTCATGTGCTTTTCCTACTGTGACATGTCAAAATGTCTTTGTTGAACCCATCTACCAAAGCACTGGGTTCATCAAAACTCCGTACGTTAAAATGGCCTATTACCTCAAAGTTTAATGCCTCATGGTTAAAATGCCTGGGATAAAAGGGTCAGTCAAACTTTAGATGAAACACGTACTCTCATACAGAAAAGCACACAGCTTGCGTCACCACCCTTTCATCTAAGTAGTGTTAGTGCCCGCTGTCATTCAAATTTCATTCCTCTGGGTCCTATCACTTCTATTGGCCAACAGCCAGCCTGCCCCTCCCACCCCCCCCTCTTGATAGCCTATCAGTGTCCCCACACTGCCATCCAGCGAGCCAATCAAAGGGCTGAGAGTCCAAGGGGGCCACCTATCAGGTTGATTATCAGGAGGTGCTATTATGGCTCATTAGAGCGGAGTGTGCTTGTAATGAGGGCTGTTAAAGAGGGGCCATTAACAAGGGTGGGCACACTCTGACAGCTGTTCTACAGAATATTTGTTTAAGCAGCCTTATTTTTTGTGAACTCCTGTAATTGATTACATTGACAACACTCCAGTTTAAGGTTTATGCAAGCCCTGGACTCAAGCATAAACTCTGAAGTTACTTAAATATTTCTACAAAGTGACACACGGGTTATGGTTTCTAACAATTTTGGCTAAAACTTGTCACCGTCATTATGAGCCTCATAGTGAGCAGCAGCTCCATCTTATATTTTAAGTGTTTCTTTTCTAGACAACTTTAAAAATTATAGTAAGGGTTAATTATAACTCCAACTATTATTCACAAATGCTGCACTACAATATTGTTCCGTTTCTGCCTTGAGGAATTCATATTTGACTGTGTATGTTAGCTAAATATTAGCCTCCTGACATTAGCATAGATTGAGCATGCTAACCAGACAAGAGGCCGAATTTTGTCAATGTCAATATGGTCATTTGACAAACATTCATCAACTACCACTAAAAATGTCTTTGACATTTGTAACCCTACTTTTAACTTTGTACTCATCACAGTACAAGATATATACTGTAGCATACTGTACGTAAAGGATTGATGTTCAGTTAAGACTTTGCTATGGAACTACAAGAGCATATGACAGTCAAATGAATGTTGACTTACAGGCATGAGACCATTCCCACCCTGGGAGACAAACCTGGTTCAACCTTGTGAAAAGCAGGAATCTCAACCACCAGGTTGCACATTTTAAACATTGCACTTTATATTGTGATCCTTTGTTTAAAATACAGTCAAATGCTTTGTAGCCAGTGTGACCACATTGTTTAGCCACACACAGGACTGATGTCTCCTTATTTAAAGTTATCATTAGTCATTTTTAATGTCTTTAACAGAAATCCTTAATATTTTGGTTGCATGTCTTGTCCTCCCTGGAGAGCCAGCCAGACAGCTGTGTATGTCTAGATAGATGAGGGATGAATAAAAGAATGGACAGCCAGATAGGCAGATAAGATGACTGACTCTCTGACAGACTGAACAGCTTGTTTATCTACAGCTTACAAAGAAATTCCAGTCAGTGTTCACGTGTTCAGTTGGGTCAGTGATGAGAAATGTGAGGTAAGAGGAGAAAAAGGACCACCAACTAAAAAGGGATATAAACAAACACTTATATTTGTGACACATGCAGTCAGATTTACTCCATATACTGAAGCTCCTAAATTTTCAAGACTACTTGGATGTGACCAAACATACAGTGTATAAAACTTTAATGCAGCACCCTGTCTGTGAACATGTCTGTCTCAATCAGCTAGATTTTCTTCCAAAATGGTGGCTGTTTATCCATGAAATAAATAAATCACATTATCCCTTGCATCTTCACAACATAAGACCAAAGATGGCCATATATGGGAGGGAAATTTGACGCTTGTCTTGGTTCAAGGATGGCCTCTAACATTATAATGGCAGGAGTAACAATCTTTCCCGTTATTCAATTCCTAGCAACCCTGTTTTGGCAACTGCAACAACAAACCTACAAGGACATCAATCAGTAATGCAGGCGGATAAGACACTTGAATTGTTAAGTCAGCTGAGCCTACATTGTGTTGGTTTTTGTTTTTTGAAAAACAGTGAAACATTTGTTGATTTATTTTTATTTATTTTTTAGAAGCCTTTAGTAAACACAATTTACCATAAGTCACAAGGGGCTCAAATATGTGTCATGAGACCAATATGGAGACATTGTGACTTTGCCTCTTTAGTTAGCTGACTTCAGCTAAAGCTCATCACAAGCTCATCACAATTTTGGTTAACAATTGCTGTGTTTTAAACATATCTTTGACATTGTTAAATAGCTGCAGTTTGTCTAGGTTCAAGCAATCAAAATGACCTGGGTAGTTCAAAGAAAAGATCACTGACTTCTGCTTTCTCTGGGGCTCCAACCAGTGAAAGCACACGTGTCCTGACCACTGTCAAGCTATTTTTAATTCTGTCGATAAAAATACACAAACAACACACAAAACACTTTGTTTATGGTAAAAATATACATTTACATAACTCATTTTTGTGTCTGTGCAAATGTAACAGAAACAAAACAATGTATGGACAATCACAATCGCATGACACACACTTTCTGACAAAAACAATGATGTGACAGCTGAAGACAGTAGGACGAGACAGGCAGGAAGTGGAGAGAGACACAGGCAGATTCTCGTGACAGGACAAAACACACCCTCAGTCTCGTCTTTGTGTGAATAAAACAGACCTGCTTGTGTATGTGCATGTTTTTTAGCTCAGTTTATTGGTTTATTGGATTATGTAACTGGAATCACACTAAGCACAACTGCAAAGAAGTATTTCACAAGTGAAAAGAGGACAAAATGTAACTGATTGTTTTATGATGAGCATCACAATTACTGAAAAAAAGTCAAGTTTCCCCTTGTGTGCACATGCATGATTCATGTATAAAGTGATGAGCATTAGGATAATGATTTTCTAAATGAATGAAGATCATTTAAAAATTGTTAAATGGCGTCTGACTGTGTAGTGACCTTTCAGTCTAATCATGACAGCTTTCTTTGACTGAACACAGACAGCAATTTTCCGTTGTGTTGGACAGAGCTCTCATTAGCTGCATGTTATTTTGTGCTTAAAACAATAGACTGACCAACTGGAGGAATGCAGATTAAGAGTTTTAGTTTCACAATTATTATCCTGGCAGAAAACACGAGTTTAAAGACAAAGGTTAACTTTACTTGTGTTAAGTTTTTTATGCGAGAGTAATTGGTTTATTTCACAGTTTATTCAATTTAAAATTATATTTTATAATAACTTTAGTAATAGTAAATAGTAATAGTAAATTTATTCGGTCATCTTACAGTACAAGAAATACAAACGGTTCATACAGTACAAACAAGTCAGTGACTGAAAAGGCATAGGCAGAAGCATAATGCTTATATATGCCTGTCCTACATACTTATCATTTTAAGCTACTCTCCCCAAAATAACACCAGAGACAAAAAAAATAAAAAAAGTAGCAATAACAATAACAAAGAAACAAATCATTTACATTTATAACCCTCAAAAATAGCATTATAAACCATTCTTTTGAAGCTCAAGAACGAATTACACATTCTTATATTTATATTAGCATTGTTCCATAATTTAACCCCAACAATAGAAATACATCTCCTGTACAGTGAACTTAGAGACATCTCTCAAATCATATTTGGACTCCTGTACTGAGAAAAACTTTTGAACACAGACTGGGAGTAACTTTGCTTTAGCTCTATACATTATTTGCATTATTTTATAATATACCAAGTCATTAAATTTCATAGCATGAGATTTTATAAACAGTGGATTAGTGTGATCACAGTAACCAGCCTTATTGATGATATGTATGGCTCGCTTTTGTAATTTGACTATTGAAAAAGGATTAAATTCCTTCCTTCTGACTGAACAAGAAATATTTGAAGAGTAAAGAGGAAAAAATAGAATACTAATTTTAAAAAATGACTCAAAACTAGGAGAAATAATTTAATCGTTCACGATACTGTGCTCACATATCGTCACTCCGTAGTATTAAGAGGCAGGAAGTACTTAGTGCTCACAGACAAAGATAATAATCAGTGCTTAGCCTGCACTAGACCCTACAATGAGCTGTGCATGTGTATGTGCATCAGTGCCAGACACATCTTCTCCACCCAGCTGATAGCATGACTGACATAACTTAAAGTGCAACCACACTGGCTGCATACATGTTATGTATAAATGTCTGTCTGTGTGTGTTTGTATATTTCGATAATTGTGTGTCTGTGTGTGTTCTTTTGTGTGGGTGTGCTTAATCCGACGAAACTGAAAGTTGAAAATAACCATAAAATGTGTTTTGTGCTACAGCTAATTTAATATTTGATCCCAAAGAGTCAGTCCCCTCAACTCAAGCATAATTCGAGTTGCAATATGTTGAAAGCCATAAAAAACAACGGTAAGACAACAAAGTATTTTTGTGAGAACATGGGAAAAGGGGAGCTTGCAAGTTCTGTGATATGACTATAAAACTGTGAAAGATGATTTTAGTAAAGTTATTTGTTAATACACAGCAGAATCAAGAAGCTTTTTTATTCTAAGCCATCTGCTTAATGTGAGTGTGCATGAGTGTTTATTTAGCTCTGTTCTTTTATTTCTGACCCACAAGTCAAAATCCACAAATTTCTAAGATCACGTGCCTACTTTGTCTCCAGTATTGGTTATCAAATGCAGTTTGCTTTGATTCACTCATGTCTCAAGCAGTTCTTCAAGCAAAAATCTTCTCAGCTTTTTTGTGAGTCATCTGAGTCTGGATGATTGGAGTCCATTCCTTCTTTGCTGCAGCCTTTTTTATCAATAAGCTCTACAAATATATATTCAGTGTATGTGGATTTAAGGATAAAGGCTTCATTAACCATAGAGTTATTGGGAAGGCAACATATTTATAGTAGGATCATGATCTTTTACATGAGGCAAATACAGTGCCACTATAGTGCAGTTGTTATATTACCATCACAGTGATCTAAGTTCTGTCTCTTTCTCGTGTGCAGAACCACAGTTTGTGCTCATCCGTAACATCACCACTGCCACTAAAATAGCAGCAAACTGGCCTCCAAATAAAAAAAAAAGCCGTTCCCTTCTCATCTACTTTCTCTATTGTTATCAGTGTGAAAGTGACCGCTGATCGCTATATTTATCCAGCTTGTATTTACACACAAAGAAGACAGTAAAGGCAAAGCCTTGCGGTAATCAAAACCTCTGTGTACGCCAACCATTGTGGTCGCATAAACAACTGATAAACAAACATTGTTGTGCATTCTCCCAAGCAGCATGTCGCGTCTATTCTGGACCTCTCCGGCGTTTTGCCAGACCCCTGAACCTCCATATTTCTTCAGCTGATAACGGGAGTGACCTTAACTATTTCCTGCTCTGTGCTCCTCTCTTCCTGACCTCTTGTACAATACAGGAAACTCATACTGGACCAGCACTATGAGGACACAGACAGGTGATAGGTTCATTTCTTTAACATCTGTCTGTGCACTTGGTTTGCTCTGAGCATCTGTGATTGTCACCAGAAACTCAGACAGTTAAGAGAGCTACGAAGCGAGGTACTATTTTTGTACTCGCCATGTCCCTCATCAAACAGCTGGACAGTCTAAACAATTCTGAATGTCGCCATTAAGTCTCTCATCACATCTTTCATCTGAACACTGAGAACATCTAAACCCTCTTTAGGAGATCCAGCTCCAGATGTGCTCTTGATGTTCCAATGAACTGATTGAAATGCAGCCCGCAACAACAACAGATTGTGAGAACTGGACGCAACAGACCAAACTTTAGAAACAGAGTCACTTTAATTAAGTTGAATAACTGAGGGAAAAATGCTAATTAGAGATTTGTAAAGGCAGACATTTGAATGAAGGATAACATCTGAAAAACTCTGTCTTTTGATAAAATGCCTGCTGCTAATATCTTGAGATTTTTTTGCCACTAAGATCTAACCTTAAAATCTTTGTTTCTTCAGTCCGATGTGTGATGGTATTTCAGGTCTGTTGTTGTTGTTCTAATTAAAAGTTGCTAAAATTAGTAAAAAAAAGTATTCTTAATTCCTCACTCATCTGTTCCATCATCAATCTATCATCTAAGACCATCTGCGTGATGCAGTTAGACTACAGACGGGCTCTTTTTGACTGTGCATCGCCAAAATTCAAAATACAATCAGCAGCAACAATAGCAGGAAGACAGATGGTTTGCTGGCAGCCATCATCATGTCTAGAAACAAAGCATTTTTACATGTGAAGTTTAATTAATCAACTTTCTGTAGACAAAGAGAGCAGCGTAACTAATGAGACAGAGTAACTACAAGCTGCCTCTGCATTTCTACACTCACTGGTTGTCAGATGGTGAAAAATTTTTTTAAAATTACTTAAATTACATACCTCTATTACATGAAGGGACTTCATTAAAGTTTCCATTGACATTTTGAACTGAAGGGGAAGTTGTTGACCCTTTCCCAGATTAGCAATACAAACAATACTATGGGAGACTGGAGCCCTGTTTATTTGACTTATAGTTTATTTTGCATGCCATCTCATGAGTGAATGAATTCACATCCAAACACTGCAACATGCTGTAAGCAGTTTGCCAGCAGCTGATATTTTACTAGAGCTTCCGTTAAGGATGTTTTCTTCCAAACACATTTAGCAGACATCATTAAAACTGAATGTCTTGAACAGTTGATGTGTTTCGGATTTCAGTCATTTGAGAGAATCAGGAAACATAGTAAGAATATTTTATGAATGAAAGTTTATTTAGCAGGGAGGCTGTGAGTAAAGGATTTACAAGTAAGAGTTTAGTGAGAGAAGAACAGCAGCGTTGATGGACGGCCTAAATGTAAAGCGACACAGTGTTTGGCAAACTGGCACGTGGCTTTCCATGCTGCATTACTGTAAGCTAATTGTCAGTGAGTCTTATCGTAGTTATCTCTAGTTATGGCCTCAGTTTTTGTAAAAATGGGTTGGTATTTTCCAGTCAAACTACTCTTAATTACAAATTCTTGTAGTAGTGCTTCTGGACAGTGTTTGAGCAGGCAGCGTATTGAAAGTAAATACAATGAGGAAATTTGTATAAAGAACAAAGGATCTTTTGAACTCGCAGGCTTTCATTTGAGTAACTCAAGCTGTTGGAGCCTCCTATTATATCTGGTTAACACTAAAACCCCTAACGGGTAAAATTTACTCAAAACTGTTTTTCCATTGTATGTTATTTTGTTTTAAGAAAGTATTCAAGTCACAAAGTCTGTGACTTTTTCTAAACCTGTATTAAGTAGCATACTCTACGGTCAAAAGTTGTGAAGTTAAAGCCAAACATCCATTTATCCCTATAAGTGGTAAGCTAAACCTCCATTTTCATGCTCTTAATTTCTTTTCTTTAATGTTTTTTTTAATGATTTTATTTTCTGTTTTATTCAGCTATTTTTGAAGCACTTTGTACAATAATTAAGAAAGTTCCATGATGCAAAAATACATTTTACTATATCAATTTATTGTCATATTGTCATTTAAGTCTTGCAAGCATGAAGCTCTACGAATAGCATTTTGTTAAACTTTGTGTTTCCCAAACTTAGGATCAGCTACAGAAAGGGTCATCAAATACATAAGTATAGAAAAAAAATACACACAACGACGCCGATATGTGATTTTATCATCCAAATCTAAATGGAAAAATAGCATTTTTCATGAGTTCCATGTCTTTACGAAATCTATGCTTAAAAAATTATTTGTTTTATTGTTTATGAGGTGGTGACAAACTTAACATTACACTCAGCAGTTTTGTTATTATTACTATGACGTACCTAATGTACATCACAGTAATATATTTAGGGAATATATTTAGGGAAGACACCAAATTTCTCTTTTGGGTCCTCAAGCTGCAAAAGTTTGGGAACCCCTGTTGTAAAATAATAAATTAATTAACCTTGTGCCTCGAAAATCAATGCATTCTAACTACAAGCAAATTTTACCTTTTGGCACTTTAAGATATACTGCCTACTAAACTTGAAGTGAATTATTTCAGAAAGAGGACTGTAAATCTCCTCGTGTCAGAAACACTGGGCTAGGAGGGGAACTTTGTACAGCCAGCGCAGATGGGAGGACTGATGTTGTTGATTTTGATAGTCAGACTTAAGAAGAAATCTGTAAACTTATCCCATAAGTTTTTTCCTACAGTAAAATAATTGTAATGGTTCCTATTGCATAAGGCTTGAAGAAAGTAAGCTGGTAAGCCGTGAACTTAATCCAGATGTTTAGACTTCAAACATAGTAACTAAATACAATCACAGTGACGCTGAGTACAAAAATCAATGTGCGTCTGCCTGTCTGATGATGTGACTTGGAGCTGGTCAAACCTACGTGACTACTGTGTTGGAGCCTCATTCAGGGATTTCTGCTGTTTATTTTCTTTGGTCTTTTTTGGGACTCCCTGAGCACATCCTATTGCACTCTACAGCGCCATGCACAGTGTCGCCCCTGACGAACACACCCGCTCTATGGCATGTGTGTAGTGTCATGCATACAGGAAGAGAGAAGTGCTACTGGAACAATAGAGCGACATCATGACTGCAGCCAGGAGCTGAAGTGCATGGTGACATAGTGATGGGACACAATGTCACTTTTGTTACCCAGTAAACATGAGCTGACACTGTGAATTCAAGGAATAATTTGAGCTGGTTAAGTCACTGCTGATTAACAGCTTATTAGAGGTGAATTATGTAACTTTTTTACAGACCTAAAAACCAACAACATGACAGAGCTCTTGATATGAGGACCAGAAGTTTGTGAGAACTAAGATGACATTTACATGTGCTTTAAATCCATATGTATGCACAAAATAGCAAATATATCAACTATGTGTATGTATTTATATCAACTAAATGTGTATGTGAATGTTTCTGCCTGTATATCAGTGGTCCTGATGAATCTCTAATGAATAAATGAAAACAGAAAGAAAGAAATATACAAAAAAGGCTAGCTATGTAATTATACTCCCATTTTTAAAAAATGGTTTCTTCAGCTCTCATGTCTAATTATAGATGAAGCTCAGCAGGTGAATAATATTGATGTGCTCTCAGGCCTTTTGCCTGGGGGCTCTTATGCCCGTCAACCTCCTCCTCTTCCTCTTGCTCCCCCCTCACAGGCTCTTTGTCTGACTGTACGTCTGTGTCTCTACGTGACTGGTCCAGGGTCAGTCTGTGCCAGTGGAGGCCGCCATGGCAGCAGATAACGCTAACTAGCTTCCTGCCATTACTGCTAATTGCCCCACGGCCCGGAACTGTGCAGACACCCTGGGTGGGGCGTGACTGTGGAGTGTGTGTGTTGGTGTGTGTGTTTGACAAATTTAAGTTATTTACATGTCGGTAAATGTGAAATTTATCAATGTACTCCTTCCTGGAAAATTGTGTCACCATTGTTGATGCACTGAGTAAATAAAAGAGAGGATGAAGGGTATGTAGACAGAGGGATGGATGGGAGAAACAGTATACAGCTAGACAGAAAATGTATGTTGTCTGTGAAAATCAGTCATATTCTAGGTAAGGCATGGGTGTGTTTAATCTGAATATTATATGGTTTGATGTCGTAAAGATGTATTAAGCTTTTGTTTTTCCTAACCTATTATTTCTGACAATGCAACAGTTGAATATGTAAAAAAATAAGGAAGAGTGTGTGTTTTGATATCTATTAGAAGGATGGATATGGAGAAACACAAACCCAGAGTTATGCACCATAGTGCCTTGTACTGTGTACAAAAAGGCATACATGCGTGATGGTGCATCAGCTTTCCTGATGACTTCTCTGTGTCATACAAAAAGGGAGGAGAGGATGTTTTGAAGTTGCACTGTAGGTTATCACTGCTCTGTCCAGAGATGTCTACAGCCGGCTATATGACCCTGGGGAGGGTAGCAGCCGGCTCTATGTATCTAACAAGGACATCATGCATGGGCAATTTAGCTGGGCAAATGATACTGGAACATTATGAATAAAACAGTCAAGTTCAGGGAGTACAGGTCTTAAAAGAAGTCTAAGTAGCTTTCCTTAAAAGTATGTAGTAATGTAAAGTAGTATGTGATATGTCACTGAAAACACAAACGTTTTTACAAAGATGTCTTTACAACTGAAAGCAGTCCAGTATTTGAGGGAACAGAGTACCATTATTCACTATTCCCAAAAAAAGATGTGTGACACCACACATTATTACTGTGCCAATAGTATAATTTAAGTTGCATACAGCAAATATGTAGCTTGAGTCATCAGGAGCCAACTAGCTTAACTTGAAAACTAACTAAAACTAAGTGAAATATAACATGTTAGTAAGTTTAGAGGTGCTGAAGGGCAGATTTAGTTTTTCAAAGGGCCATGTTAGCTGTTTTGACGTGTATTCATTCTTTGCCCTAAGCTAAGCAGCTGCTGGCTATAGCTTCATATTTACATTAATAACATTAAAGTGTTATTTGTCATTTGTTATTTCTTCTTTTGTCTAAATCTTTATTAGAAATCTAATAAGAATTTATCCCAAAACACTAAACTGTTTATTTAAACCAGAGAGAGGACTCACAAAAACATATGCGCCCAATGATGTTTTTACCATTAATAGAAACCACATTGCCAGACGATTTTTCTCCAAACACTCTAACAGGTTAGTGGATTGGCTATTTTTGAAATAAAGTTACAAGGACATTATTAGAATACCAGCTTGGAGTTTGGAGACCTCAGACATACACAGAGTGAATATCCTAACTCTTGGATCTACGGAGGCTTTTCCACACACTCGAGCTGATAGAAAAAACATTTGGTTGTCCTCAACTGGAGCTTCATCCGATAAATTTTGAGCATTGCTTTGGGCGGAGGAAGTTGACCGACTTGGCTGACTGAGTGTTATAGCCTTTTAAAAGATTACAGGATCTTCTGAGGACTTATTGGCTATCTTGTGTAAGTGTGTACGTCTGCAGTATGTTGATGAGAGGAGGGCATCAAAGCAGACTAGCATCCTGTGGGCAGCCCAGGGCAGGACCAGTGGGCACAAGGCGGCAGCGAGGTGGGTGTCCTGGAGCAGGCACCACACCGTCTGCCTCAATAGATACACACAGGCCCATGCACACACACACTCAATCCCCCTCCTGGGCGCAAAAGGCCACCATGTAATTGAACTAGTGTCAGAACTCAGGGGACAGAGAGAAGGGAGGGACACAAACACAAATACACTGAGAGGAGATATTCTACAGAATTGACTGACTTAACTTGGAAACTAATGTTACATTCACAACGTTGTGTACAAGTTAAAACTAAAATCAAGAACAAAAACAATGACAGAGGTGTGTGCACAAACACACTAGAGTGGTTTTAGTCAAAGTGATGATTGCTGGGATGCATAAGCAATATTTGATTTAAAACTTTTTTGTGACACTCAGTGATATTCATAAACCAAGAATGAGAGAGAAGCGCTTGTTTCTAATGAATTGATAGCACAAATCAATGAGAGCTTTAGCATGGATCATGTTTCTCACAACAGATTTTTCAGCATCATTCAGATGGTATTTAAAGCAAGTAAATTCACAATTTAACTTTAACTTCTCATTGTGTTGTCATGTTAAATCTACTCTACTTGCTGGTGTAAATGATTGTAAAAAAAAAATAAAATTAAGTGTTCTCTACATGTGGTGATACAGTGCATTACTGTAACAGTGCGTGTGAAGTGCACTCCTTAATGAGAGAACAGCAACAAAAGAGAAAGAAAACAGAATCTGTTTGTTTGATTTTACAGGTATTTAGTTAAGTTACTGATTAGATATATTTGGAAGTAAAAATCTGCTGATTTCTTTACAAGGTATAATTTTTCGGTTGCGTAGTAATGCACTGACATGGACCTAACAAATGTGGAAGCTGTATAAATTTTTATATTTTACAAATATCATTTATTAAGCAAAGTAAATGATTTATGAATTTTTATATTATGTACCCTCACCAGAGCAACCAAGACCATGGTTAGGCTCTCCCTGATAGCAAGCAGGCAGGAGGATAGCTCACAGCGCCAGCGACATTCACGGACAGACACAGAACTTTGGTATGGGACACTGTTACCTCAAGGAGAATAGAGCTCAATGTGAGTTAGTTAGGTTATGTTTGAATACCCAATAAGATCCCAAAGGTGTACAGCTCTACCTTATTTTGACATGTAGTTTAGGACTTGTGACGTGAGGAAACAAAGACTTACACACCTTACACACACAGGACAGCCTCAGATTTGTGGTGCCAATCTCCTTGATGTAAAGTTTGACGATAAATGCTTCTGTGTAAAACATCTGTCACCTCCTGACATTCTCATTTCTCCAGCTCATCTTTGACCAGATTTTCAATCACACTGTGAACCACCTGTAAGCTTCTTACATTAAATTTCAGTCAGCAACTAAAATAAGCTGAGAATGAAATTGATTACAACAATTCTTTTAGTCACTACGTAAAACATATTTATTTAATTGAAATAATACCAAATCAAGATCAATATAAAATTTGATTTATTTTACTTGACTTTATGCAGGTTATAAGTAACAAAACTAACATGAAACTAACATGAAATGAATGCTACAAAGACAAATATGCTGGTGTCTTGAATAATTCTACAGTATATCAGCTGTAAGTGATTTCAATCTTAATGTTTGGGATACAACACAGATTTTTGATTTCTGGTATCAATCTGTTGTCTTACAGTCGACTGCATCTTGACCCTTAAAATAAAGATCACCTTTTTACAGTCTTTTCATTTAAATTTAAATGTGCTGATAAAACCTGCAACATCTTCACTTACCAAAGTCTACAAAGACTCTATAAACAAAGTTGTATCATTACTCTAACTTTTGCTTGTGCGTGTCTGTCAGTCCATATCTGCCTGTCCGTCTTTGTCCTGGTCCCTCTATGAGAGCCTGTTTCTCTATTTTGTGTAGGACTTCAAGTAAACACAGCCTACAGACACAGTGATGATATTTGGCTGCCATCTATTGGTTGGATTCAATAAATTTCAAGTAAAATAAGTAATGCACTGCAACATCTGTTTAAGTATTAGTTGGATTAAATTTTCTATAATATACAGTTGACGTTAAAAAACTCCTGCCAAGATCTTTTTTTTTTTTTTTTTGTCCCAGTGTGAGAGAACATGTCTCTCTGGCTCTTTGTGCCTCTGTCTTTGTTGTGGTTTGCAGGGTGGGGACACATTTGGCAACAGTTACCTTCAGGTGTGTTTAGTAAGAAAGCAAACAAGTAAGAAAACATCCTAAGCAACAGCTCTGCTTTATTGCCAAATTTATGATTGGTATGTTAATATGTTTCCAAGAACACTGGAAAAATTGAACACTGTTTTTGTTGCAAATCTTCAGAATTGTAGGAACACAACATTAATTTGTGATGTAATATTTCATTCCAACATCCAAAGCTGAGAAGGAATACTGCCACTGAAGTTCTTATTTTCCATACAGACCAATTGGTATAAGTTATTTTTGCTTGATGTTAAAGCACTTTTGTAAAAGCTTCTTTGTAATATCAAGTTTTTGGGTGAATTCCTCTACAAATAACTACACTGCTTACACATCCAGCAGACAAAGAGCAGAAAATCATGAAATGAAGTTGTGTTCATGCATGTCTAGCGTTCATTCACCCACAAACTTCTAAGTGAAACATTTTATTCTTTTATTCAACCGAAGCAGGATCTCTTGTTTTTATCTAAGACTCCTTTATCACCTCTTTGTGGCTTCCTGAGAGGCAGGTCGTGTGCACTTTACTTGTCAGTGCTTGTCTGTTGAAAACAGCTAAGTGTAGCATGGTTGTGTGAAGGGAGATGAGAGATTAAGGCTAAGCAGAACAGCTGAGAGCATGTTTGGGCTGGAAAAAGAGGAACAGCCTGGACCTTTCTTCTACTCATATGACTTCTCATATGACTAATTACTATTGAATGTTATGAATGTTAATATCAGTGGAGTGTTGAATAATATATTAAATTGTACTTTTTTTAACATTTAATAATGTTGTCAAACAGTGGCTTTAGGATTACTTTTCTCCACCGTTAGGAGGTCCACCAATGAACAAAGCACATAGTTTTTTACCACCAGCATGTTATGGTTCTGATTTTGTTTGTGTTGTTTCCGGTGTTGATCCCTCTCTCCCTCCCTCCCTTTCAGCAGGTCGGTGCAGAGAGGCGGGGCTGATTGGCTCAGGAGCGAGGCTCATGAGGCACACCTGCCTATCATTGACGATTATGCTTCTTACTTAAACCACTCATGCTCTGGCTTCCGTGCGAGACGATTGCGTCCATGCCCGTGTTCCTAGTGACTTCGCTTCTGAGAAAATCTGCCCACACTCGTGTTGTTTCCCGTGTTTATGATTGCTGCATTTTCTAGAAAACCTTCCACTGAGTTTTTGTAGTCCTGGTCACTTTTTGTTCTAGCAGTTTTGTAAGTCTAGTTTTTTCCCTTTGGCTGATTTTCTGTTGTTACTTTTGCTGTTGTGGCTTTTTGTGGGTTTTTTTTTTTTGTAGTTTTCAGTTTATCCGATTTTTCCCCGAAAGGGTGTTTTTTGTTGTGTTGCTTTGTACAATAAAACTCTTTCTTTTGAGCGTCTCTGCATCTGGGTCCTGGTTCCTTAGACCATACCGTAACACAGCACCTACATTCATATCAAACTACTCCCATATTCACATTCCTAAATGGAAGCGAGGACTTCACTTTTCTTTGAGTAAAAGGCAAACATGCAACAAATAATAAAATTGAGACAATGAACTCGGGCATATAAAGTCAATAAAAATCCAACACCAGTGACAAAAAGGTTAAACAATTGTTTTAGTAATCTTTAAATAAAAAAAATTGACTAATAATAATTGTTGTATATTAAAACATACAATAATTATATAGTAACAGTTCAAATAACAAATGTGTATACATATGTAAAAAAAACTAGTTAAAGCTGAATATATGTTGAAAATATCAGGACAATTTCATTAAAGTAAACAAATCATTATAATGTAACAATATGAGACAAAGTACCTTTCTGTACCTTTCATCTTCTTGTGTAAAGGGATTGGCAGATTGAAAATGTTGGAAAAACTGAGTCAAAGGTATCGTAGAATAATAACCAGTATCATGTTTTATTAACAAAAAACAACACAGTAAGAGATATAGTCTAGTAATTTGGCTGTTATGCTAGACATCCTGACTAAATAACTTGTTGTTAATGCCAAAAAACAGGATGTTATATTTGTTATTTTTAATTAGTAGTTACACACTGATCAGAAACCAAAGAATTGCTGTGCCAAAGTGACGTTATGTAGTGATATTGCGTAAACTGGGAAGAATACATCAGTGTGTGTTATTTCTTTATTTCATCATGTGCAGTGGCCGGAAAAAAAAAAAAACCCTAACCCAGAGCATCAGCTGTAATAAGCTCAGTTGTTGGGGGGGATCAGGTGATCAGTGTTGTAGCACCACTTTCTTGTTGCCATTTAATATAAATGACACAAGCATGTCTTCTGTGATAAAATTTTTTTACATCTTGGATGAATTAAGTGATTAAATGTTTATCTTACTAATAACTACCAAGAAGAAACTTGTCACGTAACAATGTTCTTTAAAAAATCAAAATCACAATTAAATGACTTGAGTTCTAAAGCTAATAGTAAAACCAAAGTGGTGGTGATCTTTGCTTCATGATTGGTATGCCTTGATTTAAATTCTACAGATTTCTACCTCTTTGTCTTTGGTTTGGCTATTGTTCAATCCAAGTCCCACGGCAGACAGAAACTCTCGTTCTCCAGCTCTTTGTGAATGACGGATGAGAATCTTGCCAGCTGCTCTGAGCTGAAATGGTTTTTCCAGTCTCCTGAAATTCCTAACATTAACACAAAACACAGGCACATAAATGTTTGATACCAAGGAAAATCTGCTGTTAATTAAAAATCTAAAATAGCTGTCCACTAACATAGCTGATCACAACTCACTTTTAATAACCCAATATGAACTCCCATATTATAGTAAACTGTCTTGATTCACATTTCATTTCACAGATTTCCCATCTCAATACAATTCAAAGCAAAGCAAACAAAAGAAACTGCCAAAAGATGCATACAGCCTCACCTTTCCTGAGGAATGGAGATATCTCGCTGTCCATATATTGTTTAGGGACCAGGCTGAAGTTGGACATGCTGTTGACCTTCATGCTCTTGAAGGAGGAATGCTTTGCTATCTTCTGGATGACTTCCTCACTCAGATTACTGCCCAGGAAGTCTGCTATCTTCCTTAGAACTGCAGGTAAGTCCTAAAAGAGGGGCACATGGACACACTGTCACAAAGTCATCTGAATGACAGACTGTTCTGCCAGTGTTGTTTGTCTGTCTGTGAAACCTGTGTCTGACATCTGCACTCTGTCAACTCAGTCTGGACTGTCTACTCGCCACGTTTTATACCTCTTTAGCCTCAAAACTCAAGCTCACAAGATAGATATTTCTACATTTTTACAAGAAGGGCCAGTTGTGTTAAGATAAGATAAGATAAGATAAGATATTCCTTTATTAGTCCCACAATGGGGAAATTTGCATTGTTGCAGCAGCAAGTGGACAGTAAAAGACAGAATATAAAAAGCAGCGATAAGAATAAAGAACAATAAAAAATAAGTACAAAATAAGAAAAAAAAATTGTACAATATTTACAAGGGTGACGGTATGAAGTGGTAGTATTCAATTGCACAGATGAAATTGGAATAATATACATGGATATTGCAAGTAAATGAAATTATTAGTAGACATGAAATACTAATAATAATATTATACAGTATTGGACATTAAAGTGCAGTGTGTTCAATTGTCCAGGTTGGCGGGGGTGAGGTTTACTGGGAGCAGTGCTTGTTGTAAAGTCTGACTGCTGCGGGGAGGAAGGACCTACGATATCGCTTCTTCACACACTTGGGCTGAAGGAGTCTGTCACTGATGGAGCTCTCCAGTGCTGTCAGGGTGTCTTTCATGGGGTTCATCAAAGAAGACAGCTTAGCCATCATTCTCCTCTCTCCCACCACCTCTACTGGGTCAAGGGGGCATCCCAGGACAGAGCTGGCCTTCTCTGAGTTTGTCCAGCTTCCTCCTGTCTGCCACCGAGATGCTGCTGCCCCAGCTGATGACCCCATAAAAGAGTGGCTGATGCCACCACAGTGTCGTAGATAGTCCTCAGGAGTGACCCCTGCACTCCAAAAGACCTCAGTTTCCTGAGCAGGTAGAGTCTGCTCTGAGTGTTACTCTTGATGATGATCTTAACATGAGTTTACACAAAGATGGAAATACCAATCACAGCCTGTTTTGCAATATACAGTAGGTATTAAATCTGAGGTCAGTTGTGACTCTCCCATGCTATGTTAGGATTAGGTAACAGCAACAATGCACTTCATCTAACCAGTAAAGCCTGGTTTACTGGAAGGCCTTTAAATGCAGTTAGTGAGAAGGATTTGTGAGTCAGGTTTGGAAACAACATTCCAATTTGGCATCTGCTCCCCAAAGGCTCCTCTTGGATGCATGTTTTTTTCACGATCTGGCACCTGGTTGTCTACACTTTTAAAGAGTCCTCCCCTCACTGTATGTATGCTCTTACTGGCTGCAGTCGACATACCCACACAGCTGCTTTAATATCTTCTAACATGTTTCTGCATGTGAGTTTTAAGTAATGTTAAGAGTCAATCAGAAACTCTGCTTTTTAGATTGGAGTTTTTGTTTATTTTTACCTCAATCATTTCCTCATATGTGGTGAAAATTATTCTGTCTCCCAGCCCTGAGTTTCTCCAGCTCTTCACATGGTCTGTCCATTTTCCAAATAACACTGTGGACAACAACACAGACATTGGACAAAATGTGAACAACCACTTATCTACTTTAATAACACTAAAGCACACAGATGTCAATGTGCTTCACCATCCAAAGTCTGTTCACATGGTAATATCCAAAATGCAGAGTCACTCTTCAGCTTAATTTGATTTTCTATGTGGAATATGAATTCTGACCTCTTCCTTCCAGGAATTTGTCAATGAACTCATCGAAGGTTCCTGGATCCTGAAGGAAACTGGCCATCTGGTGGAAGTAGTATGACGACACAACGATGTCCTTGGGGTTTCTCATGACATAGATGACCTATGACAGTTAAGATAGTCTCAGATAAACTATCATAAATGCAAAACTTATTCCCAAAGAAAATCTTGGTTGAGTAGAGTTCCACCTATTCTAGCTTAACTCAGAATGCACCACTCTCTCACACATGTGCCGTGTGAGAGAGTGGTGCATTTCACCCTGAACTTCTGTAAGGGTGAACTTCTGAACTTCAGGCATCACCTGAAGGGGCTGTGAGAACATGAATGTTACAGTCAATTTGACTTAACAGACTTTACCCTAGAAAAAATTGAGCCAATGCGTGAATGGAGCAGGTCGTTATTGGGAGAATTCACAGTGAGTGAGAGTGTTATTGATATTGATGATGCCTAAACTTTACAGGGTATTTCCAGTAGGTAAAAAGGTGCCCCTTCTCCTATGAAAATACCTGCGTCAGCTGTCCTACCATTGAAAATCTGGTCAAACAAGAGCATATGGACCAACCAGTTGACCAGCTGACCAGAGGGTGCTGGCACTCGCTTTCTCATGTAATATTATTTCATTTATCTATGTCATTGATGACATACTTGCAGAGAAGGGAATCAATTACCTTGGCTTTGGAAGAGTGGAAAGAGGGTGGCATGAGATGGTAAGGAAAATGTGTGACAAAAGCCCGAGGAGAAGTCATCTGATCCACAATTTCTTCTAATCTATTCTCCTCCAACCAGGGCACCCTGTCCCAGTTAGGGATGGTGTGGATCGGTGTCAAATCCCCTCCATTCAGCACCAGTGGGAGGATCCCCTGCATCCAGGTAGTACCTGGACAAAAGAAAAGTAATGATAAACAAGACTGTGGCCTGTAAAAAACTTCAACAATAAGAAAAAGACACCAACAGAGTGCTGAAGGAACACTAGGGGTCTTTTAGGTCTGCCACTGTGGGTCCCCCTTCAAGCCAATCTGAAAAAACTGCCCCTGCCAACAATCCCTACTTGTGTCATGTTCATCCGTCTCAGTCTGAAATGTGAAAAGAGATAAACATCAGAGATGATAAAGTCTTCTGAAAGGCAGAACTGATTGCCGTGACGTGCATGTATACGTCATGCATTCATATGGCATTCTATATTCAACTGTCACACAGTGGTGCATCAGGATAAGAAAACTAGCCCTGACATTTCTGAAATTCCTTGGCTCAAACTAAATAATAAACCCTTTTCTAACAACAATGACCACAGAAGCTCACACATTACCAAGTATTTAAGTAACATGCTTGTTTTTACCAACCGTCATAAACATAACACCATAACCTTTTCGTTTTTCAACACAGAACTCTCAAACCTCTGCTGGGATAGAGAGCAAAAACCCTTTAACACTTCACCCTTGCGAGAATAAGAAAAAAAATAATGACCTGTCCTAACCTGTTACCTCAATTATGCATGTGTCAAGAATGTAATTTTTAATAGTTTGTTCATGAAAGCATTTATTGACATCAAACCCCTATGCCTAAGACATCCTCTCACAACTTTAGCGGTCTTTTTCCGGTAATTAAGACTTTAATTGCCTTTCCTTAATTCTTTGAAAGCATCAATGGATAATACAAGTTTTGGATACTGTTGCCTTGCCAACCTTATACTTGAAACTGATTCATCCGATTTGAGATAAAAACAAATTCTGGGTTGTGTTAGTAAACAGGGCATCCCACATAGACATTCAGTCACTTGCGCTCTTAAATGTATAGTAATCTACGGTGATTTTCAGCTGATCAAAACTGCTGCCTAAATTAGCTCTTAAAAATAAGACACAACTGAGAGAAATCGAGGCTTTGCTGTAGAGTTACTGAAGAAAACAGCTGCGAAAAAAGACGCCTAGCCCGGTTCGCCACGGTACGAGGCCCGGCAGAGCTGTGCTTACAGGGCGGAATAGTGTGTATCAAAAAACATCACACTGTTGCCATGTAACAGGAGTGAAGTATCTGAGCAGACAGACGGGACAGGAGGACATGCAGAGCCAAATAAAGCTAGGACATTATGTAAAAAAATAAAAATGGTTACGTGGCTCAGTTTTTTTTTGGCACGATTTTCTCAAGTAAAACTTAAAACAAGTTATCTTGTACGGAAACCGACCGGACTTGGGATATGTGACAGTCACGGCGTCGTCATCTCTCAACGCGAACTCCTGCGCGAACTTCAGGCTCTGGACAGAGTGACACATCTTTGGAAGCAGCAGTCCATCATACAGCAGGTACTTTTCGTCAGAGGACATTATGGTCTGTGGACCTCACTGCACAGGGTATTCAATGCCAAATACCTTCACTGCTGCGTTCAAGTCATGTGGGACATTTATGACTGGGACAATTGTCACTGAGACAATAGGCGCACACGATCGACCAAACAAGATAACGAAATATCTTATGCTATGATTTAATACAAATACTTCATTAGCTTCCAAAACCATGTCACGCAGTTCTGTTATTTGAATATTTAGATGCATATTTACGTTTTCCGTTGCATTCTTAGGCTAACTAAGTACCTTACTTGTAGCTATAAGTTTGCTGCAAAGGCAAACTTTGTAATCTTCTCAATGACAGCCAACCAGAAGACCTAGATATTTTCGTTATTCCAAAGAACAAAATGAACTGACACACTAACAATTTTATATAAAACGGTAAACTGTTAAAAGGGCGACTTTCCCGAATTAACATGAATGCAGCACATCGCTACGTCCAGTTGTCCCGGGGTTATCTTTTTTCCACCTAACTTTATTTAACATCTTAAATAGCAAATGAGAGTTAATGTTATTAAAAAACATCCAACAACTATTCAGGCAGCATGTTTCTTCTTAACAAAATAAAATCATATGTGAGGAAAGGAGAAAAAAAACTTAAACAAGTAAACAAGAAAAGCCAAAAATAAGCCATGCAATATAGATTAAACCACCTTTATGGTGGTTTAATTAATTTAAGCATCAAACAATATAGAGAGTTTTAACATTACCCTCATTTTAATTTTTTTTTGCGGATTTCAAGAAAATGTTACAACATTTTTTTTAAATAGTGTATATAAATTTACCTATGACCAAAACCTTAGTCATCATTAATAAAATAGTGGCGTTATCATATAAAACTGTGTCGCTTAAGAACTTGTTTCTCTGTAAAGTGTTTCAAGAAAAACGTCGAGGCGCTGCTGAGTTTCACAATTGTTACTGATCTAATAAAATCTTTCAAAAACGTCTCCAGGTTCACTCTTCATGCTGGTTACAAATTAGCAAACACACACACACACACACACACACACACACACACACACACACACACAAACACACACACACACACAACGACGGTAACAAGCACCCAGAAATGTTACCAATTAAAGTTGTATAGATATATTACAACTACAATATCAAAGAGCTTTGCTTAAATCAGTAAACTCCATTAAGGGGCACTATAACAAAACTTCTTTTACCCATTGTGAAAACAGTGGAGGGTCTTTCAGTTTCCATAAAAAAAATTAGGTACCTTACCAGAAATGAGGCAAAAGCAATTAAATATGCTGGGTGGGTAGTGACCCTGTCTTCTGGAAGACATACACCAAAAACTGATGTAACTGGATTTGGCTCATAGTAAAATTACATATATTAGAAAAAACAGCCAAAAACAGATGACCAGAAATCAGCCAAAGATGGACACAACCAGAATATAGGACTCAGAGTAGCTGGATTCTGATGACATTTTAAACAGTGGGGAATCTATTTATGGGTAGATTTTTGCCAATCTTTCATTGGAAAGATGAAGGCGATGAAGAACTTAAAATCGAATAAGACCACGTCTTAGGATGAAGTATGAATGGTTTGGATGCTACAAAGCCAAATGTCCTCAGAAATTTCATAACAAATGTCTTGTACCCATGAGGTTCTAGTTTTCAGCCACAGTGGAGGATTTATTTTCTGGATCATGTTGTATAATATTGAACTGCCTTCTTTAGTACAGGAAGTGAGCTTTAAGCAGAATTTTATTTGGCACTTAACAAGGAGATGTGGAAATGAGGGGAAATCTTCGCTGGCAAAAGTGTGGGTCTGTAAATACCTTAAGAAATAAGATTTAGGAATATTATAGTTTTTAACTGAGGTATCAAATGTGGTAAATACAGCATCAATAAAAAGATCACAAAAAGGCAAGATCATTTCTATGTCATATTTGAAATACTGTATCAATTAATGAGGATAGAGAGAGGTCATTATAGAGGACCATGGGAAAAAAATACTGGTTTGAAACAGATTGAGACCTTTCCTAAATTGGGACCATATTCTCATTGATGATTTAACAATGGGATTCTGAATGAACACAGAAGATTTAATAGGCAGAAGGGAAATTAGTAAGGGAAAAGGTGAAGATGAATGACAGGATTGCAACTCCATAAATGACCATGAGGGGCCCTTGTTTTCTTTAAATCCCACTATCTAATAATTGTTTTTAGGAAATTAGCTGCCCAATAGTAACGAGTAAAGTTAGGGAGGCCTAAGCCACCATCCAATTTTGGTGTCCTTAAATAACTCAGGAGTCCCTCACTGAGAGGGACAGAGATCAGCCAGTGCTTTGCATGATCTCTGACAGTAATGTACAACTTCAACACTGTCAACACTGGCATCCCATGTGGTCACCAACAAAGTTTTTACTTAACATGTTCCTATAAACTGCTCATTGCACAGAGGAGCTAACAAGATTGCACAGTGAAATCACCAATCACCAAAGAGGCAAACTGAGACTACTGAAGATTTGACTGAATCTGCTACAATCAAATTAAGAGTGTTAAACTACCTCCTGTTTATTGCATGTTTAGTGTTTTAATGTGCATAACAACTTCATCAAATTTAAAGATGTAGTGCAAATTGGGTGGCCAATATAGAAACGTCAGCTGTAAAAAATTCAGCAAATCTCAAATTGTTGCCAGCAGATAAAAAGTGATTTAGTTTTTAATGTTTGATAACTTCTAAATCGCTCATGCAATACTTAAAAAAAAAACATGGTAACTGCAGTTCCTCAGCTTTTCAGTGGTATTGCATATATCTTGTTTTGGATGGAATAATGTTATAAAAATGACTGCAACTTGTGTAGGGTTAGGGTTAGGGTTAAGTTAATTACCGTAATTTTAAAACAAAGCGAATGTAAAAATGGACAGGGCTAATAGGCGAATAGGTTAAGAATTGGAAAACAAATCAAGACAGTCAAATTGCTGAAGGGAAACAAACAACAGGTAAGAGAAATGAATACACTGTACCTGACTTTGGGTAAACCACGGAAAACACATCAGTGTTTTCTACGGAGAAATTGTGGGCGAACTCCAAGCTCCTCTTGCTATGACATCCAAAGCACACGTCAATGCCACGGTGGTGAAGGTACTTGACAGATGACATAATGATTGCACCAAGCTAGGACGGTTAAAGCTCTGCAAGATTTAAAAAAGTATGGTGATCTACATGATGCTCCTTCTCCTTTCTTCTCCTGACAGTAGTTTGAGGAGATTCTCCTGTTCTTCCTCCCTTTATTAGCTGACAGGGATGGTCATCGAGCCCAGATTCTTAATTCAATGTGTGTGATAACCTGCTTGTGACACAATTGTTGCTCTCATTCTGATCCTGTTCAGCCACACCTCATCAATTTCATTGGGAGTCACAAGTGCAAATGTTTAATATGTCACTGGAGCCTTGTTTCTCAAGAATGTGTTGTTGATGCAACCACACACACAGCAGCAACAGGCACAAGTGATGTTGCACTGAAGATGAGCAGGGTTGTGACGCGGTCGTAGGCACGAGGCTGCAGGCCTTGCTGACATTCAGTACAACATCACAATCTCAAGTGTAATATTGCGTTTATACAACAGATCTACAAACAAAATCTGTTAGTTAACAGTAATAAGTGAAAAATGGTTATGATTTGTTTGTTTATTTAAACAATTATTTGGCTCTGCTAAAACAAATAGTTCCACAAGTGGACTGAGACTTGAGTGCTGCCAGGCAACACAAACAATTAGGCCAACCTTATTCCAGCAAGCTAATTTAGCCTAATTTACACATTACAGGAGGCCACAGCCTGCTACTTTGATATCACGTACACTTACCTGTATATTTCCATTTATTGTACAATCGTTCAAAGCCTACCATGGTCGACTTACTGTGTTAGTTTTAAATTGCTCCTCTCCAATTTGTTGAGGTTGGCTGATGACATATGAGCTCATCCAAAGGTTTGAACCCAGATATCCTGGCTTCTTCCCCTGCTCGTCCTCTCCTAACCACCGTTCATACTTTAACCCACATGTTATTTCTGAAAAGATGTGCATCTATTCGGTGCAGTTAGATAAGGTGTAGTTTTAAGCTGGGTGCCAACAGTAAGTGAAATTAACGATCATTAGAATACCTGCTAAGCGTAATGATACATGAGTTAATTTTCCCAGTGATGTTGTACTGTGTATCAGCACTTAGGGAGTGCCTCTTGTCCAGTCAAATTACTTTGTCGGTTTAACCTAGAGCAAATCTGGAGCAAATGATTGGTTTTAAGTGGGGAGAGGTGGGATATGTACATATATGTGTATGTATTGTATATATGTACAAGTGGCCGGTGTCCTCTTACATACTTAGTGTCGATCGATCACATCAGCTTCGACTTTATCCCAATAGCAACAGTTCTTAGAGGGCAAAGCCTATATAAAATAGATAGTTGGTTATGGATTGTAACCCCAGATTGTATGAGCATGTGATGGTTTAGTAAAGAAGTAACAAAAAGCAGGAGCTTCCTCATCCAGCCGGCATGAGATGCTCTGCAGTTAGGTTTTGATCTAGAGGTGTAGCCTCTAGATCATCAACTGTTTTGATTTATCAGTTCCAACAAATCAGTGCATAAAGTGCAACATTGCTGGAAAAACATCATGTGTGCAGGTGCAGAGTGTTCTCAGCCTGAGTCTGTTAGATTTTAAGAAAAGGTTCATGTACCCTTCATGGAAACCATTAAACAAGACACAAGGACAAAAACACATAAAACTTTAATGTCAGAATCACAGATGTTTACAATTTAACATATGGTCATAATGCTGACTTGATTTCAGTGAAGTCATATTGTGGGCTGCACTCACTTGTTTTAAAAAACTTCAAATCAATTTTACTTTAAACAGGGAAATTTTGCCAAATTGTTGTGCTAATTATCTCACATATGAATAAATTTGAGTGGAAACACCCTGAACTCTCGAGGGACTATAACATTGTGTTCCAATGTTACGTGTTGCGTCAGCAGGACTTTTGGAAAAGAGCGGTCATTACTATTCACTCACAATGCATTTTTGCAGCCAAGAAGACATAGACCATCTCTGCATCTCTGCATAGATGTGTTAAGTGTGACAGAGATAACTGTTTGTGTTATTTACAGAGAAAGTGTTTTCATTTCAGTGTGTCTTTTAAAAGTTGCTAAAAATTGCAAAACTATATTTTTTAATGTTACCAAGAGAATCTAAAAAGTTGCTAAATCTAGCAACAAAATCCCTGAGTTGGTGTCCGCTGTCCAAACGGCCACACGATACATGAGGACGTTGTTATGCGTGTGCATAGTTTAAAGCAGGTAAATCTGTGGCCACAGAAAAGTCCATTGTGGTGTTTGAATAATGAGAGCTTTGTTGGACTGGTGAGAGAGAGGAGCAGGCAGAAACTACTGTAAGAGGGTAAACAAGAGGTGTTTTGTGTGAGAAGAGCAGAGCTGACCAGCAGATACAAAAACTGTTTTGTTTTTTTTTTAACATCCTGATTTTTTTAGAACATTTTCTTTTGCACATCCTAACAGGTTTTCTTTGATGAAAAAAAGATCCTGCGTGACAACAACAAAGTACCATGTGTAACATTTTCTGTCTGCTCCTTGATGATTCCTTGTTACCCAGTCTTTTCTGCAGCCTCCCTCATCGTATTTGTCATTTGCACCTTGTCATTTTCTCCATATTTAAAGTCATGCAGACGTGTCACAACTTTAGAATTTGGCAATGACACACCTACCTCCTCTTTGTCATCACAAAAAAATCTGCGGCCATCCTTTTTTGGTGTTATTTTCCAGCAGTTTTGTTGTTGGTGAGCTTGCCTGGCATTCCTTTTTTCTAAATTTGCTAGATGTTTCATTTGGTCACTCCATGAGTTTCTGCTAGGTGGAGTCTGATTCAGTATTTGAGATCAACTCCAGACCTTTTCTCTGCTCATTCCGTCATGAAATAACAAGGGAACAGGGCACGCCTTGCCATAAAACTGCCTGTCCTCATTTTTCTAATTACCTTTGAGCCCCTTAAAATGGAGGTACTATTTACAAAAAATGCTGTCATTCCTTAAGGGTAATTCAATATTTTTTTTAAAACCCATTAAGTTAGATCTGAAAATCTACACTTAAACCACCACTTTTTTTTTTATTTCAAATCCATCGTGGTGGGGGAAATTTTGTCCAAAACTAATGGACCTGACTGTGTACTCATCTCCACACTCAAACACATAAACACCGAACTGGGTTAACACTTTCTTTTGACACTAAGATGTTTTAAAAGAACTCAAACAAATTCTCTTTGTTTCCAATTTTTTTCAACCCTCTTGTGTTTCATTCCATCCATCCCTCTGTCAAAACAGTCAGTTTAGGGTGTTTTCAGGCTATTCTCCCCCTCTTCCTGTATAATCGTTCAATACTTCAATGTATCTGTGTAACATCTATGTAACATCCTGGCCAGCCCATCTAACCTCTTCTGTTGGGGAAAGACAGAAACACCAGCGTGCACCTGATGCCAGAGAAGAGGAACTCTGGAGCACATTCTCAGCAGCTGTCCCAAGGCACTTGGTGAAGGCCTCTACCGCTGGCGTCACGACCAAGTGCTGAAGGGGATTGCTGAGTCCATCTGCAGTGCCATCAACCAGAGCAAGCACCTCCAACCATCGAAACACCAGATCACATTCATTTGAGCAGGAGAACACCCCAACCCCCAAGCAAAAGCTCAGGCTGGCCTCCAGGGAACAGCGCGTGACTGGCAGATGAGGGTGGACCTGGGGAAACAACTGAGATTCCCAGAAACCATCACAGAGACAAACCTCCGTCCAGACATCGTGCTGTTCTCTGAATCATCAACGCAGGTGGCCGTGCTCGAGTTAACAGTGCCCTGGGAAGAGAGGATGGAGGAAGCTGGTGGAAGGAAAATGGAGAAGTATGCAGGGCTGATGGAAGATTGCCGCAGCCGGGGGTGGCGTGCACGGTGCATGCCCATTGAAGTGGGGAGCAGGGGCTTTGCAGGGAGATCACTAGGCAAGGCCTACAGCCTCTTGGGCATCACAGGAGCACGGAAAAGGAAAGGCATCAGCAGCGCCTCAGAAGCTGCAGAGAAGGCCTCACGATGGCTGTGGACCACAAGGGAGAAGCAGTGGGCTAATAATGCCACTTGGACACAAGCCGGGAATTGATCGCTCCCGGTCGGGTCGCCTGGGTGAGGGGGTCTGATGTTGAAAAACCCAAAACCCCTGATGATCCCAGGTACATCACTGAGGATGTGTGCAAGTGCATCAAAAGATGTATGCTTCAACCAACCATGTAACAGCAGGAGAACAGGATCAGAGTGAATACTTTAGAAGTTGGAAATAATCTAAGGTGCCTCAGTACAGCCTTGCATTCATAGCAATATAGCCATCGCTTTGACTTTAAAAATGTGCAACAGAAATTCTATGTTCAGTGCAATTTTTACATATATTATAGTCAAAGACCTCGTAACTTCAAATGTAAAGAAGCTCTCAGTTAGCATGTCATAGCTAACATCAACCAGTTAATGTTGGCTAAAAAAGGTTGCACAAAAATTTGATGGTTTAGTAAAGAAGTAACAAAAAGCAGGAGCTTCCTCATCCAGCCGGCATGAGATGCTCTGCAGTTAGGTTT
>JAQMCX010000057.1:12084415-12134064 GCA_029814765.1 Acanthurus leucopareius | reverse complement strand
TCATGTACCCTTCATGGAAACCATTAAACAAGACACAAGGACAAAAACACATAAAACTTTAATGTCAGAATCACAGACACTTACAATTTAACATGTGGTCATAATTGACCGTAATTTATTATAACCGGGGAAATTTTGCCAATTTAATTTTTCAACTACTTGTACTTTTTATCTAACAAATAAATTTGAGTGGAAACACACTTAACTTTTAAGGAGCTATAACATTGTGTTTTAAATTCACTTTACTATATAATCTAAGCATTTATGTTGGCTCATTAGACAACACAGAAAATAATTATGTATGTATAAAGTTCGATTCATTTTGTGGTCACTCTGTTATAAAAAGAAAAACAATCTTTAGAAAAAGAAAACAGCTTAGGTAAGCCAGTCATTCGTAAGCCTGCTGTTGAACTGCTGAACTGGTTCTGTTGAAAGCAGACAAAAGGGTTACACTGACCGTGTTTCACATAGCTCATCTTTCACAGGCCTTTCAAAACAAACTGGAAGTGCTGGTTACGCCACTATTCAGTAGCTTGTTTGTTAGCCTGTTTTGTACATCAGAGCAGTCCAACTTCCCAAATATCATCAAGTATTTTTTCAGAAGTCTTCGGCTTCATGTTGTGATACTAAGTTTGCTTCTGATTTATGGAAACAATAGTTCAATCTGGACCAGAAAGACTGCTGAAGGCTTATCCCAGTGTACAGAGTTTTACTTAGTTGCTGTGGACCAGAGTGACAAAGAGAAACAGTGAGCAGAGAGAGATGGCACCGGTCAGCACAGCTTTCACCAGCAGCACTGTCCAACTGCCCAACAGGAAGACATGGACGAACAACCTGAAGGCACAACAGAGACAAACACAATTGTGTCAAAGAACAATGTTGGAGAAAAAACAAACAACACAGTGGCATCGCTAAAACCAACCATCCATCAGAGCTACGGATCAATAGCAAGTTTAGGCAAGAGATTCAGTGATTTTGCCAACCCCTTTGTTGTAAGATTAAAAAAAAATCAATGTCATGCTCAGAATTTTTTTTTTTTTTTTTTACAAGGGAAAATAAAGAAAACAAGTACACAGGCATATATTTGATTTGTCTACACGCTATGGGGAACTCCAACCACCAAAACTGACGACATGAAGAACAGTTTTTACAGGAAGGATATTTCACAAAACAATCTGCTAGTTCCACTGTTTGTCTCTGATCCTTGTAAAACATCAGCACCTTTTTGAGTTTATAATGGATGATTAACAATGTGTGCTATGATAATTAAAGCTGCAAGCAGCGTTGGTCGGGACCTTGCGCTCTGGCCTGTTGCCTAGGCCTGGTCCCAGCATCCAGTGCATTTAAATTTTGAAGGTTTTTAGGGTTAGTTTTTAAAATGAGGGTTTTCATTTTGAAAGTGTTGTGGGTTTTAGTTTGAAAGCCGAAGGCATGACCCATGTGAGCTGGTCAAACTGACATTAGCCTTGTCAGGTGTGTTAGGATGATAAGTAACTGCAGCGGGATATAAGTAAATACTAGTTCCTTTTAATCGATAGAACAATCAAACCACACCTTTTTGAAAGGGTTCTTCTTCCACATAGCTTTAGATACAGACTTCATTCAAACTTTAAATGAGTCAAAAGACTTTGACCTATAAATCTTGTATTTGTATGTTATTTCTGTCTTTACCATGTTTGAGATATTAGAGTTTTAGTTTTATTTTGCTCCTCCTCACATTTTATAATGGGTGTGTATTGCGGAATCTCCCGGTATCTAGAGTGAGTCACATGACATCTAGAGTACAGGAGGGGAGAAACTTAAGTAAAAATCTGGGGAAGCAGTCGGACTCATACTTCAGGATGTATGGGTCTCAGTTGGACGCAAGTTCTTGAATTTGTCCTATTTGGGTCTTTACAACTGAAGCTTTAAACCCCTGAAAGAAAGCTGGCGCTATTTTTGATCTCTGTCATTTTGAAATGCAATTGCTGACTTCGTGTTTGATTAAGGTCAGGGGTGTCAGTGGGTGATTTGTAGGTCTTGATGAGACAAAACATTAAGTTTTGATTTGATCCCTCAAGGACAATCCCACTGGCTGTGGTGACTGTTTTAGGGTCTCTAGGTGTCACTGGAGATCACATTTTGGCTCTCTGGGGGTTAGTATTTACATTTTATAAAAATGCCCTCCAGGCAAGGACCCTTGCAAAGCTAAAAGAGTCCTTGACTTATAGGCTCAGTCCCCAATAAGAAGCAGAGGAAAGAAAGAAACAGTAGGGTCCTACATGTACGTGTGTTTATTTTTTGCTGCAAATTAAATAAAATGGATTAAGTCAATTTCAATTACTTGTTTTTTACATGTATTTTACTATTCACTCAATTTTATAAATCATTTAAGTTGCTTTCTAACTTAGTTTCTCTGTATATTTAATGTACCTTTTACGACTGTTCATGTTTTTGTGTAACTAGCACCATCCAGTGGTTTAATAATAAGCAGCCACCAGACAGGAGGCCAAATCCTGCTTGAGCTGATTATTCTCTTTTACCAACAGCTTTCCATTTTACAAACTCATCTTCACTTTCATGCTCAAACTTAGATGAGAAGATTCACACCGCCTCATGTCTGTCCAATGAGAATAGAACAACAGCTAAAATGATGTTTGAGTAACTGAGCATAACTAAGTTACACTCTAAATTTGAGCTCCAGCTGTTTACTTTTCAACGATATTAGCAAACATTATGTCCCTGAAGACACAGAACCTGTTCAGTCTGTCTTCCTGAGGGTGTGTGTACGTGTATGTTGAGTATTTGTGTGTAATGTAAGACTTACTCCATTAAAAAGGCCTTATAGACACAAAGGGCCAGCAGCACAGTAACAGGAAGCCTGAAGCTCTTTGGAAGGTCGTAACGCGTGAACATCCACACCACTGCTGCCATGGCAATATAATGAACCTATAAAAATAGAGAAAGGATAACTGGGTTTTTTCACACTCGGGTCCAATCATACAAACATTGCATTATATTTCACAGCTACAGCTGGAATATTAAAAAGGGAGATAAGCAGAGAGGAAGCACTTTAAGAATTCAACTTAAAATTAAATTAAACTTTAAGAATTAAACTTGTTATCTGGGCACAGAGGCGTTGTAATCTCTTCTGTAGAAAAGTGCTGTCAAAAAGGTGAGCAAACATTAAAAACAGAAAATGTAGAAGAAGAAATACGAAATTTAAATGAAAATAAAATTGATGGACTTGAGATGGGAAATTTGTTTTAAAGAGTGAAAATCAAGGCTAGAAGATTAGAAAGCAGACAGAGAGGAGTAGTTGCAGAATATGATAATCACTCACCAAACTAATGTTTGAGTCAAAGCTCATCTGGATGTATTTCCAGTCAAACTCAATCCCTCTGGCGCCCACCCACAGAGGAAGACACCTGAAGATCCACAGCAGGACACAAACAGTGAGAATCAATGTTTACATCTGAACAATAGTTTTCCAAAGTAAAGCTTTTGTTTCTGCTGTTGGAAAAAAGTGTTACTGCTTACCTAGACATCACAAGTTCTGCTGTTGCCCAGCCCATGGCAGCCACCATGATCTTGTACTCTCCTTTACCAGCATTACGAGACATAACAAGGTGGAGGCCCAACAAGTCTGCCAGGTCCACTGTTGCCTTCATGAATTCCTGGAAAACAAATTAGCTTGTATTGTGACAGAGTGCAAACTCTTACCAAATGTAAGAATTTTTAAAATCTTATTTTCTGTTGCTGGTACTTCGACAGCATTTTAAAAACTCACCCCTACAAAATCATAAACTCCAGCTCCTCCTTCCCATGTGGGGAAAAATGTGGCTAAAAACAGCATCTGAAACATCAAAAGGAGCAAACCCTGATTAAACACTCTGATGCACAAGGAAGCTGATGGCATCGCATTTTGTGCTTTTTTCCTGCAATCTGTCCGACTCAAATTTATTTATTTTATTACAAGGACTTTTAAAATGACAAAAGATTGTTTGATCAGACTCAGTTACCTTACATAGCTGGACAAACAGGTAAGTTGCTCCAGCCTGGACACATCTCCAGAAGGCATTGTACTCTGAACTATGAGTTGAACACACAAGCAAAGAGTTAAACAAAAGAACTGTAACATTTGAGTGCACAATATGAAAAGTTATCATTAGACCAGGCAGTTAGAACAGAAACTGACAATTTGGGATGCACTGTTTTAAGACTTGGGTGCAATAATAGTGACAGACACTAAAGTTATGCTGATTAGCAAAGTGTTGCCAAATCCAAGAGCACTCTACACTGTTCTAAGAAGATTAGGTGGACCCCCTCCCAAACCTCTGACATTAGTAAGCAGATTATTAACAGACTTCTTAGTGTCTGAGCATGTGTTGCCACAGCAAAGGAATATGCAAGAAACCATATAACAATAACTCGTAATTTATCTTCAGAGGTAATAATTTCATGTGATACAGCACAGCTTTTCGCTTTCAATCATATCCACCAACTATACTTCACTGGCCATGACTGGACTCATGGACATCATACGCATGCAAAGCAAGGCATCATCTCCCACCCATGTTGCAGATCCCTGATTAAAAAAGACACTTACAGGCCACTGCACTTGTAAGTTATAAAGTAAGGAAAATACGCGAGGGCAAAACAGTTCCCGAAGTGAAACAGTGTCATGATGTCTGGTCACAAATTCAGCTCCCTGAAAAGAAAGAGAGGCATGGAAGGTAGGACTTCAGAATGTTGAATCAACAATACATTTTTTTTTATTTTTTTTTTGCAGGTTTATAAATTAGAAAAACAATTTTGACACACAAATCACAGCCACAGTGACACCTCACGATGTTCTGCCCAAACAGAACATTTTTGCCGATTGTTCTTTGTGACCTACTTGACGATTGTTTTCATCACGCGTGTGACAACTGATTGTTGGCTTATTCAGTATCATTTCATTTTTTAAAAATCAATAACAACTGTGCTTTGATGGACATCCATTACAGCTCTGGATGATGTTAAATTAATGTACATCATAATATTTGAGGTACAGGAACAAATCTATGTAGCCTAACAAGCTAACAGGCCGATTTACAGCATTTGTAATTCAATAACAAGTCTGTAATCATCACGTAATATTTTTTGCGGGTGTCTTTTTTATACACTATCTGAGTTATAACGATGTCATGAAGAAATAATCTGTATATTAGCTAGCTATGCTACACTCCCGTCATGTGTATGTGACAGACACGTTTCTGCTATTAGCAAAGAAGACCTTGAGATATTTTCTCTCTTTCGAGTTTAATCATAAAGCTGTCTTTCACAAAGATGTTATTCAAAATACATGACAAAAACGGTGAAGAAACGCTTTTCGGAAGAGGCCTTACTTGTTTTGGAGAGCCGAGGAGAAGCGAACTGTCGTGCTACAACTGTGTGATTGAATGACAAACGGAAGTAAGTTTGGTTCAACCTCGAAATGCTTCCGACGACAACGACACCGGCACACGACAGTGTTTTCCACCAGATGCTCTTCTCTATGTGCTAATCCTGACCCTAGCATGATCCTTTAAATATGCATATATGTAGGCTTGAGAGAGAGCTTATAATGATGTGAGAGAGTTTTAAGCAGGGATGACAGTAACTAATTACATTTACTCTCGTCATTAGAACTACGTCGTTTTCCAATGTACTCCTACTTTTTGGGAATTTTCTTTGGGATCAGTAATTTTACTTTTACTTGTGTACTTTTTTAAATCAAAAACATATTACTTGAAAACAAAAGGTTTATTAGGTATTGTTGAACAGGTTTGATTTTAAAGTTAGGGTTCCCTTTTCCTTTGTGTAACTTTAATTTTTTTTCTACATTGTAATTATAATATGTATAGCCTGCTACAAAAATGATAAATTCGGTATGAAAAGAAGATTCACTCAATTAATTCATATTAACGGACAGTCCACGTTACCTGTCCACAGGTAACAAGTAAAAGAAAAAAAAAACGGGTAGGAAAGCTGTCATTGTAGTGATAGTGCTCTTTTAATAATGTTTCCTTAAAGTCAATGTTGACGAGCTAGCTATCTGAATTTATCCAGTTCTAAATTGGGTTAATATATACTATGGACATGGCATAACATGGCACACTTGCACATTAAAAACACAGTGCTTTATAGTAGCAACAAAGAATAGAAAATTAATAATAAAGCAAACATCATAACATAAAACCACAAAATGACTAAAAATAATTACAATAAATAACATCAGTTAAGAAAAAGCAGTGTGTAGGCCCATATTATATCAAGGTTTTTATTGAAATGAATAATGCAAAATGTGACAACTGAATGACAAGCAAGATCTCTCAAACCATATCCAAGGAATAATAAACATTAAAAGAAAATAACTTGAGGCAAACACTTTATTTAGTTCAGACTATCATGGAGTCTGTGAGCTAATCGAGGACAGTATTTGCTGGGAGAATTTACCTGGAAAGCGTCGCATTGTTTTTATAATACTCGTTAATAAAGAGTGTAGTTAGAAGACTTAACCGCTAGATGGTAATAAGACGCGCTTTTGTCTCGTCTGCTGGTGGAATTTAACAGAAGAGGAAGAAGTACATTTTGTTGTCGCTGCCCGATGACGTACTAAATCTGCGTGACCGTGAGCTGTTTGACATGTTTGTAGAGAAGGAAGCGTGCCGACAACAAACATGTTGAATTTAGCCGCTTTAGTGAACCGACTCAGATGCTCTTTGCTACAGATTGAAAGCAGACTTCTGCAGGCGGCGGGACTGGACGGACAGCTGGGTGAGTTTACTGACGGATGGTAGCTAACGTTACTGCTAATTGTAACAATCTCTGTCTATGACACACACTACACACTGTATCTCAATCTGGTTTAATTTTAATTTAAGCTTCATCCAAAGTTTAAACTTGCTACCTCTGTCTACCAGAGTGCAGTGTCCTCTCAGGTGTCATTCTATATTCTGATCTTTCTTCTTGCATGAACCAGGCTTATTGATTTGACTTGCTGTGATAAAGGAGTAATGTCCATCTTGTGTGCAGCTCCGGCGCTGGCAGTGAATGGCCCCAGCCTTGTGCCTCAGCTCAGCAAAGAGGATGAGCTTCAGGAGCAGCAGAGCCCGGAGCAGCCCCCCGGCCTTCTAGACAGCATCCTGTGGATGGCAGCACCAAAGAAGAGACGCACGATAGAGGTCAACCGCACCAGAAGGAGAGCTCCTGAAAAACTCCTAAAAGTCCAGGTACACTGATCAGGCCCATTCCAGGATGAAAGCTTCAGTAGCCCCGAAGCCAACTTACATAGAGGGCTGCCTGTCTATTCTAACTGGTTGGGAATGATTGGCAGATGTTTTGTGAAATTAGCTGGAACTCTTCCCTGTTTATATTTCATCTTATTGGCCTTTACTTTGTGCCAAGTAAATCATCAGGAAATACAGTAGCTCAATTTAATCACAATATGTTTTCTAAAATATAATAAAATGTCCACTCAGATATAGACGAATAACATGCTGCTCTGACAGTTTACCTCGTTCTTTACTTCTCATTCGTTACATTAGTTAGACCATTTAATACTGATCAGTAATAATTTTGCTCAGCATTCCATAATGGATGCAATTGCCAATAAGTTGCAAGAGGGCGTTGATGCCCAGTTTCCACCTGTCTCACTCTCTGTCTCCCTCTCTCAGACCAGCATTGAGCCGTGTCCTGAGTGTGGCCACTTGAAGCAGAAACATATCCTGTGTGGCTTCTGTTATGCCAAGGTGTGCAAGGAGACTGCTCTGATTCGTCAACAGATAAAAGCAATGGAAGGTGGCCCACTGAGGGCCCCAGCTGTGGAGAGTGTAGTCCTGTATGAGGGTGAGACACCAAGCCAGCAAGACAAAGACAAGAGGATTGTGGAGAGGGCCAGAAAGAGGCCTGCCTGGTTCAGCTCATGATGCTGAGGAATAAAATCTGTGTGGGACACAAACCTTCAGTCTGACACAGGTCTGGTCACATACACGCTGTTGCTTTTATTTTGGATTAACAACATTTTGTCATGTCAGGCATTCAGTAAATAAAAGAGTTTTATTTATCTGTTTTGTTTATGGTTAAAATTCCATTAAAGGACTGCTGGTCAGCATTGACAGCAGGAGCCTTGATACATTTTGACCCACCAAGCTTAAAGTCTCTACATCTCTCAGTGAGCATACTGTAACCTGTATATCATCAGTGTGTGGGTAGAAGACAGGCTGCAGGCCTTTGGACTTTTTTGTATCAGACATTGTGGTGTTATTTCTTTGTCATTATGTCAAATAGCTTTCAGACTGTTGGATTTTCAATTGAGAGACATTTTATGTGTAAAATTTGAAGGTTTGACAATAAACTGAAAAACATTAAAAATTACTTTGACTGCTTCTAGTTCATGATACAGTTAGAAACAGTAAAACTGTTTTTATTTACTCTGCTCCAGTGCTATTGGCATTATATGAATAGAAGTACTGAGAGTATTAACATACTCCTTTTTATTAAGACTACAACTTTTATCAGCCTCAGATTAGACCTGATTTTTTGGTCCAATTCCAATGATCTGTTCGTAGGGACAGAAATTTGGCTTCTTGGTCAAAGATAGGAAATCTGATATCTTGTAAATGAACACGAGTATCATCATAAAATCCTTAGTCATATTGATTAACATTTGTGTCAATTGTCGACTTGTGATGATTGTGAACTTAATACGATGGCACTTTTGTTTATAAAAGTACCTTAATGTTGCCACAGCAACATCCAGGAGTCGAGCTTTATCATCAAACCGGAGTCATGTAATACCGGCTCTTGTGCTTCTGGAACAGACTGTTTTCGCTGGGATGAGTCCAGCATTCCTTCCACTGCCTCAGTCACACCATCCACCCTCTGCTTCAGTTTCATCTGCACACTTTCATGAAAGTGGGTTTTGCCAAAGTCCCCACAACGACTCTGTTAATCAAGGCGATACTCTGATAAAGTAATATTCTGTCAAGGAGCTTCAAATGATGACACAACACAAAAATAAGCAATCTGCTTACAGAGGCGTTACTCTTCTCTGTAGAAATAAATAAAGCATCACAGACTTGCAGTTTGGAAAAAGCTTCCTGCAAACTGAATGACTTCACAGCAAGATACAACCAAAGAACTCCAGATAGCTTTCTTTTGCATGGTGCCACGGCTCTTATCCTGCAATGTTTATATGCCCTGGTAAGTATTTAGTGTTAATCCAGCGATGACTTTGACCTGCCTCCCAACCTTTTTTTCTCATCCATCATAACAACTAGAATAAAATGACACTGGGAGCACATCTAATCCCTCACAATCCCTCCCTCTGTCTCATTAGCCCACATTCACAAATGCACAGTGACAATGTTGATCGAGGACTTACCTAAAATTAAGTCAGTCACAGTAATTTTTCCAGTCTTTAGCCTGTTTTTGACTGAGAAACTGACATAACTTTGGACTAATGAATCGATTAAAACTGTCAGTCAGTGATCTAATTGCCCTCAGCTGTTTCCTTCCTGTGACATGTGGTCAATGTGAGAGACATCTGAGGAGCACAGGGATATTTTCTCTGACCTGATGGGATGAACCCTGGATCCACGTCATTTTGACACATTAGTCATTCCATATTTCTGTCAGCACTTATGATATGGATGCAAACACATAAATCACCGCAAAATTGTCTACACATGCACATGATCAAAGCCAAGCCATAAAAAAAATCGAGAAATACATAGGGGTTTGTTACAGTTAAGGTTGTTGGATGATGATTTTTTTTATCCACACATGTCCACATGACATACACATACACACATATGCCCAGTAAATGAAATGGGCAATAAAATTCCATCTGAACTCATCTGGTTGACTCGTGTTTCAGAAACAGCTAAAGTTCATTTTCAAATGAAAACTAACCTTCAGGACGGCTGATGTAAGGACATTCACTTCATTCACTATAAAGCGATGTGGAGGACTAAAAATAGAAACAAGACTTGATATTTAAGACATTGCCCAGCACACACACACATCTCAGACTACCTGGCACACACAGAGACACACACATTGATTAAGACAACAGGATTTGATCTCTTGTTGCATGTTTCCTTTGAGTTTTAAGCAAATCGCTTAAGAAACAAGAAAAAGAGGACGTTTGTCTTGGCACGTTCGGCTTTTTACATCAAACTTACTGACATTTTACACTTCACACTCCATCACATCATGCACTGTGTGAGCAGAGGAGGCTGCTACCTGGTGAACTCCTACTGTGATCTTCAGGAGGACAACCAGTGGAAGAAGGAGAGCTACCAAGCATGTTGGCTGAGCCTGGTCCTTGAAACAAGACCGCAGTACAGGTAAGTGGCTCTAATTGAAAAGTGAACTTTGCAAAGTATTTGTAGATTTATACAGTGAAATGCTCAGTGTGGTGATGTAACAAGAGGCCCAGCGTGTTGTTACTGTAAACACATGACTTAGACAAACTCTGTTTTGACTTCAAACAGTTATTCACACACAGCAGGGCTGAAAACTGCTGCCACACTGCCATGTTTGGACTGAAACATTCAAGCAAGTTGCACTTCATGACCTCATCCTGATCAGTGACGTCACTCCAGGGTTTTTTTTCCAGGTTTTTCAGTAAAGGAAAACACTTACAATACATAATATGGTCTGGTCAAAAAATGCAAACGTTTTATCTAACCAGAAGCAGTGAAGCAGCAGTTTTCTTCTTGAGTCATTTAGCGTGGACGTCTATAGTCTATAAGCTATTTGGAAGAATCTGTATAACATATGAAGATCACAGCACCACTTTTACTTTAATGTGTCACATAGACTGAATTAAAAACCCTTTATCTGGTGTTCCAGGCTGACTCTGTCAGAGACGGACAGCATTCATAAACAGAGTTACAAGCAGCAACAGGTGGTCCACTTCATGGTCCACAGGAGCCCCAGCCAGACACTGAGGCTGGGTAGTGACAGCAGAGCCATGACAAAACACCAGCTACCCTTCTCCAAACCAAGCAGGGTTTCCTATCCTGCCTCAACCACCTTTGAACACATAGAACAGCAGCCAGTCACATCGGGGAATGAAAATAAAGAAGTTATTAAACAGGAAGTGACTGACATAACCCAGGAGCTCAGCAAGCCGGCCGGAGTGGACTTCAGAGCCTCGAGCCTGATGTCCTCACCGAGGGAAATCTCTCATCAGATGCAGAGGAGAGAGTGAGGGATATTTAAAATCACAGTTCAGATAGTAAGACACATCATAATTTACACATTAGTACATTTTTTATTGCTGTCAAGTAATAAAGTACTTGTATAAAGTATCTAAACCGTGACTATTGAAAAAAATTTACCTCCTAATAATGTGCCTCACAACTAATTGTTTTTCTGTATAACACTTTGATAACTGCGAAGAAACTTGATGTTTTTCATGTTTTCTTTACCAAAGACATGTATTGTATATTTTACAATTTTACAAATGTTTTCCTGATTAAATTACGAAATAACAGCCTATAAAAACTGTGGAATTATGCTGAACTTACAGTGTAAAATGTATTGATATACTGTATCAAAAATATAAACACATTCTGAAACCAGTTCTTTACAATTATTGTATACTACGTTTTAAAACAACTACACCTTTGATTTTCAATTCTTACAAAGCCTCATGGAACAGTGTCTGAAACCTCATTTAGTCTCAGGATTTACAGTCGGGTTAATGATCATCCTGTTTGCACGTGCGCTAGGTTAAGGTTGGTACTTTTGAAATGATATAGTCATTTCTGTCTTTTCCAGTTACATACTGTTGTTGTTTTTAAATGTATGCATTATGAGCTACTACTTAGCTACCTTATTAAATAACATCATTTAGAATGCAAATCCATTGACAGCACCCCCCTGTGGTAGGACAACAAAATCACAAAGAGACCATCTTTGAACTCATATTGTACTTTGGTAAATTCAGCTGAATTGCTGAGATTCTAAGAAAAAACGAGACGAGTCTGGAACTGACCAAAAATTTATTGGGAGGATTTCACAGAGTTGTTAGAGTCAGTACATTTGTAATAGTGGTATTACATCCAGGACTTAATCACAAAGTTATGGTTAAGACAGTTTAGAGAGGCTTTGTAAAGTGCTACAGCATTGGGTAACCCTTTCAGAGCAGTGTAGTGTGAAGTGAAAGGGTGCTGTTGACTATTTTAGCTGCAGTATTGTGATAAGGTGCTGCAGTACTGAGCACTACTTTGAGATCTATGTCCTTATTTGGATACACATGCACCTTCAGTGTTCTGCCTCCCAGTTATTAACCCCCCCCCCACAAACCTATATTGAAGAAAAACAAAAGAAGAAAAACAAAGCAGGAGATTGAAAACATAAAAATTATTATGAGCTTTACGCCAGGTGTCATAGTTGGCAACACACATCAGAGTGTAAGGAGAGATGTCTTGGATAATGGGAAAAACAAATGTATGGACATAAGTTTGGGTAAAAAACATGAAAAAAATCACATATCATAAAAAACATCTTGCACAATAACTCACTGACATATCAGTGCATGATTTCAACACATTCTACAGAATGTGTTCGTTTTCCTGTCTGTTCTACCAGTTTTTAATGTGTTTATTTATTTTTTTCCTGAAGATGTGTGTGAATTATCACATCACATTAGGAGCAGCTGGAGCCCCAAAAACATACAGAGACAGAGGAACCAAAATTTCCTTAAATTTAATATATGCACTGAGAAGTAATTCATGGCACTCAGAGAAAATGGGTTAAACTGACACAAGTATTTTGACAAAGTTTTCCACAGGGCTAAAAGGAAAATATTACTAAGGTGGAGTATCCAATATGGACATCACCTTAATGATATTAGTGCATTTTTATCATTAGCCTACAAGCTTTTCACGCAGTGTTAAATCAAAGCTAATAAGTCCAACTGAAAAACCTTGGAGAAACATTGTATTTTAGCATGCTCAACCTGACAAAGCCATCGGGGGGATTAAGGGTAGAATTTTCGAATGCTGAACATTATCTTGTTGGGGTTACCTTTTGTGTGTTTTCATAGCATCGCTATCAAGCAAAGAGAATTGCACAGAGTGAAAAACACATGGACTTTCCCTTCCTGGTCCATTCCCTTTCAACATTCTTTTTAGTCAAATGAAAAAACACCAGCTTGTGTTTGTCTTTTGTCACTTTGTACGAGGCTGGATTTTCCCTCTTAGTATGGCTTCTTCAGCTCTCTTGTATTTCTGGACAGTCACCTGCAGCTGCCAGTATTTGAGATACACCCACATGAGGCTCCCATTCTTCCTCCTGTCCACGTTTAACACGTCTGCGCAGTGTTTATCCCTCTTAAAAATATCCCTTAGGTCAGACTCTAGATCCAGTTCTGCCCCAATAGGTTCTTTGACAACCTTAAGCAGCATGTTTTTCTCCATCTCCAGCCGCTGTTCTTTAGGTTGGACGTAGGAACAGTAGGCGTTCTGGCGCTCCACAAGCTGAGACTCTAGTTCTTTTAGAGTTGTGTTGGCTCGATGGTACCAGTCATTGTCTTGTTCCAGGGCTTGCTGCAGCACAGCTCCCGCTGCACCAGATGTCACTAGCCTTTGCTTCTCTGCCTCCAAGGCCTCACGCTCCTTTAAAGGAAAACAACAGTTTAGGTTGTGCAGGAGATGCTACAGGTTAGAGGAGAAACATGCATAATTACAGAGATGGATAGCCAAGGAGGGAGCAACAGATTTTACCTGCTGTAAGTGTTTCCTTTCTTCCATCAGCTGCTGGCTCTGTGAGATCAGTGCCTGCTTGTAGCCTCTCACCCTTTGTCTCTCCTTCTCCAGCTCCAGCTCTAGTGTAGCTGCTGCCCTGCGCCTCTCTGTCAGCGTCTCTCGATATCGGGCCTCCATCTCGTTTTTAATTATGGACACATCCTTGTCATACTGAGCTTTGACCTTCTGGATTTCCCTCTGAGACTCCTTGGTCCAGATCCAACCTGGAGGCACAGTGGGGGATATACACAGAATAGAGAAGAAATTTTTCATTTAATGTATGAAAGTAAAACTGATTTCTTGATTTCAAAAGCCTAGAAAAGTTTGGAAAATGTGTCTGCTGTGTCACTGGTTTGAAAAAGATTGAAATACGAATGCAACAGTGTGTCATTGTTTGGAGAAACAGAAAATCCTAGAGCCATAAGGACATACATATTTATTATATTTTTACAAAAAAATATGTACTTTCCAGGAAGAAAACTTCTAATACCATATATTGATGAAAACAATGGAATCTAACACAAACTCATCTTGCTTTGCACGAATTGGCCACGTACTTGGCTGCAAACAGAACAGCCAAAAGATTTCTCCCGTGTGTTACATACAGACACACACTTCCAGGCACATTTCCTTGTGTAACTTACGAAACGCAGCCAGTCCAAGCATGGGAACCAGCAATGCGTAGTTCCATTGGTTGCCATCACCGCCCCCCGCCCCCCTTCCTCTAGGGTCTGGTTGGATATTCCATCTGGGGGGGTCATTCAAGTTGTTCATCGAGGCTTCTGTAGCATACACACGGGGCAGAAGAAAACATAATTCATAACTTAGTGCTTTAGATAAAATACATGATAAATGTTTAAATGTAGCGATACTGAATGACTTTAAAATAACACCTCTCCCATTGACGCTGCAGTAACAATCAGTCTTAGACGTTATCACTAGTTGCCACTAGCTGCAGTAAATGTTAACAGCACACGTTGCATCTAGAAATCCTTGTTATTAAAATACCTGTATGATCATGGAGGAGGTATTTGCGAAGTCTTAAATGTTATGCAGATTCGAGTGTCTCGATTTTTTAGCTTTATAGAAAGAAGCTGCTTTAAAGGTGGATTCGTTTAGAAGCTATAGATATGCTTGTATGGGGGTTCTGAAGCTGGGTTGTAAATACGCCGTAAATAAAAAAGTTTCTTAGCGTTTAGCGTATTAGCATATACGGAAACACTGCGGCAGATAGCAACAGCAGCACTAGTATGACATGACTTGTAAGGTTTGACAGCCTAGCTAACCGCGAGCTAACATGCTAGCTAACACTTTAGCTCGCTGGCCCTTATTCGCTAGAGTACCTCTATAAACAAAAAAAAGGGGAATTGAAAGCGCTGTAACTCTGACTTCGACTCAGTAAATGTCAATTATGAAAATGGTGCTGTGTCTCACCTTGAACGAAAAGTCTAGGTCACTTATACATTTGTCCCTGCTGCACAGTCAGGTTATACAAATTTAATGTTGTAGCAGGTCAAGTACACTGAACGAGGGAAAATACTGAACATATATTTTTTCATAAACAATAATGTGTGTGAAATTATAGTCCGAGTAAACTGATTTGTATTGTTTATAGACGTAAATGTGGTTTAATAGATACAGGAATGCCAATAAGTGTTATTTTATAAAATAATCATTAGGAGATGAATAAGGGATACCCCCGTTTTTCGGGAAAATGGTTTGGTCCAGTGCAACAGAAACCTCCACACTGCCTCTGAGTCAGTGATCGGTCCTTCAACTGACAACATGGCGAGCGTTCGTGCTGCGTCCCGTCTCCTCTCTAAGAGAATACTGTCTAAAACAAAAGCAGTGAGTAGTACTATAATTGCATTTTAAATATTTGACGCAATAATATGCGATCTTTTTATCTGTGACCATTTTCTCTGAAACGCTGAAAGTAAGAATGTTGCCACCCTACCAGCTTTCGTAACGAACAGATTCTGACTTGCGTAACTGTGTTATGTAGCTTAGGGTGTTTCAATGTGACACAATGAAGAAAAGCATTTTTGCGGGTCTAACGTAATATTACATGTACTTATATCATATGTTTTTCACATTATGAATAAGGAGTAAGTTTTCAGTTGACTGTCGACATTATTAGGCTATTCATGTGTGTTTACAACTATCACTTTAGTTGCCCTTGTGGCAAACGGTTTTAGCTAACGTAAGTGTTAGCTTGCAAAATGTAAACGGTATTCAATGAAAACCTCTTTAAATGCAACTTCAGATTAGGGTTATCCTATTATAGCACCGTAGGTGATTATAAACGATCATCAAATTCAAAGTGCGTCGTAAAATTTGCAAAGTGATGTAGGTAGAACATAAAAGCATTACTTTGTACTGTCATGAGATAAATTTAAGGCATATACCTGCAGATTTGCTTTTTTGCGTTAGGAAACATTTTATGCTTACTGACATAGAGTTTGTAATAATACGGTAATTAAGAAGCCATCGGTGTAGTCAACGTCACTTTTTAAAGTTACTTTTTTGCTGCTTTTGATATTTTTTTTCAGTCATATAAATTATTATGTTTTTTGTCAGGTTCCTGCAGCTGCCGTTCAGGGTTCCAGGAACTTCCATTTCTCCATCTACGGCAAGAAAAAAAATGCCAAAGTATCAGATGATGTAAGTCACGTTTGCTCTTGTTTGAGGGTCAGAATTTCAGAGGGTTTTATGTTTACATGATATGATATGATATGAGGTGATATGATATAATATAGGACTGAATATGGGTAGAAATGTGAGTTAGTATGTATAACATTTGTTTATCACAGCATCTTGTGTCAATCTTAATTTTTTTATACCTTTACAATGATACACAGTAAAGCCTAAAACTGGCATTGAATCCTCCTCAATCCCCACCTTTCCTAACTGAAGCGAGAGATTCAGTTTCCACTACATGCAAGCTGCTCTGGAAAGTTTGCACAAGAAGTTTGACAGTAACGTCTCACCTTCATTGTTTTCAGATCTCGACTCAATACCCAGTTGTCGATCATGAGTTTGATGCTGTGGTAGTTGGAGCTGGAGGAGCAGGACTTAGAGCAGCTTTTGGCCTGTCAGAGGCTGGCTTCAACACTGCCTGCATTACTAAACTTTTCCCCACTAGGTCTCACACTGTCGCTGCACAGGTATGTAAATACATTTTATGTGTGGTCACAATCACTTTTATTTTAGATTTGTATTTCATCAGGCTTAAATCATTCTACATTTATTACTCTAGATATACAAAAAAAATCCTCAGTACAGAGTTGTAAATGCAAATCTGAACATCATATATAAATGTAAAACCAGTAGTGCTGTCTTTTTACTTATTGATTGAATTACAACATGTATTAACCTGGTTTAAAGGGTGGGATCAATGCAGCTCTGGGAAACATGGAGGAGGATGACTGGAGATGGCACTTCTATGATACAGTGAAGGGATCTGATTGGTTGGGAGATCAAGATGCTATCCACTACATGACAGAGCAGGCTCCTGCAGCTGTAGTGGAGGTAAGGTTTTGTACATGCACTACAGTAATTCTGCTAGCTGACAATTACTGCCTTTTTGGCACCAAAGCAGGAAAATCCAGAGAAGGTAAACCATTCAGTTAAAATATATGATGTTTATTTAGGGGAGGGGACCAAAACATTTCGCTTTTTTTTCCTATTCTATCTCAAAATATAATATACTTGAAAATAGATGAATTATCACATATTTTAAGTCAGGAGCATATTTTCACAAAACCTTACTAGCATGGTGTAATGTAATTGTAATGACCTTAAACTGGACATAAATGTTCAATATAAAAATTGCTGCATAAAGCTTAAAGTTGTTGTAGTTTTGTTTTGGTTTTGTTGTCATTTCTGTGTTGTTTTATGTGACTTCAATTGTAATGGGACAGTGTGTCTTGGTATTTTCTCGGCCTGTTAGGGAGATTTAGAAGGCAATCAGATCTCATTTTGTCACTGTGTGGGCTTTGCATCAGACCATTAGAATTCCACAAACATATATGTTACACTGCAGCAAAGCTTACCCTAATATGTCTATACCTTTTCCTCAGCTGGAGAACTTTGGTATGCCGTTCAGCCGCACTGAAGATGGGAAGATCTATCAGAGGGCTTTTGGAGGTCAGAGTCTCAAGTATGGAAAAGGAGGCCAGGCCCACCGTTGTTGCTGTGTAGCAGACAGGACAGGACACTCTCTACTGCATACACTTTATGGAAGGGTAAGCCCACACACCCATTCTCTAGCTTTTCTATGACATAATCATTTCATAAACAAACCTTTTTGTGTGTGTGGAGGACCATTTTACTGTAGTTAATGTAACTTTCTGCTCACCTGTTCTCTCAGTCGCTTCGTTATGACACCAGCTACTTTGTTGAGTACTTTGCCCTGGACCTGCTGATGGAAAATGGAGAGTGCAAAGGAGTGATCGCTCTCTGCATGGAGGATGGATCCATTCACCGCTTCAGATCTCAGAATACTGTCATTGCTACTGGGTATGCTACCAATCACTGTTTGCAAAAACATAAAATTGCTCTGTGTTTTGAAGGTGCTTTGTAGTCATTTATAGTTCAATCTAGTAAACCATTTTGCTCGTGAAAATTTATCTGAGTGAGTTATGTCTGTTTCTCCAGGGGTTATGGAAGAGCCTATTTCAGCTGCACATCTGCCCACACTAGTACTGGAGATGGAAATGCAATGGTAACCAGAGCTGGCCTGCCCTGCCAGGATTTGGAGTTTGTACAGTTCCACCCAACTGGTAAGAAACGGTCTCATATTAACTTATTAAACCCTGGTCATTCTATCAATGACAGTTCAAAGTCCATTTTTTATTGTGTAGCCTTGAAGCTGTGATAAGATACTGTACAAACAATGTAGACCGTTTCGTTCTCAGTGCCGTTTCCATATGTCAAGTGGTTATTGCCGTTTCCTTTTTATATATAAATGTTTACTAAGCTTCTTAAATTTACAGTCCCAAATCCTTGGAATTGGACTGGTACTTGAGTCCTTTGGGCATGGTTGTTTACACTGAGTTCCCACAACAAACCTCCCTTACGTAAAGACAAGTGGTCATCTTTATTTTTGTTCCTGCAGGACATCTGACACCAGACTCCTCAGTTATGCATAAAGTGGCCCAGTGATGTGGCCGGTGAGAGGTCACTTAAGCTGAGCCACAGCTCATTGAGATAAAGTGCAGCCTTTTCTTGGCTGTTAATATGTGATGCATCAACTTTGTGAGTTGTTCAAGTTGCTGTCAACAACTCAAATATTTTTTTAAAACAAAATATTATGGTTTTGACTGAAGATTGGAGGGACTCTGTCATCGGCTTGTAAGAAAGGCTCTTTTTTTTGTTAGTCCATGATATCCACTGATGAGAGCACAGAGCTATAATATAAAATATTTTTTATTGTAGAATATAATATAACAATAAAATCAGTAGCTTAAGAAAAGGGTTGAAGGATTGTGTAAATCTCTGCCATCCTGCAAGAGTTTTATATCAGACAAATTGATTACTAATGTTTTTATTCCTTTTTCTATCCAATACACTGAATGAACTTGAATGCTGCAAACAATATGAAGGTAACTAGGTAGATAATTGTCTGGATGCCTTAAGAGGATTATAGGAGTAGTTCAGTGTAGATGCCAAAGTAAACGCACTTATCACTGTTTGGCCAATAAAGCACACTGTTGTAGTTTTTATAGGTGCATTATTGTGTCATAACAATAAAAGTTCTAGGATTTTATGTTCACAGTATTGACAATGTGTTTCATTGGACAACATGTCATTAAAATCTTTGACATCAATCAGGAATCATATTAGGTATTTTCACTGCAAATAATATTGATATCAATTGGTTCACCATAGAACCATTCTTTTGCCTGTCCTATTTATTCATCAATTTCTGATTCACTATCCATTCATAGATGTTTGGAATGAGTTACTCCTGTAACCCACAGGTATGCTGTAGCTGGCAAAAAGCTGCAATTGAAACCCAGAAATAACACAGCTCACTACAACACGCATATGTGGTGTAAATGTTTACAACTGAACTCTGTCTGTTGTGGCCCGTCCAGACTAAATCAGGCATTGCTCTCCTATTTGTGGTTGTTTGACAAGGATGCTTTGGTGCAGCCCGCAATTTTAAGAAAGATCAGGAAGGTCCCACAGTGGAAGTTGAAACAGAGTCAACTTTCGGAGGAACGCACCCAGACATCAAGCTGTGGTGTCCGGTCCGCTGATTGGCTAATCATGCCTAGCAGAACTGAACAACCCTGGAGTCAGGAAGCACAAAGACTTAATTTGCATTTGAAAAAGGGGCCAACACACCCACACTGCCCCCCAAATGTGCATTGATGGCGCTGGATTTGGTCTGAAAACCCCCCTACACTTGCCAATGCAAGTCCCAGCTAACGTGTGAATCATTGCAGGGATCTACGGAGCTGGTTGTCTGATCACAGAGGGTTGCCGTGGTGAGGGAGGGATCCTGATCAACAGTGAGGGAGAGCGCTTCATGGAGCGTTACGCTCCCAACGCCAAAGATCTGGCCTCCAGAGATGTAGTGTCTCGCTCCATGACCATAGAGATCAGAGAGGGCAGGTACGACAAAAATACACATGTGATACAACTGTGCCAAAATAAAGGCTGAAAAATTTAAGTGCACCTAAATCTTCACTTAAAGTTTTATTTTTTGATTTTGGAACAACTGAGTTGGCTGCTTATGTTACCTCTTTGAATCCCTGTCTCTGTTCCTTCAGGGGTGTTGGTCCAGAGAAGGACCACGTGTACCTGCAGCTTCACCACCTGCCTCCACAGCAGCTGGCCACAAGGCTGCCAGGTATCTCGGAGACGGCTATGATCTTTGCTGGAGTCGACGTCACCAAAGAGCCCATCCCCGTCCTTCCCACTGTTCATTACAACATGGGTGGGATACCAACAAACTACAAGGGACAGGTAGATAGTGTGCACAGTCATCTGCATCCACACACAGTCCCTCCTCATTTATTTTTAAGATCTTCACTGTGAGCATCGCCATCAGCAAAGAGACACACCTTTTTATGTTTTTTTTTTTCTCCCATCAGGTGATCACTCATACTGATGGACAAGACAAGGTTGTTCGTGGCCTGTATGCCTGTGGTGAGGCAGCATGTGCCAGTGTCCACGGTGCTAACCGGCTGGGTGCTAACTCTCTGCTGGACCTGGTGGTGTTCGGCAGAGCTTGTGCCCTCACCATCGCAGAGGAGCACAAACCTGGTGAGGGTGTTGATGAGTTCAATGTTCAGTGAGTTCAATGTAGAGTTCAACGTTTCTGAAATTCTTATTTAATTCAAGAGGATTTTTACGCAAAAATTTCTGTTGGAGAAAAAAATTGATGGCATCTTTAGGGAACAAGAAATCACCCTCTGTTTTTTATCAAATAACACCACTACTTTGTCAACATTATTATGTTCTTGTGTTAGTGCACATTGCCTGACTCCCTCAGGAATGACTCTGCTGTCTTGTTTTCTCTTCAGGAGAAAAGCTGTCCCCTCTGCAGCCCAGTGCAGGAGAGGAGTCTGTGGCCAACTTGGACAAGCTGAGGTTTGCTAATGGAAGCATGAGAACCTCAGAGATCAGGCTCAACATGCAGAAGGTACATGCCCAGACGTGAATACAAACACATGATTACGCTACTCCTACCTCACTGCTATTTCAGGTCTCAACGTCCCTCTTGTTATGAAATGGCACGTGTTCAGTTTCCTTCATTAAGGCTCACAGAATGTTATGTAAACAAACATAAATCATCTGTCTCTGCCTTTCTCTACAGACTATGCAGGCCCATGCTGCAGTGTTCCGTACCGGCTCCGTTCTGAAGGAGGGATGTGACAAGATGGATGCCATTTATCAGACCTTGGACAACATCAAGACCTTTGACAGAGGTAATGCACCCCTTGTGTGTATGTTGACAGTTCCTTCCTCCTCTTTTGGCCCAAAGGGGATATAGCATTGAAATCCGACTGGTAAATTAAGTGTGCTCCCCTCTCGTGCAGGCATTGTGTGGAACACAGACCTGGTGGAAACTTTGGAGCTGCAGAATCTGATGCTGAACGCCGTCCAGACCATCCACTCTGCCGAGCAGAGGAAGGAGAGCAGGGGAGCTCATGCCAGGGAGGACTTCAAGGTTTGTTTTAGCATTCTTAATTTGTGTATGTGTGCGGTTTTACTCATTGTCCTTGCAGTTTTTTTCTGTGCTTCCTCTTTTTGTCTGTTCATCTTTTCCATTTATGCCACAATTTTGTTCTCTGCTTTGACCCATTTAGATCATTTTTCTCCCACTGTTTTTTCTAAGCTCATCTCCTTTTGCCATTTGTTCTTTTTTTAAACTGGCTTTTTTCATCTTACTTTCAGGACCGTGTGGATGAATATGACTACTCAAAGCCTCTGCAGGGTCAGGAGAAGAAGCCTTACGATCAGCACTGGAGGAAACACACTATGTCCTATGTCAATCCCAAGACCGGAAAGGTAGCACCGTCTTTAGCATGTGATATATTAGGCTGCTCTAGTGCCCATTACTAATTTCAAAGGACAGTGGAGTCAGTAAATATGATTTGTCTTGTGCTTGATCGCAGGTGACCCTCGAGTACCGACCTGTTATTGACCACTCCCTGGATGAGCAGGACTGTGCCCATGTCCCTCCCGCCATCCGCTCCTACTAAGAGACCCCCTCCTCCTCTCTCCTCCCTTTTTCCCCTTTCCCGTCCCTCCTCTCTCCCCTCACATCCAGTTCACTCATTTATTTACTATTTATGGAGATACCTTTTCTGTAGTAGAGCTGACATTTTGGGTCAAACTATACTTATGGTTGCACATGTATCCATTAGTAGTTAAATGTAATACTGTCTTGCCTTCAGACTTCATCCTTCATGTCAGCTTCCTGTTCCTCTCCTCTGTGTGTGTTATGCCTTGACATAATCTTCTGGCAGCAGATGGATTTTGAGAAGCTTCTTGTGACCTCTCATGCTATGTGAGTTGGTTTTGTGTGCTTAAATAACATAAATAAGACAAGTCGTGACTCTAGCTGAAGAACACAAAAAAACAGGTGCACCACATGGGCTTGGCCTTTTGTGATGACACCACACTCTTGTTTTTTTGTCTTGCATTACATGAAATGCTTCTTTTGTTAAAACTTCTCTCCCATGGCTTTTTGAAGTAAAGAAATCGTGGAAATGATTGTAATTTGTAATGAACATGTGGCCATTAAGCCTCAGAGGGAAGTTTTAAAATATGTAAATATTGCATAAATGTACAATAAACATGGCGAGCTATACAGTTTGTACTTGTTGAAGTGTAAGACAGTCTGTTCTCACTCACTATGGCCTTCAATCTTGGATAATATTTACCTCATGTGATACTTAATGCAGGTTGTCCAAATTTAAAAGTAAATTTTCATCTAGCTCATTTGCAACAGATTATCAGCTGACAGACTCATGTGAGCTCCGTGTCTGTAGTTCTTTACTGTAAGAGTTACCCTATTGAAACAGCTTGATACTTATATCTATTTAGCCACATTATGGTGTCTTGTGTTAAAACAGTGGCTTCTGTAATACATTTTGGTAAAACTGTTACTTAAACTGACAACTTGACATTGAGGATGCATTTCAGGAAGGGAAAATACTCAGAGCTGTTGGAGATATTGGGCTATTTTGCTCTTCCAAAAAAACAAAACAAAACAAACGAACAAACAAGCAAACAAACAGAACAAAAAAAATATATATATACATATATATATTGAGGCACCAACATCAGTTCCAGCTCTTAAGTCCTTGAAGAAGAGCTATAGGAGTAGATATTAGTTAAAAAATGATCTGTGTGATGTAGAATTTATGTAAGTAGTGTTGTCAATTTGGAATTAAGCAAATTCATATGCCATGTTTCTTGTACCAAATCATTGAAAAGGTGACTTAAGGTGACTTTCCTGTTTTAAAGAAAGTTTGAGTTAATTTGCGTTTGGTTTTGCATTTGTACTTATTTTAATATATTTAATAAAGTGTAGTCTATGCATAGAAACAAAAACTCTTGGTTTGTCTTGGTCTAATGGACAGAGGGAAAATACTATGCAGTTTAAGAGCCGTGCACAATTCTGCAAGGTTAAGCTTTGTTCAGACTATGTAGAGACACACTATCTCAAGGTTCTTCAGAAGTGTTGTGACTTGAAGCTTTTATTGTGTCTAGTTCCTGTTGAAAGCCACAGGGGGGCAGCAGAAGCATGTGGTTGAACTAGATGTCCTGCAGCAGAATAATAATGTTGTTAATGAATTGTGTGTGATTCTGTGCTCTCTTGTAATGGCTTTAAGGCATTTTATCAGAGTGCTGTTAAACTACCATGCGGTCGTGCTACAAGGCAGTAATGTGGATTCAGTATGTCCGTAAGACTCCCGCTGTAAACATTTCTTTTAGCTTACTGGAAATTCTGCAGAGGAAGTCAGTAATCACTGAACAAATGCTGAAGTAATCTGAGCCGGTTTCATAACCTGACCAGCTGCCAAAGTCAGACCCAGGAAGGTTCACAGCTAAAAGAGATGGAGGCTCAAATAAAAGGATTGTTATGGAAAAAGAAGGCAGAGCAACATTTGTTCTACCTTTATTGCACTTCTGATGTTTACTCAGTGGTTATGTATGGAATACTGTCTGACACATAATCAGCATGTTATTTCAAGAAACTATGATGCCATCCTGGGAAACTTTCATTACCACACCACTGAGTGAGACACTTCCTGGATAGCAAACTGAGCATATGTGGAGTTGACACGCAGCATTAACGTCAATGCAAAGTGTCTGAGGTTTACCACAGCAAATTTATGAACAGATAGGACCACATACCGAGAGATGTTTAAGTCAAACCGATGTCCGCAGCTTGTTCCTGTCTGAAAAGGATGAGCTCATTGGTTGGTTACTGCATATTGGTGGATTAATAGGAATAATTTTAGTCATATGCTACAAACTGCTATGACTTGTATCGTATCATGTATCTTTTAGCGCTGTAATTCTTTACTTACCCTCCTAGCCTTTTTTCTCGAATTGTGTAAACTAACCACTCTCAACCCCCGGAAGGTGCACAACTAGTTGGCCTTTGAGTGCCATCTAGTGGGGTGCTGAGGCAGTGATACTAGACATGTTGAAGAGTCATTAAAACAAGGCAACTGGACTATTTTGAATTTTTGGGAAGATGTTTCACTTCTCATCCAAGAAGCTTCTTCAGTTCCAAAGGACTGGTTGAAGGAAGCAGATATTTATCTTACAGGAGAGAAAGACAACAACAAAAGAAGGGGAGGGATTTGGAAAGAAAAGAAGACCCATCACAGGGTGGTTACGCCCCCCGCCCCCTTCAAGATATTAAGAGTATCCTGGTATCAGTCTACAGAAATTAACTGCATGCGATTTTGGATGTGTGTGTGTTATAAAAAAGTACGCCTGTAAGCAAACGTGCAGTCGAGGCCATTTGGGAAGAACAAACAGCAGAACGTGAGGAGAGGAAAGAAATGCACGGAGGCAAAAAAACGCCAGCGGACACTCAGAAATAATCACTCTGTCCCCCGTCGCCCACATACTGAGTTCTGTCAGCACAAATACAGCCGCCCACTCACTCTGTCCAACATCATACAAACACTGCAGAGCGGAAGCGACACAGTTCAGCAGGTTTTTGAAAAAGCATATGCCATGTAATTACAGTCAAATTCAGACAATGGCAGAGTTCTCTGTAACACTCAAACAGGTCACACGATGTCAACAGCAAAGTAAACAACAGCTGTCTGAGATGCAGCCTGAGGAGAAACATGGCTCGGCCAACACTGTTGCTGTTTATGTGAGAATTTTAATGTTGATTTTTTAAAGTGACAAGCTGTTTATTATGAATAGACTTTTAACACATGAAATCCTGGCTTCAAAATTTAAAAAAAAAAAAATTTAGAATGAAAATATGTGAGTAAATAAACAGGAAAACATTCTTCACTATAAATGAATGGCAGGTAGCAATTTAATTTGCCCTGTCAAGACTGAGTGGATGCAGTGTGATCAGATTTGATCAACTGTGGCGTCTCTCTGGCAAAAAAGTAAACACTCAACAACTGCGATCAAATTCTACTGTAATTTTAGTAACATTGCCATTTGTATCTGTGCCTGGCAGCTAAAAAATAGCTGTGGGTAGGGACAGACACTTGGGTAAAGGTAAAGGAACTGCTGACCTCAGTGGAGCCCTCCAGTGATGACAGGACTGCAGGAAATGGTTCTGGCAGCATCACAAAGCACATTTGGATAAAAATTCCAATGAATATACATGGCTTGGTGAGAAAAACACAAATACAGAAATGCAGAAATCACCAGAAGTGTTCTAACTTCTGCATTTAACCCTCTAGACCCCATAGAGCCAAAAGCGATAGCTCAAAATGACATCACATAATCACCATCAAGTAAACAGCAGGACCTGCCAGACTCTCACTGCTGGAAGCTTTGGGACTGACCAGGTCACAGTGACTTCCAAAATTAAATTCTGTGATTTTTTTTTCTTACTTGCCAAAGACAGCACTTGTTACCACACTGCAGTTGTAGATGCATTTCATCATAGTTATTTTAAACAGTATTAAGCTGTTTCATAGGCTATTTATTGAACTATATATGGTTTAAAAAGCTACACATGCCACATGTTTGGTCAAATTAATATGGCATTTTGTTTATTAAAGAGAAATCCACCTATGATAGTTGATTTCTTCCTGTCTTTTTTTTTTTTGAATGGAGCTGTTTATTTGGATTGAGTAGCAGAATGCTCACTGAGTGGGTGGTTTCAGTAAACTGCAGAAACATTTCAAAATTCTGTTTTGTTAAAAAAATATGTTTCTAAGGCCTTTAAAATGGAAAACATCAATCTTACATCTTGTCTTTCAAAAACAGCAGAAGTGCTAACTGTCAGCATGTTTGAAATTTGTGGTCCACTTGGTCTTTGATGCTTTAAATAAATTACAACAAAGCAATTTAGGGGGAAAAAATAAGTCTACTAAGAAGTAACATGCTATCCCAGAAATGTTTTAATTAAAAAAAATGACAGGGTTTGAAATGCAGTATGTTTTGGAGCGATTGTTTCTTTCCATTTTATTCCTGTGTGTTTTGGGTGATTGACAGAAAACACAGTGTAGAGGACTGCAGCACTGATATGAAAACACTCGGCTGAGGGATGCTGAAATAAGGTTAAATGGAAACTGAAGAAATCAAATTTCAAGCAGATGTCTGACAGTCTTGTGTGTAGTTGTTGTCAGACTGCAGAAAAATGTATGACAAGTCATTCAAGGACAAGAATTAAGTCTTGATATCTGATTGGGTTTGTCTTATCTGAGTGAATATGATGAAGCAATGTTGAGTCACTTTAGATAAAATTGGTTTATTTTTTGGATAAAGTTTTGGTGCACACTGGAGGGTTTAACAAATTTAACTGATTTTTAAAAGTTGAGACCTCAGACAGATAACAGAAATAATAACAGAAATGACTGATTTTAAATATTTTGAATATTTCGAGTTAAAAAAATCTTTCATGTTCCTTTTTTTGAATTTGTAATCTTATAGCTGTCGTGAAATGGGACTCGAATCCAAGTGGGAACAGTTCAGGAATTGATCGACAAAAAAAAAGTGCTGTTTGAGCTTGCTGGTGTGGGTAGAAAAAATTCAAAATGAAACAACAGTCCATGGTTAGACAGGAGGAGGGTTAGGAAAAAGGTGCCGGCAGGCAGGCAGATACAGATTCTGTTTAAGGTTTAGGTGCATGAAGAGGTTTTCAGGATTAAAGCTACAGGGTGACAGGTAGAAGAGGCTAGACAGCAACAAAACAACATGGATGATCTGGCGCTGATGGAGGAAAAAGACAGGTATAAATGCTGCAGGGCTGATGAGAAAGGTGTAAACAGGTGTGTGGGTGGGAAGTGATGTCAGGACATCAGAGTAAAGGGAAGGCAAAGGGGCTGATGACTAAGGCACACTCTTTCCATTTTTTATGAAGAACATTATGCATCTTTTTGTATGAAATGTGCGATATGAAGTTTTCATTTTTTTCCAAATTTACTGTGGGGAGGATATTTATTTTTATGGTGTGGCCACCCCTGTAAAATGATCAGAGTGTTGCCTCCTCACTTTGTCCTCAGCTTTTCCTCGTAAGCACTGTGTAAATGAATTTCTTCATTATTTTATGCTCTACGCTTATCTATCCTTTCTCTTACCTGATTTAGATAAAATTATGCACCACACAACATTTTTTTAGGGTATCAGACCCTCACCCTTTTTAGTTTTAAAAAGGTGGCTGGTAAAAGTTTGAGGGGCTTAATTAATCTGTAACAACAGATTTTAGCAATGACAAGCTATCTGCTGCTGGCTCCTAATAAAAAATCATAATTTAGGTAGCACTTTTCTTTTTACGAGCATGCTACAACCACATATTTTGGTTTAAACAGCAATCCTGTAATAGTTAAAGTTGTATGAAAGCAAATTAATTTCTACTTTTTGACATTTTGTAGAAATTAGCTTCTTAAAAAGATGATGTCTAATGTGAGCTCTACAAAATTCCCTTCCTTCACCAACCCTTGAGAGGCAGCTGCCATGTGCTCCATGTTTGAATCATCCATGATACAGTGAAAAATGATTCATGACGCAAAGCTGAGGACACCAATGGTGCATCAGCTCACATGTCAAAGGAGTCACAATGAACAACGACTGAGAGCTCCACCTTCTTTTTTAAGCATCAACTTCCAAAGATAATAAAATGCCACAATTGCAATTGCTCAAAACTTCACAGCTAAATGTATGTTGGTGGCTAAAAAAGGGCAGTAGGAACAATTGCATTATATTCGTGACATATTGTACAAGTGCCAAGGTAAAGTGCAGTTCACTGATGGATGCTGCATAAATGACAGGAAGTATTCTACCAGCTTATGTTATGTAAACATATCAGCACAAAGTATTTGCCACACAACCCTGAGCAAATTAGAATTTCTCGCTCTCATCCTCTCCACCCACTTTCTCTGTCCTCCTACCATATGCACCTCAAATGATCAGTGAATCTCAGCTCCTGTTGGAACCTGTTATACTCGCATGTATATACAAATACACACACACACACATATATATTTTCACACTCCCTCCTGTTTTTTCATTCACACAGACAAAACAAACACAAGCCAGTCAGTTATGGTGGGGCTTTATTCTCCTCTACATGTGAGAAAGCTGAAGGCCAGTATATTATACATATAGTATACTATATAATATACTATTATATATAAAGAAAAGACAGTGCTGTTCTGGTTATTGATATACTATTAGTACATACTGGTATTGCAGGCTTGCAATACCAGCATAACTTTTCTTTTAAGGACATGCTATGTAGGCACATTTTATGCATGGATTTTAGCCATAAATTGGTCTTAGCACAAGTTGAGCTCATCCCACATCAGAGGATAATTGAGCAGAATTCGCATCCAACGCACCCCTTCAGACAATTTCTGAGAATTATGATTCAAGGTTGGTCAAAGCAGATAATCTGCACAAATGATCCTGTAGTTTGAGGGGTTTATGGACGTTATTTTAATGCTGCCGACCGGATCAGAGTCTCTCGAATTAAATATATCAACAAACGTGGTCACTACAGTCTGAGATCTTGTTTTGTGAAGTGAACTGTGATGGATACTTAGCAAAATGAGCAAGTTAACAGGGAGGTGTAACAGTATGTAACATAACTGTTAGCCTGTAGCACTAGCCTGCACTCGCTCCAATGAGGCAAAATGAAACTTTATTTTCGAGATGCCTCTGGCTCACGTTGCAAATCGTATGAGCCATATGATTACCTCAGTGTTTTGGTTTTTTGCAGGCACAAGTTCACAAGTTGACAACAACAGACGGCCTCCTTTTCTTTTTTTTTTCTGAAGATCTGATTCATCATGCCTATTTCAGTGAATTCACTACTCTGAAATTGTTCGTATAAACACAAAGTAAAGGTAAATGTCTTGTCTGATTGTATGGTGTTTGTCTTCCTAACCAATAGATGTGATTAAATGTTGCCTAAATACTGGTTAAGGGGAAATGATTGAACAATAACCTGGCTAAGAAATTTGCTTATTATGTGGAAAAGAATTCTTATGAGATCATCAGGAGAACTAATGGGGCAGTTGGTTGTAATATAAATTGGAGTGGTAGCTACAACAAGGATGCTGAAACAACACCAAAACTAACCTCCATGTAAACCAAACAGGCATTTTGCTCATCTGCTTGTTTAATTTCTTAAATGTGTGACATACCCAATAGCACCCAAACTGTCAGGAGACAATTGGCCAACAGAGATCTTCACAAAATCGGATTGGTTAGAGTAAAAAGTATCATGCCAATACTCCATTTCAGTAAGAATACGCTAGGAGTGAACCGCAAGGACATATTACCATTTCAATAACCACCTGTTATTGGTGAACAACAATGGGTGTTTTTTTAGATTTTGGTTGCATTCCTATAATCTTGACATTCCAACATTTGTGAACAAAGACATTACTTTCTCAGAAGTTGAAAGAGAACATCTGCGATGGCACTACAACATAGAAAAAAAGTACACAGTGTAAGTTTAATAGGCTATAGCCAGCAGTGTTTTCAGTTTGATGTCCTTGCATCTGTTGTAAGCAGCAGAGAGGCTGTCTGTTCACAGGAGGTGTCTACAACATCCTTCTACAGCTTCATACACATCAAGCTGAGATCTAAGTCCCTGGGATCTGTGGGGTTTGGCTGCAAGTTTCGCTGCAAGTTTCACACTCTGGAAAAGGGATAATTCTTTAAAAAAAGAAACAACCTGAAACCATCTCAATGGGTTCTCTGCAAAAACAATGCTTTAATGGAATCCAAGCTTATCTTTGCAGAATTCTGGTTTAGCATCACTTTTTTTATCCCAAAATTAATTACAGAAATAATACTTTCAGTATCCAGCCAGAATTCATCATAAATCTGCCTAGCTGTACTAGTTTCATGTTGCTGTCAAGCCCATGTATGCTCTGACACAAGTCTGAAAAGAAACTGTTACATGCTTGGTTCATGACTTGACTTCTCTGGTGATGTGACAGAACCATGACAGCTTGGCCAGAGTAACCCTGATCCAAGGAAACACTGAGTGAAGGAGCAATGGACTGACAGCCTGACATTCAGACATAAATACGGTGAGGGTCAATGGATGAAGTAGGCAGCAAGGTCAGTGTGTCGTATATGGAGGATATGTGGGAAGTCTGTTTGTGGCGCCATGCATGGCTCAGAACATTCGTTCCCTGCAGGCCTCTTTGAAAGAGTCAATTGAGCGACAGAGTTATGAGGGATGTGGACGTGGGAGAGAGAGAGAGAGAGAGCAGTGAAGGACAGAAAAAGAGAGGCGGAGGGAGAAAGAGGATGGGAATAGCCAGCATAAGGTTAAATTTGATGTCTCCGGTCACAGGGGATAGATCTTCAGGAGCATAACAGCCCATCTGTGCCATCACATAAAGTGGTTCCTTCAAGTGGGATTGTGAATTGAGAGGGAAATGCCCCAATCTACATTGTTCAGTCTGGTGAAAGAAAAGCTACGTGAACCAGAAAAAGCTGGGACCACTCAAAAGGGCATGTGACGACAGAGAGGTACAACGCACTTGAGAAACTCTGCTCTTCTCCTTTTGATCCCTTCTGTCATCCTTTACCAGGCTTTAGTGGTGACTTTGCTGTAAACACAAAGTAGTGTTCAGCAACCCTTAAAAGCCCTGCTCATTAACAGCTTCTTCTGATGTGAAGTACTGGTCCACATAGGTGGAAGAAATACTCCAAGAGCTTACCAACTAAAAGTAGCTATACCTAAAAAAATACCAATAAACTCAAAATGTAACTGAAGTAAAAATATGAAAGTTATCCATCTGAAGATTAGCGCATATTAAAAAAAAAGTATATCATATTATTTGATTATAATTATTGCACTATTATTGATGCCAACTTTTCAGTGATGAATCATTGACTTTTGGTCAATGTTGGATCAGCTGTATCCCACTCTGTGGGATACACAGGTAGCTTTTAGCTAATGGGTGCAGGGATGGAATTACTGATGCATGAATGTGTACTTCAATTTATTACCGCGGCTGGTTAAGAAAAAGTTAACAGCTGTTTTGCGTACTCCTGAACAGCTTAGTAGTAAAAATAATAATATTAATAATACCTTATATTATATTTGTTTATTATAAATGTGACTAAATGTGAATATTTTGGTACCGTAGCCTACTTACTTGAATGCACAATTACTTTGAACTACTGATTTGCCACTTTGTGATGGTGCTGGATGCTAATATATCAGTGTGTAAGCAAACATTAGGAGCACTGTCTTGTTCTAATAGATTTGATCACCGAAACAACTTCGGGCGATACATACATACATTCTTCAAGAAATCTATGGCATAAAAGCTTATCAAATCTACAATGCTGAGGATTCCAGTTTGTGCCTTGGACGTCCAGATTTCACTTCAGCCTTTTAACATTAGGCAATATTGTGGATTTGACCATTAATTTCCTAATACTCATCAGAGGGCTCTTAATTTAAAAAGAGTCAACCATAAACATTAGGGAAATCATAAGATGAAAGTTTTTTTGCCAAACTCTTGAGGCCAAAATCATAGTGAAATCAAATTCTCCAACAACAGTTACAACAGTTTGTTTTCCTCTGCCTGTAAAAAAACTGAATAAGAATTATAAGTGGTTAATGTAACACCATGGTTAACTATGTGACGTGCAAGGACAGAGGGTTTGTTAGGAAAAGCAGCACTATGGCTTGACTTGACGTCAGATAAGACAGTAGTTTCTTGGTTGCTTGTGTGCTTTACACATAATGTTGAGTGAAATGTACAGTTTATCCTCAGGAGGCTCTTGTATGCCCTTAGGGGCTCTTCATCCTCACAATAAGAATCAAGTGAATTTGTGTCAAGTGAAGTGTACTCTTTATTTGAAGGATAAAACTAAATTTCTTAAAACACAAAGAAATGAGGGAGGCTTGAATTTATCAGGTCTAACTTTTGACATTTCCATTATGAAATTTTGATCTGCTCTAGTTTTAATAATCTATGTCGTGAGGGGCAGTGGGATGCCTTATTTCAGTGTGTGTCCTTAGGCTAGAGCCAATCTGTTGGGCCAACAGCCAAGAAGCAAGGGAGAGAAGACAGAGAACTAGGCTCCATTGAGAAATATAATGCATAGAAAAAACTGTCATGATTTCCATTCAAACATGTAACTATAATTCACAACTAACCCACATTACTATGTCTTAAACTGTGTTCTTTCAAGCATCTAAAATTCTCCTTTATCAAATCTTATTTTGACATTTTATTATTGAGTTTATTCAAGCATGCTACTTTTCTTAGCATCAAAGATAAAAGAGAAGAGTGTGAGGAGAGGAGGGAGGGAGGGAGGGAGCTGTTCCCTCAGAAATTTCTTTCATAATGTGACCGTAATGTGAACTTTGTCATCTGTATAGCATGTTGACAGTGCCCCAGTAAATACATGTAGGCCTACTGTAAAGTATCTAGTCTGTTAGTTTGATGAGTCTGTTTGTTAATTGGTAAATATGTTTGAATTTTTACAAAAATTGGAGCACAGTTTGTTTCAAAGCATGGGAAATGGGGATGAAGGAATAGACAGAGGGGAGATTAAATAGGAAAGTGTCACAGGGTGGGAGAAATTTCTGGCTGGTTACCATGGTACCTGAGCTTGGTGATGTTGCAGAAGTATTAAATATCACTGAGGGTCCTTTTGCTTTTGATCCAGCTCTTCCAGACGCAGGCCGCTCCCCCTCCACATCCTGGCAGGACTTGCACCTGGCTCGAGAAACACATCAGCCACCTGAGAGGAGAGATATACTCACACATACACACATTTACAAAGTGACACAGCGCTTAATATATAACAGCATGATGAAACACAGGCTCTCATTAGCCAAGTGAACCGTTCTGTGAATGACAGCTTCCTCCTGAAATATTCACAATTGTATCTCTTTTATCTCTTTTTGGAAGGATGGTGTCACATTTTGTCACAGATAAAAAAAAAGTCAAGTCGCAGTTTTTGAAATGTGATTTTTCTTGACACTGCTCAGAAAAAACATATTCTTTTTGTTGTCATTGCTTACATTTCATAAAACATTGCCGGCCCTGCCAGAGGAATTCATTTGACATTTCCAACTGTTAGGAATTTACATGCAAGAATGATCCACAGTTTTTGGAATAGCAGCATACATAAATGAATCTGTAGAGGTAGCATGAAAACATCTGGTTATCCAGACAGTTGAAAGCGTGCTGCATTGAATCATACAAAAACAGTTAAGTACCAAAAACAGTGAACAGCTCACTTCAGTTGCATCACCATGTGTCACTCCTGTCTGCATCAGTCATATCTCCAAATTTGGAACAAGCAGATGGCATTAAACACAATGAGCCAGGTGAAAATCCTACCATTAAGGAACATGAAATATACTTGATGTATAAATCAAATGGACTTTGCCAATGATGGCCTTTATGTGCAACTGAACTACGGTTTATACAAAGAATATATCCAAAACACATGAAGAAAGCTACCTTGAGAGCATGCTATTAAGTCAAACTACCAATAAACTTGCAAATAGTGTATCTGCAAGCATGGTATAGTAAATCATTCGGCAGTCAGTCCTCACATTTCATGCATCAAACCACCTCCTACGCTTTTATCAGCAACACTTCGCACCGAAACTAAGAGCTTGAAAATCCAAAAAGACAAATGATGGTTCAGTTCAGCAGTTTGGTGTCAGGTCCACCTACATCATTCTTTGTTTACAATTTCTATACTACTGACAGTAAGATTCAAAGATTTTAAATAACCATTCCATCACAGGAACGCTGATCTTTACCCTTCCATCAGGAAAGCAGTTGTCTGTAGACAAAATCATGAAATGGAGAGGCTATTTTCTATGGGCAATAAATGCACAAGCTATGGAATATTTATGTCAGTGAGCATGAATGATAATCCCTTAAGTGAAGTGACTCAAGGTGCAGTTATGTCTAAGAATATGAGATGTGGTTTATGTTCAGGTCAAGCTGTGGTTAAACACTGTCAGGCAACGGAAGATGGAAGCTAAAAGAGCAACCAGCATGTGTCTTTAAGTGGTTTATTGATGCCTGTCATCGGGGATCTTGAGTGTGGCTAATCACAACCGACTCCCTGTGTCCATACTGAGAGGATCTCTTTGAAATGGAGGTGCTGGAACCTCTTAACAAGATCAATCAGCTCAGCTTATCCCTCCAGCAATCTTAATGGAAAGAAGACTCAAAATCTATAGGTGCTCTATGAGGCCGTAATGATCATTATCAGAAAAGTTGTTGGATGAAAAATATAGGATGACATAATTGAAAGAGTTCCAGTCAAACATCAAACAGTGAAAAACTAGAAAATGTAATGGAAGTATGATGTGTCATGTATTTATTCCACAGCTCTCATCCAGATCGTCAAATATGGAAGCAGCTTAGTCACTCCCCTTGGTGCCTCATATGAACACACATGGTATCATTTAGTGTCTCTGTGTGATCTGCACAGCCAGCCTTCCACCTGGTTAGCATTGTGCAAAGCTTTCAGTTTGGTTAAGTGAAAGTACAAAACTACTTGTTTAGGTTCAAGAAAGGTTTTACACTTTGATTTTGACATTTGATTTTGCATGGGCCTCGAACAAGGTAATTTTATTCGTTCTTAAAACCCTCAGAGGACAATTCTCTTACTTGTAGGTGATTGGTTTTTTCTTCAGTTAGATAAAAAACAACATTTCCCTAGAAGACGAAGCACTGTTGGCCCAGTAATCCAAATAAATTACCATTCCAATTCACTTCATTATTTAATCTTAAAAAGCCAGAGGAGCAGTTTTCATTTTGGGATAGGTTCTTATTTTGTTCTAATAAATCGACAGCAAAGAATATCTGACATCTGACCACAAGGCCACTGTTGAATAGAACTAAATTGCAATTATGACACTCAGAAATAGTATGTACATGTGCTTTATCAATATGATATAATATGTAACAAATAAAATAATAAATATATAAAGTTTATTGTTATTTCCACCTCCCCACATCTGTTGTTTTCAGTATGGAAGTCTGGAAGAATGGAGCATGTTTAAGATTCCCTTAACCTTGCTGGCTTAGTTCCACATTGACAACTTTTTCAGCCCCTTTTTGAGTGAACTTGTTCAGTAACAGTGTCCTCTGGATCAGTCACTGAATGCTTTGTTCACCATGATAACATGCTAGTGATAGAATGTTTGAAGTAAACAGTCATATAAAGTGCTGGACAAGGGAAAACCTTGACCTGCTGATGGTGCTAGTTCACGGATAATCCTACTGAAATCCATCCATGAATAGACCAAATCTGAAGGCCATTCATTCAATAGTCATGCAATTTGGACATATAACTATGGTCCAGTGCATTAGACCCACAGACTGACTGACAGACCTTGCAGCCCTCAGAGTTACTCCACCACTGTGGCTAAAAAAACGTGAATAAAAATGTCATTTAACTTTCATGCACTTGGCTGTACAAGCGATTAATCACTTCTCCTCGAATCCACACAGTATATCAAGTACATGATAGACTTATAATAAATCTGTCATGTAATCAAAAGAAAATTAAATCTTATAACTGTCCAGTGATGATTTGAGTGTTTTAGAGAAAACTTTGCCAGAGAGGATTTTTTTTGTTGTTTGTTTTTGCATGGGTTTGAGTAAAGAACACCATAAACAGTAAGATAACCAGCAAACACAATACAACTGTCACGATCCATTATTGGAGTAGTTTTAGTTCAGTTAATTCTTAATTTGAGTGTCAAGTTTCCTTGGTTTTTGTATATATCCTTGTTTTGTTGTTTCCTGTTTTATTTTGGTACACCCTGTTCTGTGTCTTGTCCACCCACGTCCTGTCAAATTTCTCTCCTTTTGTGATAACCTGCCCTGCCCTTTAGTGTTACACCTGTGATGACTGCCTTACCTGTGTCTCATTATCCTAGTGTGTATATAGTCTCTATGTTTCCCCTTTGTCTTTGTCAGATCACCTGTTGTTGCTCCCCTGTGCTTTTGTGATCCCCATCGTCCTGTCATTGTTCCTGTTCTCCCTGCACCTTCTTGATTAGTAGCATGTAGTTTTTTGTCTTTAATTTTTCTACCTAGTTAAACTTTGCATTTTTTATCTGTGAAACTAACAGCTTGTTTTTGCAATAAAGCTCCCTTTTTGTCTGTATTTGGGTCCTTGGTTTTGTAGTTCCTGACAACAACACTTTAGATTCTTGTGCAGTGCTTAAGTAATGCTGAGCAGCTATAAAAGTTAAAATTACGTGTACTACATGCATTATTTTATTCTTGTTTTTTAGCAGTAACAAAGCATCTAAATTCAGCTTACATACATTAAATTTATCCTAAAATAAAATGTTTAACATTCATGTAAAATGTATGCTGCAATACAGCTTGAGAGCAATGCTTTGCTTCCGTTGAAATGGATAATGATGAATGATCTCTCTGGAGTGCAAGCAAATCAGCAAATACAGTACACGCTGTGAAGGATTGGGCACCATGTCAGTTTTTGCTAAATATGCATCCAGGGTGCCATCAAATCCAATCCCCACGCTGATGATGTTTAAACAAATCAATGAAACCCGTCATCTCCAATGGGAGCGTGAGCAGTGAGTTAAAACCCTCATTAGCCATTTGAACACATGCTTGCGTAGATAAGAAACTGCATGTCTGACGGTCCTGCCCTGACAGGCCAGATTACCTCCAAATGTGGAATTGTTGAAGATAAAGGATTGGGAAAATCATGTGATCCTAAAAGTGTGTATGCCTTTTGTGCATAAAGAAGGACATTCAAGGAGTACACAACACAAAAAATGCTGGGTACAGATTTAAAAGAAATGCAACATTGGTGCAGTAAGTGTTACAAAATTAGATAACAAAACTTTTGAGGGAATCAAATGTTCAAGCAAAGAACTTATGAATTATTAATTGCTCATGATGACTCAGCATTACTCGGGGAGGGCAGTGTTCTGTGCCAAAACTGCTATGAGGTGTAACAAATGCATGCAAATGTTCCATGATTCACATCGCTAATTAGCCCTATCAAATTTAAAACCTAATTCCCTGGGGGAACTGAACATATGCTGGTGAATGAAAAAAAAAAAAGAGAGACATAAGAACATGATAGTCTGCCACATTTTTGTTTGAACTGTCATTTGATTTCACATTAATAACCAATTGATTTATTGCATGAAAGGATTTGAAATGGGCACTTGGGAGGGGCTTTTTAGCCCCGGAGCTCATTATCCAATCAATGACTGCATTACTGTGCATCTTTTTTAAGAAAGAGAGCTTTGGTTCCTGAGAAACTAATTATACCCAGTTTAACGTGGGCTTTCAAATCCAAAGCACAGTGACTGTTGATGTATTCATCTAAATCACTAACACCTACGTCTGTTTAAAATTATGTGCTGATTGAGTTATATCTAAGATGTGGGCGGTCCTCTTGATTAGTTGCAGACAACTCACTGCTGTAAATAATAATTGTAGCTACAGCTCTCCTGTGTATGTTTTAAGTCATGTTAGGGGAGCAGCTGTAGGAACAGCCATGTAAGTGGCTCCTTGACTTATACCAGGTATAGTTCATTATAATCAGCATATCAAAGAACATTGTACAAACTTTTCAAAACAATATTTGCATAAAATCTTAATGTGAGACTATTGCCCTCTATTTGCAGTACATTTCGCTACCAAAGACTGACAAAGTGTAAATATACATATAAAGACATGTTGCATTCAATTATAGATGAAGTGTTTGGCCTGGAAACCAACGCAAGACATTTAGTTGTCTACTGCTATGTGTATCTAAGTACTTAAGTTTAATAGGACTTGCGTGTGCGTTATGCAGAGAAACAGTCTGTATGATGTGAGCTGATGTAATAGCTGTTTGGCTGCTGCCATTCTTGTGTATGTGGGTTTCATATGTGCAAAATGCTTAATTATTGAAAACAGTTGAGAGTCAATCAATAATTAATTTGATTTTACTGATTTACCATCATAAGGATGTGCTGGTATTGTGGGGATTCCCAGGAATGTTAAAATTTATCCCATCAGGGAGCCAGTTTATGCAAAACAGTTCAGTTCACACCAGAGCTGGCCCTACCCAAGGTGGCGCTCTAGGCGAGATTTTATTTGGCGCCCCCCCCCGTTGGCCGTGGGGGGGCTTCGGAGGCGCTCCGAGTGGCACGCACGTAGCGAGCGGCAGCTCAAAAAAGTTCATCATGTCTTCTTACCAATGTAGGAGTTTTAAGTTCTTTGTTCAGACATAAGGTTTTCACCAAATAATCAATGTGAGCTTTTCCATTTTAACTTAAAAGTTAATGGTAATAACTAGCTTTAATTTCGTTTTTCCCAATTTTTTGGCACCCCCTGGAAGCCGCGGTGCCCTTAACATTTGCCTATACTGCCTATTGGAAGGGCCAGCCCTGCTTCACACTATAGCTTTTATTTATTATGAATAAGAGGTGAACTGTGCATATATGTTGCTTGATGTAAACAAATACTTTTGTAGAAGAATTTAAATACAAATGCTTGTTTGTCAAAAACCCACCCACTCTCAGTGGCTCTAGGTTTAGAGGGTGCAGTGCAATATCAAAGGGGGTAGCTTTTCAAAAGTTTGCAAATGTGTTTGATCTAAATACTGGGCAGAATAGTTTTGTCTGTGGGATTTAATTCAGCACAGTGTGAGATAACAACTGCTGCTGTTAACCTGGATTGTTTTTTAGACGTATCAGCATGCTCCTTTTAAGTCTTTCTGTTTTAGAAAACAGTCTCATTATAACTACTAAGGAATTAAAAGTTCTCTAAAAAAGAAGCCAAATGGGTTCTGACTCATTGTGTTTGTCTTAATGGATGTTTACAATGAATTTCAGAGGCAGCATCTAGGTTTTTGCTTTTATTTATTTCAATAAATTTTTACTACTGGTGTATTGTTTATCTCTGTTCTCCTTACTGGCTTTCTCCAGCGCTGTTAACAGTATTGTGATGTGTGGTTATATCCTTATTAAACACAGTTATATCTGTATATTGGTCCAAAGATAACTCACAGACACAGTTCACAGATTATCACTTAATGGCATTTCAATTTCCTTTCTCATTTTAAGAGACCATGACTCAGACAAGCCGAATTTCAGCTAAATAGTATTTACGTTAGTGTGTAGGCTACACAAAACTAAATGGAGCTGAAATCTTTTATTGAGCCCTTACAGAAGCTTAGCATTTATTCTTTGGGCTGAACTGCAAATTCCTCTCCACTTCCTTAAATTAAATTTTTGAAAAGAGTTCAGGCATGTTATTCATTTTAATCCAGGACAGTTAAATCTTTCTTTGTGAATATAAGCCATTCCTGGAGCAGTTTCAGTGACAGTGAATTAAAGTCAGATATTGTGGACATGGCAAAAAAGCTCCAAGTGTTTTTCATTGTATATTGACATATACTGTGTCTTATAACTGTATTCAATTTACTTAGAAAAAAATCATTGTGATCAGCATTGCTGTCATGAAAGACACTAGCATTTTAAAGCCTTGGTCCTGGATTCCAGATTTTTCACCTTTACTCATGTTTTCAGATATTTACAGGATTGTATGTGATCATAGCAATATAATGTATTGTTTATGTTTGATTTTCTGGAATTATATAGCAGTAAACATTTTTGTAAACTATAAATTAGAACAGTTGCATTGTGCGCAAAGCCATTTGGCATTTTAAGAGTCTATTTATCATCATATAGCACCATCTGTGGTGACATTGCCAGGCTACCAACTGTGAAACAACCACACTTTCTTCTGCTGTGAGTTGATTATATCACAAACATAAAGCCAACTTTACTTACTTTCTCAGTTTTAAGAATCTACATTGTCTTCAGATTTAATCAGTTTGAATAAACACTTACAGTGTAGGTGACACAAGAACATGCTCACAGCTGTATTACTGATGTTTAGACTTGCAGGTTTGACACATTGATATAAAGATTTTAAACTTCACACAAATGAGACATGAATTTGATTTATCTGTATAAATACACTGGAGCAAATCACTTTTAAGGGCCTATTTACAATGATGTGCTCATTACTGCTCTGAAATGTCCAGTAGTACAGCATATAGGTGTTTCTCCCAGTTACTAAACATTGATCATACAGTAAAAGTCACAGTGATAGTCACATTTATCAGCAAAAGTGCTTTGCTGTGACAGTTGTGAAATGTTAAGAAAATAAAAGCACTAACTCAAACCATTAAGTAGGTCAAGTGACAGAAGAAAATCTCTTCCAGAAAATAATTATATATTTCACATTAAAAGCCATTCCAAAGGGAGAATATTCTCTTTGTGAGTATATTTAGACAGACTCTGCGATGAACCGCTTAACAAATTTGCTTGAGGGCTACTGAGGAGTCACTGTGGGCTATTTATGCTGCTTTACTAGCAGGTAATTCAGGATTCTATCAATTAATCCTCAAAGAAGCTCCATGTCTGTTGTAGGGAGAGGCACAGTCGTTTGACTTGCCTCTACTTTGTCCCCTGTCACATCAATAGTGGTGGCTGGTTTGACCAAGTGAATTGCACACTGAGTGGTCTGATTTCTAATGATGCACTTTGAAGTTAAGAAGCACTGGGACCACAGTCATGAATAGGTGTTTTTTTGTACCCATATGATTGTCTGTGTGTGTCAGTGAGAGAGATATATAGAGAGAGAGATCTTTCATTTGGAGTTTTTAGTATCCTACATGATACTTTTCTTTTCTTTTTCTGATTTTTAAATGTAGGCCCCAATACAGCCTAATTAATATGTTTTAGAGAATACATATTTTTTAACTTCTACTCAGTCGAAAATTAAAATGGTCGCTTGATTAAAAAATATAGGCTTTATTTTCACTCTCTTCCTTAAAGCTTAACTGAAGCCCCTTTGTCCATTTCGTTTGCCGTAGTTGAAGCCTGCTCTCCGGTTGCTTAGTAACGCTCTCTAACCACAAACAAGGATGATGGGAAAGTGAAGCTCGAGCGTTTCTGTTGAAACAAACTTAACTTAGTTGTTAGTTAAAGAAAAAAAAAAGTTGCACATTTGCAATGATACCGTTATATTAGTTATAACAAGTTATAACAAGTTATAACAATTTCGTATTGTTGGTGACAGGTTCAGCTAATGTCACGCACCTGTAGTCTTTCAGTTTAATTTGCGGAGTGCTAATATACACGTTGAAACTGGCTGTCGTTATTAGTTTTACTGTAGCGAGCTAGCGTTAGCTAACAAACTAAACTCTTTTTTTGAATGTAAGCTAGTATCTCGTTAACTTGCAACTGACATGGACCGGGAAATTTATCAGTATCTAGCCAAGGCAAATGAGAAACGAGGTAACTTACGTAATGGATTCAGGAACGCACTTGTAATGGCTTTTGAAAGTATGGCTTTACCATGTTTAGCGTTTTTAACGTCACATGAGGTTATTTTTGGCAGACTCTGAAGCTTTGCAGTCAGCCTACCGGTTACTTCAAGACATGACCGCAGTTGTAACCAGTGGACGCACTGCCTGCATTGCCCCTGAGCTGAGCATTGTTTGCGCCGAGACAGCTCTGCAGGTAAGACTGAGACATGCATGAACCACTGTAACCCACTAATAGCATACTGTGGCAAACTGTCAGAAATGGCTCGAGGAAATATTTCCGACAGACTTAGAGCATGAGTCACAGGACCTTCATAAAAGGCTGCGATTCAGTTGAATCTGTAGCTGCTGTATTTTCTGAGGCAGTTACATCTGTATCATGCCAATCTTTTGTTCTGTTCTGTTATCCCCTACTTAGGATTAAACAATACAATATAGGTGTTTCTCCAGCAGCAGCAAAGGATGCTCAACACACAGCTCTTATGCAAAGGGGTTAATTTGTTCAGTCTGTTTTTTAAAAAAATGACCAACTAACAAGGCTATGAGATTTAAGACCAAATTCTACAAAACGGAAATGACATGCAAAGTGCAAAATATTTTCTGTATAAATTAAACTTATAAATTCTGACACCTGGCTCATACAGAGTCATTGCATTGGCCTACAGTTTCTGTCAGACTTTGATGCTGAAGTCTGTATGAGAGACTAAAACAAGAAAACACATGCTCTTAATGTGCCTGCAGCCTTGCCTTCCAAGTGCTATGAGGAGTGTTTTCATGTTGTAGGAGGTTTGTGACTGCTGAGATGTCGTATAAAACACGATGCTTCAAGCAGCCTCCAAGAATGAAAGACTTACATCTGACTATGAAAAATGTTTATGCCTACTAGTGTGATGATATGTAAGCATCTTTTTCTGTCAAGGTTCCTGAATTATAACTGACATTATTATGTGCAGTCAAGTCTTTTTTTATTTATATAGCACAAAATCACAACAGACAAGTTGTCTCAAGATGTATAGAGCAGGTCTCAACTGCACTGTAGTTTAAAGAGACCCAACAATTGCCAACAGCCCCCCTCAGGAGCAGGCACTTATAGAATGTAGAGTGGATTTCTTTGTTTGATTTATTTGTTTTGACCAAATAAAGTAGTATCCAGATCCTTTTAGGGTTATTGACTGATTAAAACTGTCGCATTGTTGCTGGCAGCATCTACAGGGACTAATATAGAAATGCAAATAAGGAGAAACCTCTGCAGAACCTCCTCTGCTGAGAGAGTCTTGTCACAAATTTTACTATGTCTCTCATTGTACAGTAACTTCCGTTATCTAAATCAAACTGTTTCTTCAGAGAGCACTTTCAGTGACAATTAGAATTCACAAATGTGTACTGCATTGTTGTAGGGCAAGGGCAACAATTTTAAGTGATGATTTTCCTTATTGTGATTTGTTCTGTCTTTTCTATATCATACAGCAAGTTTTCCAAGCAATGTCCTCAGCAGAACTACATTACAATATTATTCAGTGAAGACATTTTCTAATTCACTGATCCAATGTTAATAATTCTTAAATATCATCTTAAGATCTTCCAGCAGATGAATGAAATACTTAATCATAACACAATTAAATCTCACAGTATGTAGTATAACTACTGTCACAGGATCACCTCCCCTGACAGTACCACCATTCCTTAAATCGAAACTGCCTCATGTGAATTTATCTGACAATTATTAGAGGGGAGTTTATAGCACAGTACTAACTTTCTCAAGGACAGCAGCCTGCACTCAAGATGATTTTTTTAGTGTGCAAAATAAATGTGCGGCACACATACATTATGCCATTTCTGAATACAGTTGTAGTTTAATAATGTATCAAATCTGGAAAAATGCTGGTGACACAGTATAATGCAGATAAGGTTTAAATATTTATTTTGTTTGGCCTTTTGTGCATCTCTTCTTCTGTGTTTTCAGCTGGGTTGTTTGGAGATAAGCACAGCGTGTCTAAAGCTGTACTTTGAAGGGAATCCGCCGGCTAATCAATTTTTGTGTCGAGCTTACCTCTGCCAGGGCCAGCTGAAGTCTCCACCGGCCACAGCAAGTGTGGTGAGAACAGTAAATTAGACACATCTCCTCAAGGAGGTTGTGTCAATTTGAATTTTTGTGCCAGTGAGGTACACAGACAACTGCTGGAAAGATATACTGTACTTATTTAATGTAAACAAGCACTACTTCTTTCACAATATGATTCTTCAAGACATGTTACAAAATGTCTTTATACAGTTAAGTGCGGTTTAATGTTTTTTCTTGGTATTTAATCAAACTTTGGCCTTTATTGAGTAGTTGGTTTTTTTTATCTTTACATGTTTTTATGATGTGACAGGTTCTCACTTTTTTCTTTGCATTGCTCTCTATTTTAGGAAGACTTTGAGGAGGCTGTGCTTTATTTTCTTAAAGCAATTGAAATCTCAAAACAGGAACCAAGGTATGTAACCTCTCAGATGTGTGTCTGGCTTTGTTCTTACAGTATCAAGAAAGTTGATCAGTTCATGCCATGAGCAATTTTTCTTCTCTGATATTGGTTGGCAATTGCCACTGTAATGGTGAGTGAGCCGATAAAAACCGGTAATGAGAGTAAAGTATTCACAACAGGGGGTATTTTTTTGCTATGCTAGGTTATGAAGGTTCAGTCTGCTGCACAGAATTATTCTGGGACATAAGGGTTTGATTTACAAACAGTGATGTTGAAATATAACATGATTCTTCATGACCTCTCATTCACAAGTGGATAATTTTTAGCATGTGTTTTTCTAAAAGATAACAGCTGACTGGAAATATCTGTGCCCAGAGTAAAAAGAATGATAAATATAGTTGCAAAAATAGAAAAGGTGAAAGATAAGTTCCGTTGTTCTTTGCCCTAAGTGATGTGTTTGGTGATAGTAGCTAAGTCTTTGCAAGCAATAAGCACTGAATCTCTTTGCTAATGAACTCATAACCTGTCAATAAAGGGGATGAATGAGCAGTCCCAATTAACACCAAAGGGAATACATATCTAATACATCCAGCCCAGACTAATGCACAACACACTCTCTGATGAATAAATTAGTGGCACTCAAACAATCTGTTTGCACAGTTTCCTCTAAAACAGTGTCTTGGATTCATAAATTCTCTTATTTCACATAGAAAGGCTCATACAGGGTGCTCTCTCGAGGCTCATTGGATGATCGTTAATCCACACACATTTGCAGTTAACAGTGCTTCCCCATACAGAGATGACACTGGGTCTGAATTGAGTTGTACAAAGAGATGAAATGGCTTGCATGTGTATCATATAAATAATTCAGTGATCTCTGTTTACTTTGTTTGCATGTGCTCTGTTTCTTACAGATACCAGTTCATAGTGTTCAATGCCTCAGTGCTGTACTTCCAGACAGTGCGTCCTCTACTGCAGCCAGGGCGGAGCCTCCACCTGGTGCCCTCACTCAGGCAGGTGGTCCAAAGTCTGGAGGAGGTGGCAGACAAGGACCACAGCTGGAGGGCTGAACTGATGTTGCAAGTGACCCTGCTTATTTTTTCACTTGTTTTTCATGAGTCCAGGCCTGATTCTATACAGTCTTATGTTGGACTCGTTTGGATAATTCACATAGTTAATGAACCAGAAGTTTCTTGCATCCAACACTTTCTCACTCTCTTCTAATTTGGTTTCTTTACTCTGCTGTATATAGTCGTAGATATCTTTATGTATACTGTTGTATCATGGAGAATACTGCAAACTTACCAATGTTCATATGTTGTGGAACTATCTAAGTAACCTTTTCAAAACAGTTTGTTCACACTAAAATCGTGTCCTTCTTATTTGCTCTCTGTTTTAATTAAGGCACCTGATCAAATGTATTGTGGACTCTGGAAACATGGAGGATGCTGCAAGTTTTGCCAAAGTAACAGAAGAATTTGTCAAGTCACATACCCCACATCTCTATCCAAGACTCTTCAAATTACTGGTAACAGTACTAGTACTTACTCAAATTATGAAGGTTATAAGAATTTTGAAGAAGCGTTACCAAAATGTTTTTAGTTCTGTCTTTCAATTAAAGACCAACACCCTTGTTTTAACCTTTTTGGTATTCATTTTTTACTTGTATAACAGAATTAATAAGTGTTTAGAGGTTTTTTTATCCTTAAAACAAAAAAAATATAGTTCAAAGATGACACTTGACTAAAAATCAAGTGAATAAATATCTGTACTTTAACCCATTTGAACCTAAAACTATTTAAAGTATATTATTGGAACTACAATAGGCATTTAAGTAGATCATTTAAAGATGGTAATTAGGAACAACTAATTTTTTTACTCTTCTTTCCCAGGTACACCACAGGCTGATGGAGGGTGATGTCCTAATTGAAATTAGCAGGCAGCACACTATCTTATCAGTCATTTACAAATTATGGGAACTCACAAAGTAAGGAATGTTTATTTGTTACATTTAAGAAATTACTTTTTCTGCTCTAAAATTGCTAAATAATTAGTTTTCTGAAGACCATAATTTTGTGCTATCATGATGCGTCATCTGCTGTCAAGATAAACAAGGTGTATTGAAGATGTTTTTGTCCAAGAAAAGAAACCTTCGATCTGTTTTAATAGTGCTTGCTTTTTTCTTTGGAGGTAAAAAAAATGCTTTATTGATTAATAGTGTGTTTGCCTTTTTGGTATGTTTCCTGTAATCATAGAGAAAAAAAATTAGCTATAACCCTTACCAGTTATGACCTTATTACTGGTCATACAAATGTCTTGGTTTGTTCAATTTTTACTATTCTTTACTCATAACCTTCAGTACTTATAACCCTCTGTACTCATAACTTACACTGTGTATTTTTTCTACAGTCCCTTTTGCAGCCGTAGGACTCATACATTGATGCATTTTTTTGATCTTGAAGTTTTTATTCCATCAGCTAACTTGGATCTCTCAAAATTGACCCACTGGCTGTCAGCTCAGGCTTAGGTGTACCATTTTGGGCATTTTTTCCTGGCTGCTTGCATATATGAACTATACTGTATAGTGCCATGGCTTCTGGTGAGGCATGGTACATACCCAGTCCCAGCCCCCATATTCTTTCTGCAGGCGTTAACTTAACATGTCAGACCTCTTTATGGGTCTTCAGCTCAGCCATAGGAATTGACAGCATGACTCAGTCTGACCAAGCCATCGTTGGAATCATATAGGTTATTTTGCCAAGGGTTATGGTGCTATTTATATGTGCTCTCTGAGTATATTAGGGGGCAAATGAAATTACAGCCGTGTAAGTATGTATATCACTGTACACAGAAAGATTTTCTCATTATTTGTAGCAGTGTGGAAGAAATTTATAAAGATGAGAACATAGAAGGGGAACTTGAGAAGATTTTTAATCTCCTGGTGGATTGTACCAAAGTTTCTACTTTGCCTGTGAACTCCAGTCCTCTTCAGAGCCCAACACCCATCCAACCAGCTGACAGGTGTGTGAATCACAATGTTCAAATAAATCCCCAACCATTATTTTTTGTTGCCTCCCGTATTCTTCCAAAAACTCTTACTATAAGAGAACCACGTATGGATACTCCAAGGGCCGGTACATAGCTCTGATTACTGTACTGAAGTGGTGGGAACTGTATAAATTATGTTTTATCTGGGATTTGCAGAGTTGCCTTCCTCCTGGAGTTGGCTGTGCTGGCCTTGCAAGTAAAGCATCAGAAAGTAGCTGCCAACTGTTTGAAAGAGCTGAAGTCGGCGAAAGAGGCTGTGAGTGTCCGATATTTCTTTGAAACTTCAGGCATTAGTATCTCCATGCTGTAACTATACATGTTACACAAACATGCAAATTTATGTATGGAATTTGACATCATCTCTTAAATAGGCACTCGAAATTAGATAAGATTAATTAGCTGAACTCATGCCTAAGAGCTAAAGAGGTTTATGCATTTTCAATTACTTTCAGCAATGTAGAACTTATTTAATAGTAAGGTGTGTAGTTTTTTACAAGATTGAGTGCATTTTGCTTTAAAATACTTTATGAAATAACTAAAACATAAAAATAACCACAGCATAAATAGATTATGAGATGTATCATCCTCTCTGCCATGCACTGTTGAGTGATGTTTTTGATATTACATGTCTTTGCCTTTTTAGAGTGTTGGCCAACGTATAATAATGGAATGTGTCAACTGTGAAATCAACTTCCTGAAGAGAGAGGCGAAGATGAATGACTATTCCAAAGCCAATGTGGAGGTGCTCAATCATATGCTTGAATTATCAGTCATGAGTGTCTTCCATATTTTGTAATGCAGGCATTGGACCCATTGGCAGAGACTCAGTTATCTGTTAAATAATATCTTCTTTAACATCATGTTTGTTTAAAGATGGTGAATCCAGAAATCCACCTTCTCCAATTCAAAGGTGCTTTTTCAGTTTAGAGTTCCGAATTTTATATATATATATATAATATATTTATATATATATATATGTATGTATAATTTATATTTTTATATATATATATTTATATTTATTATATATTAAAATCACCCCCTTTTTTTTCAAGAGTTTTTTTCTCTCCTTCCACAAGTAAAAATTTTGAAGGAAGTGGAATCATGTAATCTCATTTTGAACCATATAATGTTTTGGTGTGAGAACTGTCACATCTAAAAATTGGCACCACAAATTTAATCCAATTGAGTCCAAGTATACTTGCCAAGTGATAGAAGTGTTGTGCTGTCATTGCTACAACCGAGATTTTCAATCTGTAGTTGTTATCCCACAGGCACGGCTGAAGGAGATAGGCAAGCTGGATCAGTGGCTCCAGACTGCAGTTAGGGAGGGAGACCCCAAGGCAATGCAAGCAGTGTGTGCTACCCAGTGGAGCTTCTGTCTGCCCCTCTTGCAACGCAACCTCAAGAAACTCATCAAGGCACCTCTGCTTAGTGTGGCCAAAGTACTGGAAGACATACAAAGGTGTGCATTTCATTGTTTTATAATTGTGTTTGCACTTTACTGACTTTTTTACTACTACAAATACTACTGGTTTCTTAGAATGCTTTTCTGCTGCAAAAATAATTACATTGATTTTTACAATAATTGCTTTTCAAACTTTGAGAAAAATCATTTTTTTAACAAAGCAATACATGAATGTGTTTCTCATTTGGATCCAAGAATGTTGTTCTGATGATTTAGGGTGAAAAACAGTTAGTGTTTGTCAGATTTCTTTCACTGTAGCCTTTTGTTACAGTCAGTAAGAGCCAGTATTAAGGTAGTTCCCAGCATGACATAAGTACCGTATTTTCCGCACTATAAGGCGCATCGGATTATAAGGCGCACCTTCAATGAATGGCCTATTTTAAAACTGTT
>JAQMCX010000057.1:12065523-12084315 GCA_029814765.1 Acanthurus leucopareius | reverse complement strand
ACACACACACACACACATGCACACATGCTATATGCCTCTCTCTCCTGACCACATCCCCTCCTCTCTCCTCTCCTCCCAACCTCAGGTCGTGTGGTAATGAGTGTGTGATGGAGACTCGTGGCTACCAGACTGGCAGAGGTATTTTTAGCACTTCTGGTGGTTTCCATCACTAAATATGCTCCAACTTCATATTTCAAGATTGAAACCAACCTCAAAGAGAGAAATGGATAGTTTGTTGCAGTTAGTTTAAGCTATTAGACCTTGCAGTTAAACGTAGCAGGGAGATTTGTGGATTGACGTAGTTGGTGATAACTGAAATACAGACAATTTGCCTTTTAAATTATAAGGTTGAAAGGAATAAAAGCATATCTAATATGGGGAAGAATATTGAGTAAAAGTTGCATTACCTCAGTGCTACGATTACGTACCTTGATTGAAAATCAGAAGTGAAAACAACATTAATCACATTCAATAGGCCAGAGCAAAGAATTTTCCTGGATGTGGCAAAGGTTTTTAGTTTAAACAGATGCAATAGGTTGCTGCTTAAACTATATTTTAATTGAACCTGATGAAAGCATCTTACCTGTCATTAGGTGAATTGATTCAAAACTGTACGTCTGTTTAAAAGGTGGCGAGCAATTACCTGTATCTGTAATACAAGCAGGAGAGACACTCTTTATCAGACATGTCAAGAAATAAGTAGAATTAAAGCTGCAAGCAGCGTTGAACACTTAGCACACCGGTGCTTGTTGGTGAGGGCCACTGTCGCCACAGCAATGCAGAGAACTTGTGTGTTGCATTCTTGTTCAAGGGTGCCTGTGTAAGAGCATTTGATCTAAATCATATTTTGATTGCCATACAGGGTTTACTTGTAGTTGCCACAAGGGGGCGCAATGGTTGTGACTTCCATTTGGCTTATGCTGGCCCACACTCACAGAGCCCCTGCGGGCCCTGCGTGGGCAGAGCCTGTGCGGGTTCCAAAGGGCTCTATAAATCTTGTATTTACTTGTTTTTGCTATCTTGTATCGTTTTTGAGATATTACAGTTTTAGTTTAATAGTTTTCTTCGCTCCTTCCCAGACTTTATAATGGGTGTGTATTGCGGAATCTTTGGGTGCCTCGAGTGAGTCACATGACTGCCAGAGTGCAGGACGGGACAAATGTAAAGAACAAATTTGGGAAAAACCTCCTCACAGATCCCACAACTTTGGCCAAATCATATATAAACTTATCATATCTGGGTGGGAAATTTCGTTATTTCGCCATCGATGTAGGTGCATTTTGTAAAATTTTTGCCGTACCCGATGTCTGTGCCAAATTTGGTGAGTTTTTTAGCATGTTTGGGGGGTCAAATTTAGGTTCAAAGAGCCATAATGAAAATAAGAAGAAAGAAACAGTACAATAACAATAGGGTCCTTGCAATGCTAGAGGAGTCCAGGCCTTACAGGCTCCGTCCCTAATTAGTGCATTGCAGCTGTATGACTCCAATCCAACCATCTAGGCTTCAGCTTACATCCATGGTAGACGTTAAAGTAATGAAATGGTATCACTTCATGTACTTTATGGATGGATTGACAGATGTACTATCAACCTGAAAACAGAATGCCTTGCCCACACTGTTGCCTGCATGTAGGCAAAATGAAAAAGCACATTAAAGAGCAGTCTGGTGTATTTTAGGCTCTGCTCCCATTGCCTGAACACACAGCTGTACAGGAGCAGCACAGAGATTCAGAGATCCTCCCAAGGATCCCTTTGAACCATTTCCCTACATGACATGACAGAATTGTACAAAAGAATAACAACAGTAATCCCTGGAAAATCAGTATCAACATCCTGAAAGCAATACCATTGCTGTATTCACCAAAAACGGTTAGAGAGGCTCAGAACTTAGGACTTAAATCAGAGGCTGAGATCTCTCCTGACATACGCTGCACGAGTATTGTGTTGCGTATGGTTGCATGCCATTGGCAAGACACAAAAGTCATGACAAAGTGTGCTCCGAAACAAAAAACAGCAGTTTCCCTGAAATGAAGGCTGACCTAACTGTACACATGTGTCGTTTTTGTTGTGGAGAAAGTGCTGCCTCGACCACATTTTGTGCTGATAAAAAAGCGTGTCATGCATTGCTCACTTTGTTTCCATAACGACCAGTCAGCTGCAGTTACCACGAAGCAATATATTTAACTCTCAAACACTTAGCAGAAACTCCCCTAACACAGCCAATTTGTTCCCATAAGGGTCCCACTACAAACTTTCCTCTACTTTTTTCCATTTTCAGCTTGTTGTTGTCTTTAACTGCTGGCAGGCTGCATCGTGAAACCTCAGTGATAATCCTGCAGACAAGTCAAGAAGTTAAAATGGTGAATTTTGGGCTACAAATGGCTTTCATGTTTTTTGTCCTTGGAAAATCAGTTATACTAATCGTCAAAGTTGGGTGACAGAATCCTTTTTAATTTATCCTATCGATGTCAATGCTAACGGACTCTGGTGTTCACTGAGAATGTTTTATAGGTCCACACCCATCCAGCTTGCTTTTCTGTGCTTGCTGTTAATAACTTGGTGGTTAAACTTTTTCAGTCTTACCTTTATTCACTTTCTTGTAGAGAGTTCAGTGAGAAGATTAATACGACTGACTCTCACATCTGTATGTTAAATGTGCAGATATCAGCCAAGCTTGTGCAGCATTAACAATATGAGCGGTGCAAACAGCCTGTCTAGTCATACTTCTCCCTCGACGAACAACATCTGAGTGCACTGACTTCCTGAAGTCCTGTCATGAAGTCGCAAAGCACATTTAGCTTTTAGCACAGGCATAAATTGTTACTCAAAAGAATATAAAGTAGCATAACGTGATTTCCTAAATTCCTGGGGGTTGTGTGAATGGATTTTACAAACAAGATACAAAGTTAAAGCATTATTTTGTGAGTTCCTGGTAGCAGTTTCCCCAAGTTTCCAGTGCTCATGATATGCTTATCACCAGCTAGCAAATGCTCCAAATTTGACAAACATATTAGTGGTTTTTATCTTCTCATTGGACTTCAAAGAGAGCAAATACAAGGGTTTCACAAAATACTAAAATCTTGCTTTAAATTTAGCTAATTTAATTACAAAACCGTAACTGCTTTCCCATTGCTCATTTATGGTACTCTTAGTCCTGGAAATTTGGCACTGTTTTGCATGTTAAACTTGTCAATTGTCAACCTGTTACTTTCTTTACTCAACAATTTTGCATATAATCCTCTTCTAACCCTATTTACAGTCTAACCTTGACACTCACCCCAGCCCCTTTCCCAAAATAACATCCAACAAAACTGCTCAAATTAGAGCCAATAGAATCTGTTTTAATGATAACCCATAGAAAGTCCAAAGATACCATATTACTTAATTCCTTTAGAGAACACAGTGAGTTCCTACTTCAGTTCCTACTCTCTTAAATTGATGTTATGGATTTTCTGAGGCCAGATGTTTATCTAGACGTATTTTATGACATTTAATTCAACATATTTGTCATGGGATAGAAACAGAACACTCCATTACGTACAACATCTAATTTATTCTGATAAAAATATTATCATTTGTTTTCTTGCAAAGAGAAAGAGCATGATTGAACTGATTGATGGCTCACAGCGGAATGGGGATCTTATTCTTTCTTTTCTTTAAGTGCTTCCTTCTTTCTACACAGTGCTCCATCTCCTCCATCTTTATTTCTGTTGGCAGCTTGTCTCACTCTCCACGAACATCTTTCCTCTCTCACAAGGAGGCTCATTGTCCACAGAGCAGAGGGCTGGTTTGTGCTCCATACAGAGACAAGTGGCAGAAGCACATTTCTTATTGTGTCCCATCACTCCACATCTGCCAGGGTTGTGTTCGCACTGTTTGACTAGTGGGATCACTTCACGTGAAATCCAGTCTGCGCAGAGTGTAAACAGAAGCTGCTCTCTCTGTTCTGTTTTCACTGCATTCTCATATTTCCAAACATAATCACATTCTTGCAGTAACAACATCAAATTTTGCAACCATGGCACCCATTTCTATTCTACCAAAGCCAAACACTAAAGAAAAAACTCTCCCAAAAATGATAGTATGAAGACATCCCCATCATTGGTCCATTTTCTGTGTGCTTACTGGAAATGTCATCCATTCATTATGTCTGCTTGGTTCTGGCTTTGCTTACTGTTCATCTGACTTTCCTGCAGTTTCCTATTTGTCTTGTCTCCTTCGTCATTTGAGTCTGTGCAGGAGTCTGTGCTCCTTCTGAGTCAGTAGGTCTCCTGGGAAATATAGTTCTGAAAACCTCAGCATTATTTTTGTGTGCTTGCGCAGTGGCTACATGATAATGTTTCATTTAAAAATAGCAGGAGAGTTAAGCCTTATAAAATAAATGAAATCATCCATATGACATGTAAATGCACACAATATGCTGCTAGCCTCTGGCCAAACTCATCCATCCTGTGTGATGTTGATGTTGACGTAGTGCTGAAATACACAGGATCGACATTAGTCTATCGGAACCAGACTATCCTGCACACTGTTAGAAACTCAGGTTCTCAGAGGTTCCACATCCAGTGAAATGATCCTCAGTGATGCAAATGTGCAAGTTTTGATCCAGTCTGTGAAATAAGATTGTATCAAATCAATAAAACTGGAGGGAGAGCATGAGTCTTTACTTTTTCCTATTATTTTAGCCATCTATTGTGGCATAGGCAATGTTATGTTAATGGTTGGCGTTAGGTTAGGGTTTTATACTAACTGAACATTGATTGTGTATGGTAGAAGTTCTTCTAAGAACCAAAGTATCAACAAGAAACTACGAAATAAAGAAAAACATTTTCACACGTCTAAATATTTCTTTTGGTCTCCTCTTCATAACTTCCAGAGTGACATCAGTAAGGAAGGAAGTCAGCAAATGTGACTAAACGTAACGGGAGTAATTACTGATATACTTACATTACCTCATCTGTGAACATTTCTGCCTGAGTCAGGTAGATGGATTTTCATCTTAAGTGATGGCTGTTTAACAATGAGATAAACAATGATCCCACACTACTTCACAACATCATCAAATTATGTCCTTTGTTTTCATTGTTTTGACTGAGAGACAGTTAGCAGCAGAAATTATGTGTGGTGAAGTATATTTTATTTTGACGTGTTACAGAAAGAATGTTGCACATTTTTAGACATTTGATTAATGTAGTTTTATCTTTTCACTTGATATTACATCACCAGTGTGTCAGCCATCAGTTTGAAACTAAAACCACTGTGCGACAGCACCAAAGAAACTGCCAGCTTTTCCTATGAAATATCGTGAAGCACATATTTTGCTATCTATGATATTTGCCTCTCTGGTTGTCCTTTTTGCAGCCAGCTTCTCTATAGGGAAGCCCAGCGTGCTCTGACCTCCGCCCTGACCACAAAACCCTGCAGTAACTGCCTGGATAAACTGCTCGTGGAAGTGGCTACAAATCCATGGCACCCAAATGCAACAGGGCGTATCCTGCACTTCAGGCTCACTGCTGCTGCTATGGTATAGCTTCTTCCTCATACATGTCTTTCCAGAGCAAAGTGAGTCTTTGCACAGTCTGGACGAAAAAACTCCATTGGCAGCTGCTGACTATCTCAGTGCGGGATTATTAAATGCTGTTTTTTTGGATTTCTCAATCCTTGATGTCTTTGGTTCTTGACTTGTGCAGACACATTTTGTACCTCTCTGCTTTTGTGGGTTACTGTAGCCTGAATCTGACCCTCTGGCTCTCTGAGTTATCAGTTTTGACATTTTTAGTTCAAATTTATTTCCTTGTCTGTGCGTATGTTCTATGGATCAGCTCCGTGTCTCATTCTTTTACTCTTTGTGTTGGTTCCTACATTATTTTTCATGTTTACTGTACAGTGGGTCTTACAGAGTTTAATGCTGCTTTTTAGATGTCAGAGGAAAAAAAATATATCTGTGTAGATAGAGAGCCATTTAAATCACTTTGCCAGTGCATTAGTCATTTGTCTTTTTCCAGTAACTTCAATATTTAAAATTTATGTTGGGTTTCCTCAAAAAGATGCAATAAATATGTAAAACAAAGAGAAAAGAGAAAAGACATAGGCTCCTCTACATGGAAAATACAAATCTTGTTGGTATTTTGGACAATTAGAACCTGGCTGAACCAGGATGACGTACTATTTTTTTAAAAGGTAGGAGATTCTCAGGTCAGTCGGTGATATAATGGTACAGCTGGAGTGCCTTTAGAGCCACAACACTCACAGCTGTAGCTTATTCCTACAAACTTTCCTTTAAATCAACAACTCTGAAATCAGATACTACCCTAACCTGAACCTTTCTTACCCGCTGGCACAGCATCGAGCCCAAACAAATCCTTTCAGTTTGTGTCCAGGGATAATTTACACAAGCAGACAGGAATCTGGACTTGATTTAATAGACAACAATAGAGAAAGACAAAGACCAAGCTTTGAGTTCTCCATCCTGTAAAATGACCAATACAGCAGAGTGAACAACACTCAAAAATTCCTCAGTGGCTCAGAATGTGCAGACTGTCCTGTATGTTAAATTTCCAACCACACGTCTGTGACTGATGCCCCTTTTTCCAACTGAGCCACTGCCAGTGTACAATCCTGCTCATATTATTAAGAAAAAAAACAACCTTAGGCCGAAATGCCCATAGTAATTCAGTTCTATACTTAAAAATGAGAGATTTTGATTCACTACCAAGACCTCAACTTTTCTACTCGAATAAACTCTGAGAGAAACTGACACACAGACTTCATGCACCCACAAAAAGGGTCGAGAACCCATTTTCATTAAGTCACCAATCCGCAGAATAAAAATGCATGTCAACACTAATAAGTACAGTAATTTAATTCATTTAGAGTTTATAAGATATCAACCTACAAATTAATATGTACAGAGTTTACAAGGTGGTAAGAAACTGAACATAACACTCAGCAAATCTGATAATTGCTGTGATGTACCTTTAAGATGAAATAAATACATTCTAAATTCATTGGTTGTTGGGTTCTTTACCAGTAGTTTATAAATGGTGATGTTTTGGCGATTCATGATGTGGTTTTGTAAATCTTCTCATTTGGGTCTTGAGCTGAACAAGTTTAGGATTCCCTGATTTAAGCTTTGCTATCATATCCAAGATTTTGTCGCAGTGAGGCTTGTCCACACACCACATTTGCAAGTGTCTTATGAAGAATCTTACCTGGACGAAGTTAAGCAATACTTTTGTCAGACTGCTCAGGCTAAAATTAATAATGCCAAGTATTAGTATTTATCAGTTTTCTGTGTTCATTGTCTTGTTTAGCATTTAAATGTGCTAATGACAAAATGAGAAAGTGTTCTGTTCTTAGTGCTCATTCAGATACTTTTTGTTAGGAGCAAGTATATCACAATTTCTGCCTTCAACACACTACTCTTAGAGCAGAGAACACTGGTGGCAGCATCTTCCTGTTAGAAGACACAACAGCCAAAGACTGAAAGGTTTAGAAAAACAAAATAAAAGCATAATTATAGCTGGGGGTTTGGGAATAAAACCTGTGTCGAGAATCAATCTTCCAAAAGGGAGCTGACCCTAAACCTCAACTAAACTGAGAATGAAAACGAGGTCTTGACGATATCATTTTGCTCATTTTTCCCATGCAGTGAGACGGAGCTAGAGCAATTTAGTGAAGTAAGGAAAGATTGGGCAAAAATTGCTGTGTCCAGATGTGCAAAGCTGAGATTTTCAACATAGGCTCACAGCTGTAATTGCTACCAAAGGGCCTTACCAATTTTCTCATTTTATTTGGATAGAAGAATATCGTGGCCTAAGTGTTTACTGCACTGCTTACTCTGCATCACATTGTCCATGAGAGCACACAGAAGTTTCTGCTGTCAGGAAACAACTATAGCACAACTGTCACACTTTGTATTTAATGCATAGCAAATGCAAGTATTTATTTAAGCTACAGTAACCAATATTTGTTATACTAAAAATCAATTCCTGTCAAAGGAATCATTTTTAGTGATAAATTAACAGCATGTTATCATCAACTCTGCAGTTTCCACTTTTCAAAGCCTTTCTTTTAGCTCATCGTCTTGGTTTTTGGGATCAAAAGGTCCATCCTCACCGACCTCTTTCTAGATAGATAGATAGATACTTTATTAATCTCCAAGAGAAATTCACAATTCTAGAGCAGGCATGTGTTTCCAGTGTCACCTGCTCAGGGACAGACAAGCAAAGCAAAGTCTGAAAATAACATGTGACCATAGTGGAACATTTAGCAGCTAAAAAAAGCCGGTTATTTTTCTCACAACTTTGTGGAAACCAAAACAGGGAGTGAATATTGGACTTAATGTATTCATATGAAGCTAATGATGGTGTTTAGTATGTGAGGGCTGGTTGATAAAAGATGGCAAAATAAAATAATTTTAATACATTTAATAACTCTTTTTTTTTGTACATACTGCACAGTACATGACCACAATTTTCACTGCACTAAACAGTAGCTCACATCTGAGTGAGGAGCTCAGTAGCTGTTCTACCTTTTATTGTCTCCCGGAAGAATGCTTCCCTCAGTGATGCTACAATAAACAGTAAATTGCCTTGACATTGTTGATGTTGTCTTGTCTCTTTTTTATTGGCTCCAGACCATTACCCGTCAAATGATATACTTTAGAAATCTGTGCAGCCGGAATAGCGTTTCGTGGCCAAATGTTGACAGTAGTGAGGAGTTGGATTCATATGGAACATATTGTCGTTGTTATGAGCGATGGAGGCTGTCCAGCTGCCTACAGAGCAAGAAATATACAGGATCATATGGTCAAAAACCACAGCGTTGTTACTATCCACAACTCAGCCCCCATCTCACTCTTGTACTCTCTCTCTCTCTCTCTTACTCTCTCTCTCTCAGGCACACACACACACACACACACATACAAGCACACATGACAAAACTTGCACATAAACACAAAGACACCCAGCAGGCTCACACAAAACTCACACACACCCGCTCACATGCACGCACGCACAATTAATGTTGATATAAATCAACTGCCCAATTTTTTGTTGGAGCGCAGAACAATTTTTTCCGAAATTCCACAAAATGATCTGCAGTAATTTATGGTGTGTTTTCCACCGAGGGGAGTGATACCGGGTTCTGCGCTGTAAACGTTGCTCTGCCATGTTTATTTTCATTTCATTTTGTTCTGCCTCTACTAACACTTTACCTTAGTGATTTAAGGAGGCTAAGAGTGGTTTTGGAATACAACCAGCTGGCAGAGTGTGTGTGTGGTGTGTGTGTGTGTGTGTGTGTGTGTGTGTGTGTGTGTGTGTGTGTGCGTGAAGTTTGTGGGTCTGCATGCACATGTCCTTTAAAATATTAAGCTATTGAATCCTCTTCTGTGCTTCATCTTAACTGATTCTGCAGTGTGTTTGTATTAAGGTGAGGTGGAACAGCTTCACCTGTTGTACTCTGTGCACCTGTCTTCAGCATGTGCTGTTTAATCTAAATATAACACTGATATTTAAAAAAGTTGATTATAATTACTCGACATATCTTGCAGTTCTAAGAAGGTCTATGAAGAGCAAATAAATGTCCAAGTCTGTCTCTAAAACATTCTGACCACCCTTCTCTATGAATTGCCCAATAATTTCCAGATGTAAATCCTTAAAAACAACTTACAAATATAATAGTTTCATCCCTCAAATGATTATAATGTCCCTAAGCAGTTGGTCGCTGTAGTTTTTAGCAAATTTTGATAAAAAAAAGGAACAAGCTGCAGATCACAGCATGTTGGTAGCTTTAACGACTATACAATGACAACAGCAGGATGGTGCATGTGGGATTCAAAATAAACTACATTGGCCCAGTTTATTATTTTAAAGAAACATGTTATCCACTGCAACAATGTACATAATTGATGGGTTTTTTTGTAGTCTTAATACAACACTGGAGCTCGATGGCACAGAGTAAGAAACTGTGTTGGGCTTTGGCTACATGGGCAATATTTGTTGTCCAGTTTAACTAACTTTAACTTGGTTTTTTAGTGCAATTTGTTGATAATAACATAAATAAGAGAAGATTTGCGAACTTATCCTTTCATTGAAAAGACAAAAATATCTATGTAACATGTGATCGATGGCAGAAAAGTACAAGTTTGAAACCCTGTGATGAGAAGCACTGTGCAGACGTACAGAAGACATGGCTGCTGATGGACTCAGTCCACTCAGGGCCAAAACCCATAATATGAAGGACTTTTTCTTGGTTCAACAGGTAAAAGAAAGAGTTCATTAATCTCTCATACACTGAACGTTGCCAGCTGCCACTCAGTCAGTCATTAATTGTCACTCATCAGTCAGCCAGTCAATCCCTCATTCTGTCAGCCATGTTAGCCAGCTTGTCAGCACCCAACTAGCCCATCAGCTAGTCAGTTAACCAAACAGATGAAGGAAAAAAGAAAAACAGCCAACCAGCCAGTCAGTCACATCAGATCCCATCATGCCGGCGAGGAAGAAGGAAATCTGATTAAGCACAAAATCGAACAAGGGAGAAACAGGAGGCTGCATGAACCATGTCTGGGGCATACACGCACACAAATGTGTGTGTGTGTGTGTGTGTGTGTGTGAGTGAAAGACGGAAGATATGTATCTGTGTGTGACCGTGGGTTTGACCGTGTGTGTGTGTAGGCAGATCCCGGAGTTATTTTCTGTAATACCCCCAGTTTCATTTCAGGTTTGGTTTGGGTCCAGGTGGTTGGTTTAATGTAGTCCAGATGTGAGACGCAGAGCGGAGAGTGGCCAGATTTTTCCAGAGTTTCGGTCGAACCAGGGCTTTGCTAATAAAAGCAGAGGAGATTTTCACAGTTCCGCAGACAAAACCTCGCGTTCTAATTCTCGAGGGGGGACGGAGAGCGAGCGAGACCGCAATGTTATACTTTGTTTTTATTAAAGGGGGTGATTGACAGCTTGGAGGGAATTTTCCAGCATTAAACCAGGGGTCTTATTGGAGAGGACAGAGCAGAGAGCATAGGGACCTGGCGAAGCAAAGCAACACTCTGGCAAGCTGCTACTGACAGAAGGCTTGGCCTCTCCTCTTATTCTCTCTTTCTTACCATCTACTTCTCTCTAATCTATCTATAACTGAGGGTAAGATTGCTGCAGTCTGTACCTGCTCCACCACCTCCATGCCCAAACCTCCTCTTTTCTCCAAGACTAATTCAGTCATTCACTTCATGTGTTTTTTTGAGTTGGTCATATCAACCTCTTTTTTAGTCTGATGTCTTATAACTATCTAGGATGCATGGAGTTTCACTGTGGGGAGGGCAGCACGTATTGATTATTGGGTCTGTACACACCTGCTTTGAGGCTAATAAAACCTCAAGTGCCTCGTGATTCACAGAGCTTGTGAAAGGATGGAGCACTTGCTGCAGTCCAGTGTGTGTGTGTGCGTGCCTTCATATATGCACTGTAGGCACCTCAGGGTGTGTCCCAACCTCCATCCATATCTCTATATCCATCTTTCACTGACCCATATCAAGTAAAAAAAGTCCACACAGGTCACCAAGTGTTTCTCCGAGTTGACATTTTAATGCAGGCAGGGAGGAAGAGCTTAACATCACCTGCAGTTTTGCAGTTTTGTTTTCTTTTGGTTGTTAATATTTCATACTGAACGTCTCTACTGATTGTCAGCTGGCGGTCACTCTGCCTGTTTTTGGTTAAATTCTGGCTCTCTTTTCCATCCCTGAAGGCACAGAGCTGTTATGTCAAATGTAAATCTCTTTTGCACTGTATAGTATTCCAATGTATGTACGTATAATATGAATTTCTTTTTTCACTGGCTTTACACTTTATAGTAATTTGGGAAATTGTTTTTTAACAGGTTTAAGAGTGTACATCCATACATCCAGATAATTATACTTTCAGTAACTGCATAATTATCCAGCTGTACCTGTGCTTGGACTGGGTTGCTGCTTTTTGGCCTTTCCTTGCAGTTTTTTTGCATATGGGACCCCTGTCCAGCCTGCACATGTGAAACTGTGCAACAGCATTGCAGCCAGTGTCAACATCACCATCTAAGAATTAAGGTTTATGCAATTAATCACTGAACCATAATGTGATTAGTGCTTATTTTTCTTACCTTTCCTGTTTCTTCAGCGTTTTCCCTACAATTCGCTCATGTAACTGTTGTCACTTTTCTCTGACTTTCCACTTTGGCTGCGTGTAATAAAAACGATTTTTTAGGCACCAGAGCTTTCAGCTAAGTACTAATAACAGCACACTAATATGTGCACAAAAAACAGATATAAGGTCAACATTTGAGCAGATTTAATACTTAGGCCCACAGTGCCTTAGCTCAGTATGTCAGCATGCTCACATTTACTTCTTAGCACCAAACACAAAGAATAGCGGACGCTTGTGTAATTTTGTGTAATTTTGCAGGTACTTTGCCATGAACCAGTTGACTGGATAAGCAGGTGATGTGATCACATTTCATTTACAATTCATCATGAAGGGAGCGTAACTGTCCATACCCCATTTAAACAGTAAATGGACTGTGCTTATGAAGCGCTTTTCTTATCTTGAGACTACTCAAAACATTTTACAACACAAGCCAGCATTCACACATTCACACACTAATGCCAGGTAGCTACTCTACTAGGTGCCAACCTGCTCATCAGGAACTCATACACACACATTCACACACCCCTGGCCCAGCCACCAGAAGCAACTTGGGGTTTAGTATCTTGCCCAAGGATACTTCAACATGAAAACTGGAGCATCTAACTGATGACCTTTCAATTAGTAGCAACCTGTTGTACTTTCTGGTTTACAGCCGCCCCAAATTTACTGAGAAATCCAGCCAATACAGTAAGGACATTTGTCAATGGAATGATGTGTTTTTGTAAGCCAGTCTAAAAGCCTAGCATTGCCCTGATTTTTGAATTTACAGAAATTAAAAAAAACCCCATTGTCCTTAAAACTAAGAAATCATAAGTGCAACTGTATGAATTTTAAGGTTATAGGGTTCATTTCTGCATCATTTTAGTTGTGGATGGACTGCTGAACCAACATTTCCGTCCACAGTGCTACACTTCTAGTGTGGCTACAATGCTAAACCCCCCCACCCCAGCATCCACCTGTAGACTGTGAGTATACTGGTCTTTAGAAGAGTATCCTGACTCCTGACTTGTGGCAGAGTTATTGTCACTCCTCAACTTCTAGGATTTTGTTGATCTGTCTACTACATTAACAGAACCAGTAGTTAGTGGTGTCTAATATTGACATGGATAATTTTCAATTGGAGTTTGTGGAATACCTTTTACCATCCGTGTGAAATGCCAAGAGTCGTGACAAAATTTCAAATAGTTGCTGCAGACTCTTAATCAAGTTTTTGTTTATTTCTTAGTTTGGAATTTCAGAGTGCCATTAATAGTTTTAGCTAAGTTTGGTTTAAGTGAAGGGTGTAGTAAAACTTTTTATAATTTAAGTTTTTGAATTTTTTAAAATGTTTTTGTTAGGGCCAGGCTATGCTTCAGATGTAGATAGATAAATATTCACGCAAGAAATATTTTTTTTAAAAAGTGCCACAAAATGCTTATAATTCAAATAAAAGCATGTTTTATATACTTAACATGTAACTTAAAGAGGCTGCGACTTTGGTTGCATTGTGCAGTGTTGTGTTGCAAAAGGACAATAGATGAACCCAATGCCTTATTTTATTCTGTCATTTCTATTCCTATGTTAATTAACCCTGCTCTAGATAAAGCATTAGTTTTATTATCTGCCAGATCACCCTCAATCTCAGTGTTCAGTCCATGAAAAGATGCCTGGCAAGTGCAACTGAAGAAATTTCAAATTCAAGATGTGTTCAGGAGGCAAAACATTGTGTGAGAATTTCAACACTTAGATGATAAAAAAAATTTATTGCAGCACGAAGTTGCTTCTCCTTGTCCTCTGGCACTTCCCAGTTTTTGTAAACATGTGACTGAATAGATGATTACACACCTGAAGTGATGATATTACTGGGATAAACACACACACACACAAGGATCCACATTCAGTCACACAGTGTCATACACACTCAGAGTGGCTTCCATGGTGGTATCCAAATGAGCAGGAAATGTCTTTTTAACAACCAATTAAAGGTGAGTCCAACTGCTAGCTTACAAGAGGAATGTTTACACAGGAGCTTTTTGAAAGAGTGAAAAAGTGAGAGAGAGATTCATCATTACAGAGAGAAGGGAGAGATAGAAAGAGAGAGGAAGTATGAATAAAGTTGAAGAGCTGAACGAAGTAGAGCAGGATTTGGCACTTTCACAGGTGTGCACAACAGGGGGTTCTAGGAGGAAAGAGTTTGTGTACACGTGTTTGGTGTGTGTGTGTAGCGTGTGTGTGTGTATGTGTGAGTGTGCACATGAGTGTGTGGAGCTGCCAAACTGGCCACCTGTCTTTCCCTCGTTGTAGTTTTAGTGTTTCCTTTCATCCGGCCCTCAGCAGCACAGCTCCCACTTGGAGCAGTTAGCCTCCTGCCATGTGTGTATGTGTGTGTGTGTGTGTGTGTGTGCGTGTGTTTGCGTAGCTCAGGTCCCAGTTGGGTTAGAAAGACTAATGTTCCTAAAGGTGCATTTCGCTCTTTCCTCCACATTTTTATATCTTTGTTCTTTATGTTTTATTGAGACAGTTCGAGGGGAGGCAGGAAGTTGGCCAACAGGCCTACAGAGCAGGAGAGGACACCAGAGGAAACTTCTGCTCCAATGTCAACAGGAGGTCATTCTTCAGGAAAAGCACTGCTACCTATCCATCTTTAATTAATAGACCTTATTCAGCTGGGTACCATCTGAGCGCAAAAACATGGATGAGTTAGAAAAAAAACAGGAAGTGCTCCTGTCTCCTCCACTGATTCTCATGTTATGACAGTTGAAAATGTAGAAAGGGCTGGTTTATGTTTCTGAGAGCACGTCCAAGTGCTGAGCTGGGCTTGTTTGTGAAACAAATTTGATTTGAGAATTACAAACTTCACATTCATTTTCCTACTCACCCGTTTCTGAGTCTACACTCAAGGATGCGGCTGAAACAGTTGTGTACTACAAAGCCAAGAAGTTATCAGGAATAACCATTTTGATCAAGTTATTTTTGGGAATATTTGATACTTTGTGTCAGTAACATGATTACTTTCACACTAGTGGAAAGAAAATGTCCAAAGGGGTTAATTTATTCCAGATTTCTGATGTAAAAAAATTGTGCAAAAGTTGTGATTTATCAGAGAGCCTCATTTGAACATTCAAACATAACATTTCAGAAAAAGTGATTGTCTTCATGTAAGTGATCAAGTGGAGAAGTTTCATGGTGGAATCTGCAAATTCAAGTTTTTACCCTGTTTTCTTTCTGCAAATTTATGGAATTAGTAAAGGCCATTTTTGCTAAGTGAATTTTTTTTTTATTATCATACTCTGAGCCAAATCTGTGGTTCTTAAACTTTCCAGTTTAATTCCCATCTATATTCTGAAGGGTTTATGGAGAGGTTTGTTCACTTATTATTCATAAATTTATATAACTGATTTATATAACATGTTGTTCCTAAAAAAAAAAAAGGGGGAAAAAGATTTTTTATAGCTGTTGACAGCATTTTCTGATTTATGGAGTGATGAAAAGAGATATCCAAAATTACCTCTGTGAAAACGTTTGACTTTAATATGTGAAGAAAAATGAAACCAGAATTTGAACCTGGCTTCATCCCATGTTCAGATTTGTTTTCTGGAAATGTATGTAAAATAACCAACATTTATTTAGAAAATACTTGATTGGCTTATTTAGCAGTAAAATTCAGTTGATGCACTGCTGTGAAGACAGGTAACTTTTTTATTTGTCCGTTACCTTACAGTTTTGTCTAAATGCACTGCAATTACACAGCAGGGGTTAACATTTATTGTACAAACACTATTTTTATATACCACACTGGATTTACTCAGTCAAGTAAACTGTAATCAAAATTTTTACTCCTTTTGTCTGCCAGGCTCCAGATTATCCATTTGTTATTTCTTAGGACAGTTTGTGGAGAAGCTCAGTGTGCAGAGTGACAGATGGAATAAAGATGGGAAACAGAGAACAGAGCCCTTAATAATTTGATTTTCCTCTCGGTTTGGTGTGATAGGAAAATCAATTATTAAGCTATATAGTGACATGATTTGATTTTTAGAGTTTTTGTACTTGGACACTAATGCCACGTGTTTTTGTGACACTCAGCATGTATTTCTTGCCTGTGCCACGTTTTATGACTGAATGATGCACTTCATTTATTGACTGCTCTGAAATTGCAATCAGGGGACTGGAGTGGATGTCAGGCGATCAACTTGCAGGACATCCACCCAACACAAGGAAATCCAGGAATGGACTCCATCTGTGGTTTATGCAACAAAAACACTGTTGTTAAGGTGAAATAATATGTTTGATAAATAGTTACCAAAGTTTAATCTATGTGATTAATTTAGGAAGTTTAATTTAGAGAAACTGTCTGCTTTAAAGTTTTGCTGTCAGTCATGAAGTTAAGGGACATTTCCTGCTCATTGACACAAATCCTATTGGTCAGGTGTCATAACTTTTTCACAGTCTGACCTGATATTGGGTCGGTACAAAAACAAAATCAATTGTTAAGCTAACCAGAGAACAAAAGCACTTCATGTGATATTATTTTCCTGTGTAAGTGATTAAGATTTATTTCAATTTCAGGCATTCACCACCTTTTGCTAGTTTAAATCCGTTTGCCACTTATTAAAGTCGTCTTCAGGCGACACTCTGCCAGCCTCTCTGGCTCTGGTACCACCTACATCTCTGCAAATGCCAGGATAAAAACTGCTTTTTATTACTTCAGTTATCTGCGTCACATGCCAGATTTCCATGGGGGCATCTTCGCCAGACACCATTACATTGACAATAAGGCCCAGTCGATCGTCCAACCTCCGGTTCACCTTGGTCCAAAACCGCCCACTTAAATTCACCGCAGCAGTCTGCCCTCTCAGCTGATCTGTTTTCATCGATGTAAAATACAGAGATCATTAGACAACTAAGCTGTATCACAGATCCTTCTGCTTAGTGCAAGGCTGTGCGTGCACGTGAGTGTGTGCCTGCACATGCATGCATACATTCATCTATTTGTGCATATGTAAGTTCGTTGGCGTACGAGTGTGTAAATGGTCATCCGTGTGTGTGCTAAATTGTGTGTGTGTGTAGGCGTTGGGGGAACCTGATCTGGTCTGTGTGGGAGGAACCAGTTCCTTTTCCCCCCACTCTGCTGCTCAGACAGACGGCCTGCTAGAGAGATCAGACTCTCAGACTAACTGGACCAGAAGTCATTAGGACACACTAGACACGCAGCGCTTTTTTCAAAGCTTGTGCTTCCTTTTGAAAAAAAACTCTCAGCACTTAGATTATCAACGTCTGATGGGCTCACAATATAACTAAGATCTATAAAACAAGGCGCATAGTGCTTTATAAACCTTTGTCTCAGGAACCAGCAAGCATCAGGGACCACTTACACTGAAACTGTGCCCTGAAATTAGGTCTTTTGTTTCCCAGTGTTACGTTTGGGGAGGAAAACCAACCCTGGCACTTGAGCTTAAAGGGCATTTCAAGCAAAATATGTCAGGACTATATTTTGTCTTAGGTATAAGCGATTCTCCAGGAAGGATTTTGCAACTATCTTTGGTTCCTTATTTGGCTGCACTTCTTGTTTCTTGCTTGACTTCATACATCCTATCAACTGTGAAACTAATTTTTTTTTTAGTCTTTTTCTAGTCCCAAACCTTCCCCCAACTTCATCACCTTTGTGAGTTATTTCATTAAAGTGAATGTCCTTCATATGACATCACTCTGAGGAAAAATCATGCACATTAACTGTAACACTGACTGCAAGTGTTCGTTACTGTTTATAATTTTGGGGTGTTTTTAAGATTGCACACACAATAAATCAGCTTTGATTTTCAGAGCAGCTTCCACTAAAAACTGTGTTTTGGCAGTGCAATCAAGTGACGTTTGGATTTTTGTTAGTTGTTTTTCTTCACCAGGCACTTGTCACATTGTAGGAAAAAGCTCCATAATTGGCACCTCGCTTGCAGAAACAGCTTTTTAGCATTGTTAAAAAAATATAATTTGGAAACACCAAAGTGGTGCAGCACGGGGGTTAGCCTCCATTAAAACAACGGCTCATTTACATTTCACTTAATGGTGGAAAACTGCTTCAGAAGTTCTGCTTTTAAAATACTAAACTAGGACACATGAATAAAAACTATGGTTACAGTTTCTAACCCTCCGATGACAATTTGTAATAAACCGATAATAACCATGAGAAGAATCCTAGAGAAGTGCCAGCATCTGTCTCACATCTGCAGTGTGGTGCAATATTTCCAGGTAACAACTCTAGTTTTCCTTAAACTGGATTTGTTTTGTAGTGAAACCAAAGAGAAACTAAGAACTATGGCAGCTTATGTTTAGGGAGGTAAGTGTGTCATAAGCAGAGGAAGAGAGAAGCGAGCTATTAGAGGAGATGTGACAATATATAAAAAAAGAAAAGGGGGCAACATTCCACATCACTAATGCCCTGATCATTTTCCATAAAGGCAGAGAACAGATTTGGAGGAAAACTGAGTGGAGAGAAACTGAAAGAGTGGGACAGATGGAGAGAGAGAGAGGGATGGAAAGAATGGAAAAGGTAGCAAAAAAAGAATAAACATGGAAATACAGATAGATAGATAGATAGATAGATAGATAGATAGATAGATAGATAGATAGATAGATAGATAGATAGATAG
>JAQMCX010000057.1:12047243-12065423 GCA_029814765.1 Acanthurus leucopareius | reverse complement strand
GATAGATAGATAGATAGATAGATAGATAGATAGATAGATAGATAGATAGATAGATAGATAGATAGATAGATAGGAAAGGGTAAGTAGTGCGTGGCTAAACACGCTGGAAAGCCATCACCAACCAGATTCTGGCCAGTGGCACTCTGGGGAAAAGAGAGGAAGAGCAGAGGAGGAGAAGAGAAGACGAGAGAAAGAGCATGTGGAAAGGTAAAGAAGAGGACAGCTAAGGGACACAGGCAGATGTCCAAGCAGCCATACCTGCAGATTCAATTCTGCTCTCTCCTTTTTTTTTCTCCCTCCCTCTTTCTTCTGCTCCTTCAAACCCCTCTTGTCCACCTCATCTTCAAACCCTCTCTGTCTCTGTCTGCTCTGATCTTGATGCCTCAGAAGAGAGCAAAGAAAGAAAGAGGGAGTGTGCGAGAGAGGAAAGACAGAGAGAAAAAAAGAGAGAGACAGCCAAAAGTAAAACTAGGAATTAGGCTGATGTGAGCCACAGGTGTAGTCGCTGTGGAACTTCAGTTTATGCTCACTGTGCTCCTTCTCTTGAGAAGGATTTTACTCGAAACTTCCAAAATCATCCCTCCCCAAGCAGTCTGAATGAGCAAAAGTATGATAAAACCCCCCACTCAGTATTAAAACATCTCCACGGTGCAGGAGAGTTTCACACTGGAAACTTTTATAATGTTGGAACATTGGAGGGTTTGAGAGTACAATAGGCTCAAAATACCACCAAATACAAATGAACTCCCAGATATACAAACAATTTATTGTTCATCGTGAGTTATTTCCAGCATTAAGACATTTCAATCAGGAAGGATTATCAGAAATAACCACAAAAATACCACAAAAGTTCCAGCATGTTTTCTGTAATGCCATAATTTCTGCCAATAGCCAATTTTGTTTGCACCTTTCACACCCTTCACTATTTATCAAGAATGTTAATGCCGATTAAATAACATAGTTTCATTATATAATGTTATGTCACATAAATATACATTTATATTTCAGTTTACACATTTAAAACACACAAAGCTTTAAATGAATACATATTTGTCTTCCATAGGTTCTGTGTGTTTTTCCATCATGTGCCACAAGTTCTGCAGACTCTGAACAAAAAGTCACGGAGTCTTTGAACAATACAGTAAAAAAGTCTCTTATAAGTGTTGTTGAATTGCTCCTCATGTCTTGATAATCATGGGAAAACCCTTTAAAAGTTCAACTTCTCAGAAATGCTTCAAACATACTTTAAAACACCCTAAAAAGTCAAAAAAGTTCTTGTAAAGCGATATAAAAGTAAAAAAGAAAAAGAAATGCTTGGTGACATTCCTTGAAAAGTCTTGGAAGTGCTGAAGAAGTCCTTCAAAAGTCCTTGAAATGCATTGAAAGTCTAATAGGTCTTCAAATTTTTAGTGACTGTAAAATCACTGAGAGGCCCGTCGGAGTGATGAGCATTTTATCCATGTGGTTTGTGTCCGTTAACTTCTGATGGTTGTCTTCCTGTCTCTGTCTTTGTTCTGCAAAAAAGGGAGACAATATCTCACATCATCAAGGGTTCAACACTGAAAATAAATGTTAAGGCTACAGCTTAGCTTAGCGTAAAGACTGTAACAGAGGGAAACACCAAGGGACACATATCACTAAGACTTAAGACTACATAGGACCCGAGGGCCTATGAAGTCATCCCCAGTGCCTGTAGATGATCATAGAAAGAACTGTTTATTTTAAATAATTGTGCCACAACATAAAGTCATATCCATTCCAAAATCAATCAATAAAAAATGAAATTAAATGCCACTAGACATCACACATCAATTACTATTACAAGCATGAAAATGATTTTGTAAATGCTGTCTCTCTCCCTGTTAAACTAAAAACCTGCTGCCGCAGCATTTTCACATTTTCAAACAATCATTGCAACTAGTTTGTTCTAGCCCGCAGACAAAGAGGGGCAAATCCTTTCTTTCAGCACAAAGTCTAAAAAAGTCTTGTCTACTGTTGTTATCTGTGGAGAGGACAAGCAAGCTCTTAATAGGTGAAATCAAGCGTCAGTCTAAAGCTCAGAGTTCAGCAGCCATCATAGGATCATGCTGCAAACAAAGAGTAAATATTTACGAGATAACACTTATAGAAACAGATGGTTGTCAGCCCAGCAGCAGTACAAATGGCAGTACATGTCTGTTTATTTATGTTTCAATGTATTTTGGTCAGTTAGTATTTTACAGTATATGACTGGCTGTACGTTTGACAGAGCAAAAGGACTGTTATTGTCACAGTTGTATCAATCTGTTCAATTCTACGACGCGTCTTTTGTGAGCTGAGTCTGTTTTTGTGTTCACTCATTTGATTTCTTGATTGAACCTGCTGTATTGGTTCCAAAAAGGGTCTATATCAGTAGAACCACAGGCTGCTAAGCTTCCTAACAATGCGTAAAGTTAATATACACTTCAAATTGGTCCATGTACATAACAGAAACTTTTACAGAGATAACTGTGCTAAGCTAATGGTCAGTAGGCAGGCTGTACAAGGATCGTATGAGGTTTTTCACATGCCATAGCTCAGTTTTTCTGGTAACACCTGAGGGTTTCAATATTACCTGAGACACTCATTACTATCCCATAAGACTCTTTTGCAATGGAAATTTCAGTAAACAAGACGACCCATGTATACAACTTGGCAGATAATTGAAGACATTTTTAGGTGGGCACAGCTCAGCTAGGAGCCTCAAAGCTAACTTTATGCATGAAAAATGCAGCCAATAACTTTTCAAACAGTTGCCTCACTCTAAATATGAATTGACAAAGATTAGCTAGCTATCCAGGTTTGTCATTGTCCCCAGATCGATATCAAACTAACAATGTGGTTACTCATTTCAGATACTATGGCAACATGTAGCCACATTATTAATTTATCATTTTGATCAGGCAGTTGTTAAGGTTGTTGTTCAGGTGTCTATCAACAATAGATACCCAGCAGACAATCAGAATCCAGTGTTCACTCAGACCAGGATAAAAACTTTATTTCAAATTATTTAAAAAGCTTGATAAGGGATACTAGAAGAGGACACTTTATCACCCCTTATTCAGTTAAATAAAATGCTTAACAGGTGAGTAAGTCTGTCTTTGATGTCAACTCTTCATTATAGTGTCATGAAAAAGGACTCTAGGAAAATGTAATGCATTCTGTGGAAAGAGATACTGTTTTACTGCAATCACTGGCACAGTAAAATTATGTGGTTTTGATCTGTTTCTACTTAAGCAGGGTTGACAAATTAACCTTGACTGCATGCTGTAAACTAACCCAAACACATACTACACAGTAGCATGCGTACTGTACATTAATTGTGGTGGTGGCAGCAAACTTTAATACAGCCCGAAGAGTGACATCATGAGCTGACGTACGACAGCCCTGCATGATGATATGCTTCTCATTTATCTGTGGTATCAGAACAGAGAAAGCCTTGATTTCCTGGCTGGTGAGGAGACTTTCTCTATCTGGCCAGGAAAATAACATCACATTTTCCCTCCTCACCTAACCTCTGCTCTGCTCACTTCTCGGGCCTTCCACTGGTTTTCCAAGCTATAGTCAAGGGATTTGATCAAACACACCATAGAGTGATACGCAAAACGTCAACCCTATTTTGCTCATTACTTTTCAGGGTTGATCATTGATTTACACAAAGCTGGGAAATAATCTTAGACTGTTGTAATCTAATTTGTGGTCGCCTTGAATGGACAAATATGTAAAAAAAAAAAAAAAAAAAAAGGCATGAAAACAGGCAAACTTGATTTTTTCAAGGATAGTTCCGAGAAGAAATGATCATCAGAGTGTGGGTCAACTTCTCTGCACCCCTGTCTTCTCCTGACTTTTCTCTCCCCCTCTCATATCGTCTCGACCAACCCCCCTCCCCCTTCCTCTCATCAGCCGAACACCTGCTACACATTTCCTCTCAGACTGTGCACAAAGTGTAGGTGTTTGGAAAAATCCGTTTGACTGACATCAACAAAGGTGGGTAGGTGTTTGGAAGGGTATCAGGCAGTAATGAGAGAGTGAGATCATAGGATTTGGACAAGAATTTGTCCTCCCACTGATTGAGGTGAGTGTGAGGAGACACAGGAGTTATTATTGTCAATACTTTCTCCAGCTGGGCAGAGACCAGAGGATCCATGTTAGATTGCTATTATCTAGACATGAGCCATTACCATAATGTTGCTGGCTATGTATGCAGGTATACAATAGTTTTGGCAATGTTTATTATCAGTGACTTGTTGGTGTGTTTTCCTTATTTCCAGGGCTTTTTTGTACCAAATGTTGATGATGTAGCCATCTGTTAAGATTTTTCCCACACAGTAACAGTGGCTGAAAATTTGAAAACACAACAGCATTAAAAAGTTGATATTACTTCAGAATGTCAGGGTCGTCAGAGGTTTATCTACTCTTTTTTGCACCAGCGGTCAGTAAACGTACAGCGAGAAATCTATTAAGGAAAAGAAAAACAGTTTAAGCAGGTGTGTTGAGTCAAAAAACCAGAGTACACTGGAGCCACATAACTATTTTCTAGATTGATGACTACATTCATTCATCACAGAGAAAAAAATGTAGCAGAAATGTCTTAATCCAACTTTACTTTTGTATCTCCCAAGTCCCAAAATGTTGAACTGCAAACGGCTCACTGAAAATAAATCTTATTAGTCTTCCTACAATATCCACTCTTATGATATAGTTTCTACTCTCAGAGACTAAAATATTATTCAGCTTTTTTATGGTTATGTTTATGTAGGCCTACTCATATTACATTATTAAAGTCAGAGAAAGATGGTGGTCTTGGTTTAAGACTGAAAATGCCAAAAGTGACTTAAGGTTTATTTTATTGACGTTTAATCAAAACCAAAAACCTTTCCTAAAGGGGCTTTATTGCCTGCGCTTTGCCACATGCAGGGCTCAGGATGCAGGCCCTGGACTTTGGAGTCCTACACATAACAAAATGCCCCAAACTGTTGTTCTCTCTTCACTGTGGAGGAAACATTACTGGAAAAAAAACCCTCAAATTTTGCTACAATGCACTACCAAAAGAAGTAAATCGTTGATAGTTATTAGCTAAGAGCTTTAAACCACTGTTTGTTGTGTCAAGATGTCTACATGATCTGAAAAGTGACTTTAGATGTTTGCTTTAAGTTGGACATCATATGCACTTTGGATGAATTGAAGGTTTCACACTCAGTCTGGAAAACTTTTCCTCTTACTGTGGCATCTTTCATGGTGCTTTCTCTTAACACAAACTATAAAAACAGAGACAAGTGCAGCATTGCTGTCTGTTATTTTTTGTAAGATAAAGCAAAAAGTATTTATTAGTGGAAATAAAAAAAAAATGCTTGAAGCAGGTTAGAAAAAGTGGGTAAATGATAACTGGGTGATTTAAATAAAATGACAGTGAAATCAGTGCCCAGCGGTAGTTTGGGGAGCACAGCTGTAGCCTGTGAAGGCAGCTCAGCTGGCGTGTAAGTGGTTCAGTCAAAACAGGAGGAGGGGGCTTTAAGGCTGGTCTGGTAGTCAAAACAATCTCCTGAAGACTAATAGGGCATGGTCGGATGACATCTCTGCTCACTCTCTCTCTTTCTTTCAGCAAAAACACCCTCAATGCACCCACACACACGCTCACACACACGCACACACAGACATACACACATAGACATACCACTGACTTCCCAGGGGGGTGATTTGTCCAACACTAATATGATTACCTGATGATGTTTACTTTAGATACGATATGATGATATTACCACGCTGGAACAATATTATTGTTGTGTCAAGGTGAAAGGAGCCGGTTTTAACTCGAATGTAAAGCCGGTAAACACCGTCTTCACTGCATCTTTATCTACTCTACACATTCATACTTTAATATTGTTTTTCCGAAACTCGATCCGGGCTGTTCCTTTACCTATAAATGTGGATTTTCCATGCTCTCTCTCTCTCTCTGTCTCTCTTTTCCTGTGTTAAGCCGTTCTGTCAAATATAAACATCTAATTTAGCTTCAGGCTGCATGAAGAGAGGAATGACTGGTTGGAAAAAATAATTCCACTTGGGCACTGGCCCGACAATCGTATAAGGAGATTGGTATTCAACCATGAAATGAAAACTGGTAATATCCCTTTAGTTTATCCAGTGAAAATATGTGAATATGCGTCAGTTCCCTAAAGTGTTTAACAGAAGCTGTAATTACCCTCATGAATGATCATCGATTAGTAGATTATAGACATAGTTTAAAATAGTGCAATAAATAACACATCAGGCTTTTAAATTAAGCTAACACTCCAAATAAGCCTCAGTCTTGCATTATGTGGCTTGGATACATCACACATGTACTTCACGTTCGCTGTGGTCTGCTAATACGCATCCTGATGGCTTCTGAAAAACACATGATTTATGTTAGATTGCCTAATCAGATGTAATTCGCACCAGCCGGCCACGCATGTATTTAATTATTCCCATATTTTAATAATGGGTTATAATGACTCCAGAATAAGCACTTTGATGACTTCACTCTGTTACACCGACCAGTGCTTTATCATCACCGTAGGATGTGCTCCATGCAAGAGCCAATATGTCATTAGCTTCAATGGATATTGTTTTAAGAAACTGTGCAGTTTAAACCTGCAGTTTCTGCTTTCTCTCCATGTTATGGATTTCTTTTAGATCTGCTCTTTGCCTGGATCAGTTTCCTGTAGTTTTGTTTTAATTTGCTCAGTGAGCCACTCTTTCCCCAAAGACCAAATGACAACAGAATGATAGTTTTGCTAATAGATTTTGTTAGTTATCTGACCCGACTTCTTCTGTTGGCGTCAAATTAGGGTTTAACTGCTTCCATCTGTGCTGAAAATACACAGACAGGTCCATGCGTGAAGGCTCACGTCATAGACAGAGCCGGGGTTCACACACACACACACACAAAAATACACAGACGCACATCGAACGTGGGCAAGAATATATTTTTAAAATTGCCTGCAGTATATTAGCTACCTTCGATGCACCTCATTAGCATTTAGCTTGAACTGAGGCGCAAACAGGCGAAGCCCTCACTCACAAGGCACAAAACATTAACTTCAAGTCAACAGCAGCATTATCAGCAAATGAGGGTAATTTAGTTTTCATCTATGACCTTGAAAAGTCTACTTCATGCAGGTGACGTCATGTTTTTTTCCAGCAAAAACAGACTAATAACCGAATGCCTGCAAAAACCGCAGTCATTAGTGTGCTCCTGCATATGTCCTGTCCATGCATTTAAGGCCTCTTAAGGTGCACGCTTCATTTGATCTCTATAAAGAAGCAAAGTGTAGTTTCAGCACACTTCGAAAACCAACTGTCCAAGCCGGAGGATAAATAGCTGAGTTGATTATCCCGCTGAGTCGCTGGCTATTTCTTTGTGTCTCTCTCTCTCTCTCTCCTCCATCTCTGTTTCCACAACTTCATGCAAACCATTAGTTTAGAGAGTGTTGAAAGCACAGTCGTGATCCAGGGCTCCTTAAGTCAGTAATCATATATGATTTTTTTTTTTGGGGGGGGTAGTCTAGAAAGATGCATGAACTGCAGTCTGGCTGTAAAGACTACCAAAAACCAGAAAAGAGAGAACAAAATGCTCTTGATAAAAGTGTCTGAGTGTGGTGCACTGTGCATTAGTGTGTCTGTATTTCTATGGTCCTGCCTGCATGTGCATGTATATGTGTCATATGTGTGGGTGTGAGTGTGTGTGTAAGCAGCGAGGGCGTTTCACAGAGAGCGGTTTCCAGGCTTCTTTAACATCACCATCAAAGCCCAACGTCAATGTGTTTCTAATAGCAGCAGCTGAATTAAACACTGGCTGTACAGGCCTCAGCAGAGGATAAATCATTTACAGAACAATTAGCTCATTTGTTGCTCCGCTCTGCACTGCCAATGACTTCCAGACACAGAGAGCCTGTGTGTTTGTGTGTGTGTGTGTGTGTGTGTGTGTGTGTGTGTGTGTGTGTGTAATGCATAGGATGTAGAGTCACTCTATGTCATTGACATTTATCTCAAAGTAAGAAACACACATAGATATACACAGACTCACTCTTTCTCTCTCTCCCCCACCCAAACACAGTAACACACATAAACACTGTCACGTTTACCCTCTCTCTCTCCCTCTTTTTCTCTCTCTCTTTCTCTCTCTCTCTCACTCACACACACACACACACACACACACACACACACACACACAGACACACACGAACAGATAAGTTCGTTTCCAGTTGCACGGTGCAGTTTTAGTGCCACTGTCTTTCCATACGCCCAGCTTTCCAGCCACACTCAGAAATCATCGCACATAAAAGTTTTTACAGCAACCCAGATGTAAATAAGAACTGTTCGTGATATTAGCAGATGTATACACCATTTGCTAGGTTTGCTGTCTTTTTAATTTTTAGAAATTCCAAATAAATAAAATTCCTTCAAGCAGGAAATAAATTGGGGTTGTGCCTTGAAATGCTTGTAAACTCCACTTGACTTAACCATCTCAAAGGAGCAGCAAGCCTATTTACTGCAACCACACTATAAGTATCATACAGTTATATTTTTTTGCCAGATTTTTATTTTGTTAATAAACATATAAATCCTCTCTTGATTCCATAAATTAGTGTCTTAAAATTTTAAATCTTGGAAAATGTTTGGACTTGTCATCTTCAGCTTGGAAGGAAAAATTTCAGCACGGTTGCTGTTGCTGGCAGATGAATTGCGTTTTCTGTTTACGCTCACCATTCAGAAGAATTGACCCTCTCCTTGTCTTTGGGCCAAAAGAAATGAGAAACAGTTAAGAAGGAAGCTATAAAAGTGTTCCAAGCACTTAAGCTTAAGACTTAAAAGCAGACAAATTAGCACATTTAATAAAGCTTTTTTGTTTTTTTGTTTTTTGCTACAGAAGTGCTAAAAAAACACACTTGACTAATGTGCTGCCTTTATGTACAGCACAAATAAATGTGTATTTAAATGCCGAGGCAGATTCTCATCTTTAACACATTTAACTGTCATTAAAGATGACCTCTAGCAGAGATAATACAACCACAGTAATTTTAAAAAGCAGTATTGTGCAGGTTTCCTGCTCAAGGTCGAGTCCAAGCACCTGACAGTTGCAGTGATGAGCAGAAGCAGAAAGGCCCATACCACAGGATATCTGCATCAATCAACAGGACAGCAGAGGGATTTAAGCAGCCCTTTGCTCACCTCAGTCCTCCATCCTCAGCCCTGTACATCTCATTTACAGATGTATCCATCAGGAGTGTCTCTTTATTTTTTTTTTAACTGCATGTATCAAAGGCAGCAGTTGGGCTCCAGCTTGTCCATCCACAGTGCATTTATTTTTTAAAAAATCAAAATTTGTCAGGACACATGTGAACTCTTGGCTTATGATCAAGAGACATTGGGTAGAAATGTCTTTCAGTGAGTGTATCTATAGCTGACAACTTGAGAGGGAGAAGAATTTGCAGAAAATAGATTTGCACTATGATCAGCACAATAAATCTGAGCCACAAGCTGCTCAATGGGCTTTAAAAAGAAAAACAAATTTTATACTGAAAAAACTATAAACATAGAGGAGTTTTTCACGGTTGTTTAGTTGACTAAACACATGATGAAGTGTTCAATAATGGGTTGAAAAAATTCTGCAACTTCAGTGACTAAATGAACTGTTAAAAAACCACAGTGTTTGCTGAGAAAGGCAAAAAACTGGCTCCCAACACTTTTTATTAATAAGAATTTTGTTTATGAAGACTTATACAACTTACTGTCATTTTCACTTCTTGAATAATCATTTTACCATCACAGTTTGTGCAAAGAATAAATCATATATCTTGTTAAACCCCTACACATCCACTGTATTGGCTGGTGATCCACTGAAGCGATTGACTATGTACAACTTTTTAAGATTCGAGTGTTTCAGTTTTTGCCTGTTTTGGACATGCTTGATATTTTTCAGTTTGATTATCGACAAACAAATTCACTAATGCTTATACGTCGTTTTGGCCTAATAGTTTTCTGTAAAAGGCTTTTCCATTAAGCTATTTAAAATAGACCCAAAAGGGTGAATGTTTAAGAGTTAACCTCTGTAAAATTCCTTTAATATCTACCTGTATAATACACATAAAGTCACATGAGTAATGAAATCATTTTTGCATTCCTGTGAATATGTAAGATGCAATGGTTCAGCGCTCTCTGTGCAGTAGTCATTTCAGACAAGACTGTTTGTTTTGAAACAGCTATACTGTATACACACATAATAAGAGGAAATGAGGGTATACTTTCTCACTTTCCCCCTCTCTCACATTGGACAGAAGTGTAACTGAAGCAGCTGGTCTAAGCAGACCTGACAGCTGTGATGAACCTCAATGACCATGAAAACATACAAAGAGAGCACTCAGGACACAAAGTCTCATTTTACCTTCACAATTGTTTCCTCTCTGTAATCACCAGCACTGGCTCTGCCCTTTAGCCCACTTAAACGCACCATATAGCCACTTTTCCAGGGAGAGTGAAATTCTCTCAGGTTCTGCCAATCAAAGTTAACCATTTACACACCAGGTGAGCCAACACTTTTCCCCTAAAAAGTGTGGTGTCAACAAATCTCAGGAAAAGACTGAGCCGATCTCTGTAACTGTTGCCTGTTTATTAAAAACCATATTGAACGTATTGTGTTGCACAAAAACTATTGAAAACACATCAGCAAGTCACACTGTTGCACTGATTAACATGCTCCTTGATCACGATAAACATGGGCACTGTAGTTTATACTGAGTCACTCCCACATACAGTGGCCTTCCTGCTGTAAATAAAAACTAAAGCCCCAAATATGTATTAACCCGCTGAAGAAAACAGGACCAACAAATCATTTTTTACTCCTGCTTGAGCAACTTTGGCTAAAATCTACAGTGCCCAGCTGTTTTTGGAATTCACTGAGACATTTTTTAAGTTAAACTATGTTTATAAGCTGTATTTAAAAATGTGTGTGTTTTTGTGGGCTTTGCTATGGATAAGAAAATTTTTGAATAATAATATCCTTTTAGGGGAATTAATGGCAAACTAAGAGAAAAGAATTAATGTTTCACTGACTTACATACACAGGGGACATCTTCTTTATGGGGACGTCCTTTTGCACAAACACCATCTAAGTCAATACGTCTAAATCATTTGTCAGCTGGTCTTCTAGCTCCCTATTTGTGGTTGGCGTGGACTTGTTTAAAGAAATGAATCGAGGGTTAATTTAAAGTATTTAACTTTTCCTGGGTTCACCTAATCAGTACGTTTAATAGTGTGAACTGTCATTATTAAGCTAATGTGACTGACACCAAGTCAGATAGACTTAATTAAAATGTCTACTTTTGAAGGGTTTGACATGAGAGGGTTTCAAAATTGTTTTCTACCCAGCATGCATTTACAGGTCAGTGATGCGTCTGCAGCGGCGAGTTGACAGCAGCAGATAGTATTACACTGCTCCTTCTGACAGCTCTGACCTCCACCAGGCTGATCGATACGCAGGGAGCTGAGGGAGAGGTGGGGGAATGAGAGACGCTGAGAGGGGGAAGAGCTGGGGAGGAAAAAGTGTAAGAGAATAAGAAGTGTGGGAGGGTGAAGGAGAGAGAGGATAAAAGGGAAGAACTCAGAGAGGACAGACTGAAACAAAAAGCAAAGGAGACCGAGGAGAGGGAACGAGACAAGTTTCAGGCCTGCTATCTCCCAGCCGTGCGTGTCTGGCTTTCAGACGCTGAGGACGTCTAGGCTTTCACTCACAACGGTTCAGGGGGGAGGCAGGAGGGAGTGGAGACACACACACATACACTGCTGAGACTCAGGTTATCCCTCAGCTAAAGGGTCTCTGGGTTTAGACACTGAGGAGGGTATTAGCTTTCACACACTGCTGGGGTAACGGGGGAGTCTGCCAGATGTCAGCTCCTTACCCATAAATCCTGCTAAATGGGCAGCGGCGAGGTTAGAGGGGGGGAAAGTTGAATGGACGTCACCTCTCTATCATCCTCCGCACAGGCGCGTGGTGTTTGTTGAAGTCGGAGCTCCAGTCAAATAAACTCGATTTCAGTCAGCTGAGAGGAATTCTTCATTTGCTGCTATTTCTCAGGAGGCTGACGACTTTCTCATGCCGGGAGCGTTATTGATTATGACTGTTTCCTGTACTGAATCAATCAAATGTGAGTCAAGTCCTTTTCTGTATTAAGGCTTAGACCAGCAGTGCAGCAGTGGGGGGAAATGTGGAAAAAGAGCCACAGCTGCCATGAAACTATAATCTGAATTCTCTGACGCTGAAATTTGAAGAAATAATTGTTGTTTTTTGTCAGTTTTTATTGTGCAGGATAATACCTTGATAAGCCCTGATATGGAACAGGAAAATGTGCCTAAAACAAGCAGTTTGTGAGTTAAATCTAGTGTTTTAAATGCACGTGGAACATATGTTTGTTGTCTTGTGACAGCCAGTGTCAGTGGAACAAAGTCATTACCAGTTACCAATCTGTGTGTCTCAGGTCTTCAGCAGTTATGATTAAAACCTCATATTCAGGCTGACGTCAATACATTCTTCAAATTATACACATGGTTTTGGATGGATTTTCGGTTCCCGGTCATAAATCTCACTCGCTGCATGAATACCCTTGTAAACTTTAAATTCATATTTTTAAAAACAGGAAAAAAAACACCACAGTTGGGGTTGGAAGTTATTTACCCAACGGTCATGCACATTCAGTACAGTGTTACTAAAAAAAAAAGGGGCTGCTTGTTGGTTGACCCACCTTTCTGCTCAGCCCTCTCTCAGTTCCTCTGACACAAAAACAATCACATCCTTTCGCTGCAATTTCCACTGAGTTTCAGAAAGCACCTTGAACTTTCAAACCACCTGCTTGAGTAAAACTAAACCCCAACAGAACAATAATACACAGTCCTTCACCCCAAAAGAGGACTTTAAAGAGGTTCTGCTTTTAATGTCCCTGAGGGCCAATCAGGTTTATAGGCACAGTCACTGATCTCAGGTCAGCTTTAAACACCATACTGACCCGAAAGCGCCGCACGCTTTCCCACAACAAGTTTCCCTCTACAGTATGACCACTTCATCTTAGACTGAGTCTGAACGTTTTTCTGTTTTTTAATTCTGGATAAAATATTTCAAGTGCTCTGTTTATAGCATTTTAAAAATAACTAACCAAAATCGGTATAGTTCATACTTAAGTCTTCATAATAGATGTTTGTGTCACCAAAGATAACAAAGAGTTTTAAATGTTTTCTCGCCTGTGTCTCATTATTTAGTAACATTTTAAGCATTTAAGTCTTTTTGATTTTTAATATTTGTCCACTCACCATTTTCCTCTGGTTGCTGAGGCAGAAAGTACAGATGTGCTTCGGCTGAGCTGATTGGTCAGATCCACGGGTGGGGGAGGAGTTGACGTGGAAGAACGGTGGTGAGGGAGCGTGGCACGGCTGTCCGTCGTGAAGCCCCTCGCCCAGGAGCAAGACGTTCCCCAGATGACTGATGTAGCTGCTGGCCAAGCGTAGCGTCTCGATCTTTGACAGCTTCCTGATCATCAAAACAGAACCACATTCATGGTATTAATAAAAACACAGTGTTATTTAAATGTACAATAATCTAAAAAAAAAAATCATTAAATGTCACAATATTATTGCCCTTTTAATTTGACTTTTAAAATAAGGTACAAAATATATATATAGAATATGTAGTTAGTGATTCTAAATGTGAATATTCCTCTGTGACGCATCTATTAGAGAAAATATTCACTCGTGATTAAATGCAGTTTTGCCTCAATTGGATTAAAGGCCTGTCCAAAAAATGATTTAATTCTGATTAAAGTGCCAGAGCAACATCAGGATCAAGTTATTTTTGCTCTCAGATGGAAAAGGGTTATTTTTAGGAACATATTTTTGCATCAGACTGAGTGTCATGAGCTGCTGCGGCTCATGTTGCAGCGTACCTGTCTGCAGGCTCGGTGGGGATGAGGGTGCGCAGCGCTGTGAATGCTGTGTTGACTGAATTGGTGCGATCTCTTTCCCGCGCGTTGGCTGCGGTCCTCTGACGAACCTCCCCATGGGGAGAGGTCTGTTGGGGGTCATGTCTCCCGACCAGGGCCCCTGCATCTATACCTCCAACTCCTACACCCCCGCACAGCTTCCTCTTCCTGTTCACCTTGATGTGAAAGGCAGATGGCGACGAGGAGGACAGGCGGAAGGCAGCAGAGTTGGAGGAGTTGGTGGAGCGCTCCTCAGAGCCCGACCCTTCGCTTCCATTGTCATCATCATCTTCAGAGAGGAGGGCAATGTCGCCGTACAAAAAGCGGCCTGCTGGAGGCGCCGTGCGCAGCATGGCGAATGTCATCTTCACCGCAATGAGGCCCTGATGGCTACTTGGGATGCTTGCACTCAATAAAATGTTTGCAGGTTTGTAATCAGGAATCACGCATTAAATTCTGACTTCTGTTGCCGCTGACCAAGGATGTCCACCTCTTAGTTTCTGGTTTCCCCGAACTTCTCTTCTTTGTAAAATTTTTAAGCCAGCAGAGTCAGATGTAGCCTGTAAGATGCTGTGATGGTTAAAAGACCAGCAAGTTGAGCAAGTTGACTTCAGAGTGGCTGTGTCTCAGGTGGTTTCAGGGTCCAGGTTCTTCTTGTTTATCTTTTAAGAAAACACTTCACATCCCAAAGGTCAGTTCTTCTTTCAGTTAATCCTTTGGACAAATGCCGAATTTAAAATTGCATGTTGAAGTCAAACAGCTGTTGATTTGTCCCTTTTTTTTCCTTCTGTCTAAACCTCTCTCTTCGTCCTTTCTTTCTATAATTGTCTCTTTCTGTCTCAGTGGCACAAACTACTCCCAGTCTGTGGCAGCAGTTTGACTCTCTCGTGCTCTCTGTTGGTCTCTCTCTCTCTCTCTCTCTCTCTCTCTTAACGTCCTTCTCTCTCTGCCTCTTTGCTCCACGTGTGCCTGCTGTCTGAGTGTTTCCGTCTGCCTCTGGTCTTATAGCCGGTGGGAGGGATGGAGGACTCCTCTGCTCCTCCCTCTGAGTGCTGAGGGTCCCCCGGCTGCTGTCTAGAAGCAGGCCAGAGAGACCGGAGGCAAGAGGCAAACCATCAACGGGAGTTTGTTTTGGCTGCACACTGATGTGTTTCAGGGGAAATCCACCCTAAAACTGAATCTCCATCACCCTCATTTACTGGGTGGGTTTAGTGACCTTAATGACCACAGAAGCCTCTGATACGAACATTCCTCTCTGTATGAATACTGAATACATATTCAGTTTCTTGGATGCTAATTTCAAATGGAACTGAAACACTGATTAAGTGTTGTTTTTTGTAATAATTCCATGATCTAACAGTTAAACATCAAATCTGCAAGACAAAACTAACTCTAAATCTGCTTAAAAGTGTTTTTTTCTGTTTGTTTGTTTGTTGTTTGTTTTTATTTCCTGCAAAGACATGTACAAACTCTTGCTTCTTCCATACTTATCTGACAATGTACAGAAGATTGTTGAAGACAAAATATTTTAGAGAGGACGATACCTACACTGAGTGCTACTCTGCAAATCAACATTGGAGAGATTCAAGTGGGCAATCACAATCATCCATACTCTCGTTTTAAGATTGCTCTCTGAATTCTGTCCTACTCTTTTGATTTTTGAGCTCTTGAAAACACAAGAGGTCACTTGCTATCCATTTTTGCCATCTACCAGCAAGCTGAAGCAGCACACACCCCCAACTTGACATCAGTTTAATGTCTTATTCAAGGTTTTTGTTGCTCCTAAGTTATTAACCACAACTAACTACGAAAATCTTTCTTCTGGTAAACCAAATAGAAGGAGAAAATCACAAAGAAAAAGAAATTAACACAAAGCTGTCATGTTTACGATAACATAAAGCTTGTGACTATTTTTAAAAAGACTTAAAATGTCTCAGCAAACGGAAAGTTATTTTAGTCATCTAGTGTCACAATTTTTTAAAATGCAAAGCAAACACTACTCTTTTCTCCATCTAGTGACTGAAAAATACAGCTGTCCCTGCTTTTATTTTGAAAGCAGATGGAAGGGTGTACAAGGATGACCCTTCACTTTAAGGTAATTTGAACAAGTGATGCTCTGTTCTCAGTTTGAGTTTACACTCCTGGGATTAAGTCTGCCAAAGTGAGCACGAGCTGCTTTGATCATTACAAGCATGAGATTCCCATTTGACACAACTCCTCTCGCACGCTCGAATCATCTGTTTCGTTCACGGCTCTTTCCTTCCTCGCGCACGAATTTAATTCTGCTCTCACAGCTCTCTGCCTCTGCACTTTTAAAGGTTGACCTGCAGATTAAGTAGCAGTCAAAATTGCTTTGTGCTGTCTCAAATATTTTTTGTTGTGAATATATTTTTGTAAAGCTGGCTGAGAGCAGGCCGTCAGCCAGAGGTAAGGGAAGAGGAGACTGGGAGTTGGGTTTGCAAAAATGGAAGTTTTTGTTCAACCACACTCTTGACAGCAAGAAGCTGACAGGGTTGAGTGGTGAGGTAAGAGTTTGCCTTTCTCCCTGTGTCTTCTTTTCTTTCCTTGGCCTCCCCATCTGTGCTGTGTTTGCTCCTGGACAGCGGGCCGGGAGGCGGGCAGCCGCAGCGCTGGACGGCTCAGCCTGAGCTTGTGGTTGAAGCTGGGAACTGGGTTTATTCAGACATGGCTGAGGCCTTTTATCTGTATAAGCTGTGACGCTGGAAGGCCTGCAAGCAGTTTGCCCTCAAGGGATTCAGATTTTTTTTGGGTGGAGTGTTTTGGTGATAAAGTAAAAGCTCAGGGTTGTGTAGTAAGGGAGCTGCTACTTTGCTCACGTGCAATCCCTTGAATAATCTGTCTTCCTCCGAAAGAGAAGCAAAAATGAGAGGAGACAGCGAAGGGAGCGAATACAGAGGAGGGAATAAAGACAAGAGTGGGAGCGAACTAATGAAAGGCAGAACAGAGGGAAAGAGATTTATCTATCAAGCCAGCTCCCTATATCGCTACATATACAAATTAATCATGTGTATTGAGGCGTAGAGGTGTTTTAGAAGTTTATAAAATCTGGTTTTCCCTCAGATTTTTACCCAAAACTTTTCCAAAGCCCCCAACAAACTCTAATCTGCTTTTCCTACTTAAAGTCTTTGGGATTTTATTAGCCATGATTGCGCAGCTTAACTCTCATTTCCAAGGAACTGACTGGCCTTTAAATTTTGTTTCCTGCTTCAACTGTGCAGTGGTTTAAAGGTTGACAACCTGTGTAAAACTCAACTATGAAGTCTATGATCCTCAGTAGTGCATTATTGAAAAACCCTAAACCCAACCGCCATCGTTGGTATGCCTCTTTTGTGTAGATTGGCAACTGCAAGCTGCTGCTGAAAACTAATAGCACAATGAATAATCCGTCAGAGTTACACAATGTTACAGTGAGCATTCATCACACTCTCTCTTTTTATTTCTGTCTTTTTCCTTCTTCTGTCCATATTTCTTTCTATTTTACTCGTCTGTGTCCATCTCTTCTCTTCAGTCACAGTCGTAGTGTTTATGCTACAGTATCGACTGTATGAAGTGAGGCCAGTGCTGGTTGCTGCTGTAAATTACGGTACATAAGGGAAGAGCTTGGAGCATTCAGGATGGAGGAAGCAGGCCGATGTCTAAACACTGTAATAAAACAAAACAGCATGAGCAAAATGAGAATTTCCCTCATAATATAACAAATATCTGGACCCCTCTAGTCTCTCATAGCCAGCTCCACCTCCACAGCTCTGGAGAGAGAAGTCTGGCTGCACCTATTATTGTTTCTTCTAATAGGGGAAAAAAAACACTAACTTGTTCTTTATTTTTTTGAGCCAATCACAGTTGTCTTGAGATGCCTTAGCCCAGGTTGCAGAGATGAAAAAAAAGTAAAATACAAGTAGTGGGAGGGGAGGACAATGTGGTAATAATAATAGTAGTAGTAGTAATAGTCACCCAATGGCAGCATTAACTCACAGTCTACACCCAGTGAGTCAGACTCAGTGTTAATTTCGTTGAGGAAGACTATGACGAAAACTATCCGTCAACAAACCTTTTTCACAGATGAAAACTAAATAAAAACTAAATAAAAAGTCAGATATGATGACGAAGACTGTGACGAAATATAACTGACACTTTAGTC
>JAQMCX010000057.1:12008670-12047143 GCA_029814765.1 Acanthurus leucopareius | reverse complement strand
CGCAACCCCAGCCACTACAGTAGTTTCTATTCTATGCGCCTTATAATGCGGTGCACCCTATATATGAAAACAGTTTTAAAATAGGCCATTCATTGAAGATGCGCCTTATAGTGCGGAAAATACGGTACTAGTTTACTAAGATAAAGAAAAATATGTCCTGATACAAGTTTGTTGTGTTGTTTCTTATGTAGCAATGTTGTATAGATGATGTAGGAATCAAAGAAGTTCAGCATCGATTAGGCATCCCAGTTTGCCTGAGAGAAGACTCTGAGCCAATATGGATCTCGTCCCGTACATCTCAAACACCCCACTTATATAGGGTTTAGATAGGTCACATCTTACACAAAAAGAAGCTATTAGAGGGGCCCCACTTCCCAGAACAGGAAAAGGCTTCATCATTATCAGTAATCTAATTCTTTGGTCATGGCCTCTGTCGGAACCCTCTAAACCATATAAGGCTATATTATAAGACACCACAGTTGACTTTGACATGAAATATAGTTTTTATGTACCAGTTTTTACAGATGACTCATGCAATGTTATTTTGCAAGTTTAACTATATAATTTTCAAGTTGCCTTTAATGGGAACTGAAAGCTCCCTGAAACCCATTTGGCTTTTTTCTCTTCTTTCTCTAAGACACAGCAGAAACAAAGCAGTTTACCATGCTCATCTTGGGTGCTGGTGTTGGTCAACAGTCCTGGAGTCAGTGGATGATATGAGAAGACACAAAGACTAAATGTCCTGTTGTGGAAGACAAAACATTAAGTGGTTTGACTGTGAAGTTTCACCTCAATCATCAATTGAAGCAGAAAAGGTATAGTGAGAAGACTTATCAATTATAATGTGGGCCATTCATCAGTGTGACAATCAGAAAGCCTTTTCAATGCAACTACACTGTCCTTCTTAATCACTGCTGCTGAACTCGTTCTGTAAATGAGATTAGTTACTGTCTCAATCACATAACAGGCTGAGTAACAGCTGCAACAGAGACACTGTCACATGTTTGAACAAACTACTCTGAGCTGCTGAAATATTTAATCAGGAGTCATTGTGCACTTTGAGGCGGGTCTGTAAGACATCACTGATGAGACTGGAGCAAAAACACCTCCTGTTTATTAGATGCAGATATACTATTATAAATAGCATATATGCACGATTATTGTGGATATTCAGGCTATTTCGGTATTTACTGATACTCTATTACTTCTGCATACTGACCTGAAAAGACCTTATCTGGTAAATCCGAGAGCAAGTTCATGTCTTTATTTTCATTATTTTCTCTTTCATTTATTTACTGTTTGTGTACCATTTTCATTTGTAGTGACTGACTGACAGAAAATTCAAGCCCGCTGATGTGTATTTATGGGACCTGATGTATTCTTTGCTATTAGTGACATTTTAATGAAAAAATATTAAAGAAGAATTTCAATTTTACCTTAAGATTTAAGGTTGATGTATATTTATTCAGCCACATGAAGAATATAAATTAAATGGCTTGTTGTTGGAAGACTTAATGATTATTGCCCTACTGATCATTATTATTATTATTATTATTATTATTATTATTATTATTATTATTATTTGGATTTTTTTACAAAAAAATCAAATAATTACATTTAAAAAAGGTTTTCAAACAACTTTGGGTCATGAATAATGTGTGTTAATGCAGAGGATCAATTCTGTCTCTGTATCAGGTTTTTTTTCCCCCAATCAAATCAAATGGTAAGGTTCTCTTAAAAAAAACGTACATGCATCCTCTCAGTTATTACCAATGACTATTAATAAATAGTAAAATCTCTTTATACACTCACTGGTTACTGTTGGTGAACATTTTGAGTAAAAGGCTCATTGTGCAGGTCCAGTCATACCCCAGAAAGATGAATGCAAGTAAAATTTTTATGTTGTATGGAGTGAAAGTGTAATATAATTAACGTTCATAACATGTTCACGTATTGTTTTTCTTCTGATCAATGAAATAAAACGAGATGACAGTGTGAAAGGCTATCAAGATGATCAGCTCTGCACGCACATTTCCTTCAGTTCACAAAATGATTTGAAAATACACTTTTTACGCTTTTCTTTCACAGTTAAGTTGACACAAGACACTTAGGTCTTAGTTTACACGTATCAGTTTGGAAGTTTAACACCAAACCATCCGTGCGTTTAACCCGAGCTTACAGGTGAGCGCGTTACACGCAGCAATCTCATTCAGTAAGCCGTGATTTTATCCATTTACTAACAGTGATTAATTTGATTTTAATAGCCTACTTTCCGAGGTTTATCTGTCTGTCTGTCTTTCTGTCTGTCTGTCTGTTTGTTTGTTTGTTTTTTAATTTTTTGTGACTTGTCTGTTCAGGGGAAATATTCCTACTAAGCCTCCAGTTGCTGCTCAAATATCCACCTGATTGCCGTTTCTATATAACAGAACGACCTGATTGGTTTAATTATAACAGACAGTCAGACACCCAATCTGACAAAACTATCAGATATCATTTATATTTAACTATTTAGAATCGATCAAGCAATGACATGGCGGTTCTATATCCTCTAAAAACTAGAGGCAGCGCCCGGCACACACTGACGAATGGGACAACTCACGTGCTCAGGGATCATCGCCTAGATTTTACGTGGCCTTTTCAGTTTGGTATATGGATGTGAGTAAATCTAAGTGCTCCATATCTGATGGTGCTATGTATAATGCTTTAAAACAGTTCTGTAACACAAATTCATTATAAATCTTAGTTTCAGCATAGTTTTGAGGCCAAGAAATAAAGTGTCTGTTTTTCCAAAATATTTTGTCCAATATTAATACAATATCATAAATATTGTCTTGTATATAGCACAATATGAATAAGGTTCAGTGGCTGGATATGGATTCACTTCTTACTTAAAAAAAAAGTAATTACAATGTTATTCACTGCTCACAAAATATACTATTTCGTCACCCGCCATGACGAAAAAAGTTGCATGGTTGGTAAGGGTTACGTTGGTTGAGCTAGCACTATACCCAGTATGCTTTTTTTCTTTCTTTAAAAAAGAAAGAAAAAAAGGGATTTTAGATTCAGTTCCACTCCTTATTTCAGTGAATTTTGTAAATGCCTGTCAATATGGTAGGACAGACAAAAAAATTTGATGATTAATGTATTAATAGACAACGTGGTTACTCGCTAAGAAGCTCTGTGTCAAATCCATTGACTGTATTCATTAAAAGAAGAAAAAAGCTTCAACATAGTTTTAAGTTTATGCTGGCCTCTAGTGGTTTCAGTGAGGAATTGCAACACATGATATTCGATAAATTACATCAATCAGACATGATAGCATACACTTCTATTGAGTAGTGGGATAAAAAAAAGTAGTGAAATGGAAGCAAACAAAGCAGAAAGTAAGGTTTTTTTAAAAAAGTCATTAAATGATCATTTTAATCAAAAAATACTATTTCGCCAACCACCCTGACGAAAAAGTTGCATGGTCGGTGGGGTTGCCAACTCCTTGAAAAAATAAGGGACACCTCGTTGGCAGGGCCGGCCGACCCCTACCGGCATGGTGATATAATTTTGCCTTTCCAAATACAGGACGATTCCGATTTTACAGACTACTGCTTTTTCTTACGATAATACGGGACGGAGTGCTTCCCGTTTCAGCTCAATACAGGACCTTACTATTGTTTCCAAATACAGGACGATTCCGTTTTTTAAGGGACGGTTAGCAACCCTAATGGTCGGTAAGAATAATACTAGCACAGCTAGCACTGATGACCCAGTTTGCTTTCAATTACTGAAATGATGGTTTTATTTATTCAATGTGTGGAAGTTTTGTTCTGGAACATACAGAAGCCCTAAGCGGACATGGTTTCATTTTTTTTTCGAGATATTATCTCCAGATAACGAGATAATATCTCAAGCAATGACATGGCGGTTCTACATCCTCGTTATCTCGAGAAAACGAACTTTTTTTCTCGAGATCTCGAGATATTATCTTGTTATCTAGAGAAAACAAAGTTCGTTTTCTCGATCGGCTTGTTAAACAAAAAAATTTAAACCATGTCCGCTTAGGGCTTCCGTAGAGAACTTAAGATTCTGATGCTGAATTTGATCTCTATGACTTTAGCTTTCCACCCTTCTGCCCCTCCTCTTGGCGTCCTTAACGTTATGGGCAGACGATAGTTTCAGCTTCAGGATTTACCTTATTTTGAAAGCAGTCGCCGGAAACCATAAGAGGCGGTCATACATGCATTGACTCATGTTTGATGTGTTTTGTATACACATTGCACTTTGGCTTTGTGTCCACTGGGTGGCGGTAAAGACTCCTGATCGAAAATCACAAATTTCCCTTCCACTGAAAATGAAGACCCTCAATACAATGGAGAGTGTCTGTTGCTCTGCCCTTGTCATATTGTAGAAATAAAAATATTGTTTAAAATCGAAAAGTTAGCGTCAGGGGAAAGATAGAGGCATCTGAGGGCGACCTAGGCTAACTTTCTGTCGCCTTGTTAACTGTGCTAAAGTTAAGCTACTTACCATGAGAGAATCGGCACAACTGGGGGACTTTGCTAGCGTTGTGACCTGGTTGTGAGTGATAGCCCAACTGACGTTAACCGCCGTAGTTCCTCTGAAGATCGCCTTACTCATTGCACCTTTTGTGCACATTACATGAAAGAATAATTTTGACTTTTTAACGTAGCTGCATGCCTGGCCGCTTCATTTTTGTCGCCACCAGGAGCCTTCTCAGGAAGCTACAAAAAACGGCCCTGTTTTTTTTAATTAACGAGATATTTTTTTTCAAAAGAACCGGCTCTGTTCCTCTGAATTAACGTGTTGGTAAGGAGCCGAAATATAGACCCTTTTTATTTTTTTTAAAGTAAATGCAGTCGCCTATGCAAAGGTCTTCAATGTAGTTTTAGTGCTGCCCCCAGTGGTAAGTGTGGAGATCTGCAACAACTTGAAAATGGATAGGACTGATAGAGGTTACTTTTAGTGTCCTATATCCGGCGCAATAACTCAGGCAACATTGACAATAGCCAAGAACACAGGTCAATGAAATATCGCACTTGGTCTTAACCTTTTTTATCACTTGACACCCACCTCGGTTGTAGAAAATTTCCCTCTGCTAGTAGACTGCTGACGAAAAGATGTCAAACATTTATTTTATATTGTAACTGTTGTCTCTATTGTCTTGCACATCATACCGGTAGAACGACAGTCTTCTGTTTTAAACTAAAAGTATTTTTGCACGGCGAGGATGAACATTGACTTGAGAAAATAACTATTTGTTGGCTCAAATGTGATTTTATTTTGAAAGCATGTACCGGAAGCTGTTGCATCGTATATGTATTGACGCTTGCTTTACTGATTGTACATTTTGCAGTACCATACGTTGACCACTTGGTGGTGGTCAAGATTCTTCAGTGTAAATAACAAGTTTCGCCTAAATTGGAGAGCTTAACTAAACTCGTATTGTAGAACTGCAATACATAAAACTCGAAAAATCAGCGTCCGTGCTAAAAGAAGAAAAGAAAATTAAGGCATCTTAAGGCGAACGTAGCCATTTTCAATAGTTTTAATCATGCTAAAGCTGCTCATTGTGAGATTAAGGAGAAACTTGCTATTCTTGCTAGCACTGAGTGTGCTGTCTCGACTTATCGGCACAACTGGGGGACCTTGCTTGCGCTGTGACTGATAGCCCAACTGACGTTTACCGCCGTACTCCTGACGAACGCCTTGCTCATTCCAAATTTTCAGCACATTGTATGTTGGGACAAGTACGATTGTTTTACGTGACTGTATGTTTGGTACCTTCGTCATTAAAATTTTTAAAGACTCGTTGAATGTGGTTTTACGGTAATTTTGTACCACACTGAGTCACTTTGATAAATTACAGCACGTCCTCACTGTGACCGCCAGAGGGCAATCAAACATATGGTAATCAATACGTTAATAGTTACTCTCTGAAGGTGACGTTACAGGGGCTACATGGGCTATCAAGGCTGATAGCAATGTGAATATCAATAAATATTGTAGTAATAATATCTGTAGTATTATCACTGAAGAATTCTACCGTGGTATCAAATTTTGACTGTCAGAGAACAATTCATCTGATGTTCGTTTGTCTCAACAACAACTTCCGCTGTGTTGCCGGAAGTGACAAAAAGTAAACAGAGGAACTGTCATTGGATTCAGAAATCCAGATAATTGTTATTAAAGGGAGCTTTTTGTGAAAATATTTTTATGCACAGCAAGACACTTTAACAGCAAGACTGGTACAAATTCTAAAAAAAGGTAAATAGTTCTCGCGTATTTAAGTCATTAATAGGCTAAATCTGCTATTCCATCTGTCAGTAGCCTCCAGTAACGTTAGCTAGCAGCTATAAGGCAGCGATAGCAAACCATTTCCTTGCAGTTGGCTTCACTTAATTGTTAAAAATCAGCAGTGGTTGTTTGTCCCGGATAGCTCGATGTATCTAGATTAAATGTTGTACTTCTCGTATAACTGACTAACACCGGGTGGTTAGCTTATACTGTAAATTACCAGCTGCTTGTCCACCTACTGCAGCGCGTAGCGTCTCCTCTCTGTCCGCAGAGCTCTGATATCATTGGGATCGGACAAGCAAAATTGCAGGGCTCATTAGTTCAGTTTTGACAAAAAAGACCTGCTTTATTGTGTGCACAGTCTAAATGACCGGACTCAGTATTTAACGCCAGAATGACTTAGTTAACTTTAGATTATCTTTTAATTCATTTTATGGTCGCAATAAAAGAGAGGCTGAAATCGTAAAAAAAAAAAAAAAAAAAGAAAGAAAACTTAATTTCTGTCTCTATATTTCAGTCTGCCGATACAGTAACACAATAATTAATGTTATGGGTTTGTTATATTTACTCAGATTTTACAGGGACAGGAGTGATACTGTCCTGCAATGTTCACAGACATGGATTATGAATTGGAGGAGGACAAACTGTGAGTTTTGTGTCAAACATTATATCAGTTTTTAAGTCTTCTTTTTGTACATGAAGTTACATACACTGACAGATCATATCATGTTGGAAAACTGAACTAAGAATGTTAAGATATAATGGTATATTTCTTGGAATAATCAATAAAACAGGGTCAGTTAAATTCTGCAAGTCTCAGTGTTTTATGCTTTCTGTAAAATAGGGGGATACCAACAGTACCTGGTACTGTGTGTCTGAAGAAAGATGGTAATAATCTCATTGGGATCAGCATTGGTGGAGGCGCACAATACTGTCCTTGTCTCTACATTGTCCAGGTCAGTAAAGAACACTTGATTATAATGCCGTTTTTAAATCTATCATGAAACATTTCTATTAAGTATTTAATGCAAAAATATATATAATCTCTTAGTTTTATATAATTGTTGAGCAAGAACTTTACAATGGCCTTAAAGCTGCCTTTGATCAAATCAGAGGGCACATGTCTACCCTCTGTGTCATTAGTACCTTGTTAATGTGGCTACTGGTGTCTCACAGGTCTTTGATAACACCCCAGCAGCTTTGGATGGGACACTGGCAGCAGGCGATGAAATCACAGGTGTGAATGGGAAACCAGTAAAGGGAAAGACAAAAGTTGAAGTGGCCAAGATGATTCAAGCTGTTCAGGTACACAAATACTGGGAATGAAATCACAGCTATGAGTCATTAACAGTCCTGAAAACAACTTCAAGATATGCTTAGATAGCTTATTTTTTTATCCCCTCAACTTTCTGTGGATACTCAGTCAAGATTTCAAACTAAATCTTGCCGTCATCTCTGTTTGTGAACAGTGTAGTTGATCATTAAGACACGAAATGAAGCCCAGTCCCCTCCCAAATCAGTTTTAAGACCACTGTGTTTGAATAAATTAAAATAAGCACATATGAAAATGAACAGGCACATGCACATTTTAGTGTCCTACCTCAGCTGAAGATATTTCAGAGAATAGTCCAACAGTTAAATCATTTCAGGTGCAAACCCGCCAGCAGACTGTGGATAAGAGGGACTCTGCTGGCGTGTTCAGCTGTGCTAAAGAGGTCAGCACAATGATCTGTAGCATTTAGCATAACGTCACCAACCCAGAGTGGCCGTGTTGTTTTTGGCATCCATTGTTCACACCAAAAATTCCATGACTTCCTGTATGATGGACTACAGACAGGGATCATCGTGGGACTTAAAGGATTAGATTGTGTTTTTGTTCATTCAGTGCAAAACTGCCTGTGAATTTCACCCTCTGCAACATGAAGCTGGAAGATTGTGTAATCTGGATTTTAGCATGTAATAGAAGAGCATATTCTCTAATTGTAAACTTTTAAATTTTATCAGCTTTAATTGATAGAATATAGATTTTATCTAAACATCTTTCTTCTTTTAAATCTAACCAGATCTTTTGATGTTAATTCAACTGTGTATCACTTTGGGTTTTCTCAGGGAGAAGCAACAATCCACTACAACAAGCTGCAGGCAGACCCAAAGCAGGGGAAGTCTCTGGATATAGGTATCTCATCCAAAGACAGATCCTCGTTATTAAATTTGATTAATTTGATTTAGTTTTTTTTTTTATTTTACTGTATTTATTGTAATGTTATGAATTACATTCTTCCATTATCACATCAACTTTTATCCGGCACTGTGGATGCCATAAACATGTGTTTTGTGTGTTTTAGTGCTGAAAAAAGTCAAACATCGGCTGGTGGAGAATATGAGCTCAGGCACAGCAGACGCTCTTGGACTCAGCAGAGCTATTCTATGCAACGGTGAGATTATTATGATTTATTTGTTGTTTACAAAGGTAGATATAAACTCTGCTCACGTGGATTCATTTCACTTTACAGATGGACTTGTCAAAAGACTGGAGGAGCTGGAGAAAACAGCAGAGCTCTACAAAGGTAAAAGAAAATCTATTTGCCAATCTCGCCTCCAGTAAACTGTAGTCTTGTAGTTGTTGTAATAAATCAGAATGTGCAATCGCCTGTGTTTGTGCAGCAGTAAACATAAAAATTAGGTTATTTTGTCAGAGAGACAGGATGCTCTGGGTTGCTCTTGGTTCAGTTCAGTGTCTCATTATTTTCCTTGTTTGCTTGCAGGGCTGATGGAGCACACAAAGAGGCTGCTGCGAGCTTTCTTTGAGCTCTCTCAGACTCACAGAGGTGAGTTACTGTGAGCAAAAAGACAATTTTCAAACAAAATGTAGCTATTTTGTTTGGCAATAATTGGCGAAGAAGAGAAGCACGACATAGATCATCATGCATCTGAATCAATTTCTACAATTCTACAATTCTACAATTTCATTTAGCAGACGCTTTTGTCCAAAGCGACGTACAACACAAGCAAGAATCTAGAGGAATTTCAGGAATTTTTCAATTTCAGCTTCAGTGTCTAATTTATCTGTGTGATGTTCAAAAATGTGTTCTTTTAGCGTTTGGGGATGTTTTTTCTGTCATCGGGGTGCGAGAGCCTCAGGCTGCAGCCAGCGAGGCTTTTGTCAAGTTTGCAGATGCTCATCGCAGCATTGAGAAATATGGAATCCAGCTGCTAAAGACCATCAAACCTGTGAGTACAGATTCAAGTTTGGCTCCAAGCAATCGACAACACTCAGCCATCTTAAAATGATTTTTAAAACAAATGGAGATATTATTGTAGCAGACTTTAAAGACTTGTAGGGCACTTACTGAAAATATTTTTTACCTTTTATGCTGCTATCAACCTCTAATTATTTTTATTTCATTGTAATATTCTGATGATTTTTGGTTCAGTTATATTTTACCAGACATCATGAATAGAAGTACACAGATATTTGTGTGTTTTTCCAGAGTTTAACTCAGCTCTTCTCTGTTGTTTGTCATATATGAATCTAATGATGTGACCATCTGGTGTCTCTGACTTCGTATCAAACATCTGACAAACCACATCTTGTCGTGCAGATGCTTCACGATCTGAACACGTATCTTCACAAGGCCATACCAGACACAAAGCTCACCATCCGCAAGTACCTGGATGTGAAGTTTGAATATCTGGTAAGGAAGCAGCGCTCTTTGCCTTTTACTTTTAGACTACATCCACACTCCTACATTTCAATTTTAAAATGCACAACTTTGCTAAGTTTACTAAGCTGCTGATTCTGTTTTAGTTGGAGAGGTCAAAGGCTGCTTTGTAGTGTGGATGGGCATAAACTAAGACTTTTGGAGATAATGAAACTCCCGAGTTAGCGTACTGAATGGTTGTTATCAGTCACATGTCCTTCCCTGATTCATCACATGCACATATAATGATCCTTTTTTCAGAAGAAAACAAACAGTCTGTATATATCTATGAAAGTTGATTACCGACAATCAATCCAACATGGATAACACCATTGTTGCTGACCTTTCTGTCTTTGCTAACAGCTTAGCATAGAAATCTCTGGTCTTACTTCCACCGTTGCTGCTTCTCTTCAGTAGTCTTTTCTCCAACAGAGCAATCAACCCTCTGCTTCTTTTTGCATGGCACCTGCTTACCCAGTGTGTGTGTATGGTCATGTTTTCCAGAGCGTAAGCCTGGACGGAGATCATCTGAAATTGTGCTAAAGATCTTGTCTTCATGGAGATGATTTAAGTTTTTAAATGTAAAAGCAGAGGTGTGGATGTTTCCTTAGACTGGTGTTTATCCATCAGTTGCAAATCAGTTTCACAATTTCACTGTAAGTCAGCAGAAAAACTGTATGAATTTCTTATGTGTGTTTCAGTCGTACTGCCTGAAGGTAAAGGAAATGGATGATGAAGAATACAGCAGCATTGTAAGTTTTCATTTGAATTCTATTACGAGCATTAAAATCAGTGTGATACAAATGAGACTCACAGGTTGCCAAGAGAAAAATTTGATGCTTTTAATGCCACTCAGAGGATTCCTGTGCTAATATATCCAAAGCAGTGATTCATGTGCTTCTTCAATCAGGCAATGGGAGAGCCCCTGTATCGAGTCAGCACCGGCAACTATGAGTACCGCTTGGTGCTGCGGTGTCGGCAGGAGGCTCGAGCCCGCTTCGCCAAAATGAGGAAGGACGTTCTGGAGAAGATAGAGCTGCTGGATCAGAAACATGGTCTGTGTTAACTGTTGTTGTTTTTTCCAGGCACCTGCTTTATCAGGTGTAAACTTAGGCTGGTGATTCAGCGTCTTATCTGATCAGTTTCTCTCTATCTGTCACAAACAACTGACTCCAAACAACCAGCCATGCCAGGATGTATCATGTTACAGGTGGAAACACATCTGATAGTTAAAACAGCATGTGAGGCTGTGTGTGTATAAATGCCACACATGAGACACAAAAAGAAAAGAGGTTATTAGGAGTTATTCAGCTGTTTTTATTATAAATGTTTAAAAACTAAAGAAATACATTTATTTTTTTTCATGTGAGTTATATTTTAACATTGTAAGTTTTTTCCATTTTGTATGAGTGAATGTCAAGATAAAATCCAATTCTTACCCTGTTTTGCTGAGGATTATCTTAGTATGATGTTTTATGTTGTCACACAGCTTGAAAGGCCACGATGTTTAGAATGAAATAGTGCATTTTCATGAGTTAGCCAGCAAAATGCCTTAAAAATACAACAACACAGAAGCATAAACAGATATATGGAGCAGAAAAACTGAAAAAAAGGAACACAAAAAATAATAGTTTTCTCTGCCATCTTTTTCATCAATAGTGCAGGACATTGTGTTCCAGCTGCAGCGTTTCGTCTCGGGCATGTCACATTACTATGACGAGTGCTACGCCGTCCTGAAGGAGGCAGACGTCTTCCCCATCGAAGTGGACCTCTCCCGCACCATGATCAACTACAGCAGCCAGTCGCTCTCCTCCTACGCTGGAGATGAGGAGGAGGAAGAGGAGGATGAGGAGGGAGGAGGAAGCAGCGCAGGCAGACAAGCTGAGAACGGCGCTGAGAAACTGATCGATGATGAATGAGTGAGTGAGTGAGTGAGTGAGTGAGTGAGTGAGTGAGTGAGTGAGTGAGTGAGTGAGTGAGTGTGTGAGTGTGTGTGTGTGCTCTTGTAGAGATAAGGTCCACCCCTCTAACACAACTCTTCTTCACCTGCATTTAGTGTCAGTCACCAGGCAGTGGTCTTTGCAGTGGTAAACAGCAGAAAGAATGATATACGCTATCATCACATCAGTGATACACTACTTTAAGTGCTGCTATGATGCTGTATGGCACCGTTTTGGTGGCGTTTCTCTCCTGGGATGCTCTAAAATAATCAATTGCTTTATTCTTATTTCACCATAAAAACTGTATTATAATTTGACTGTCATGGAGGGGTTTTAGTGTTTCACAGTTAGGGTTTATATGCATATGAGGTGTGCCTTCTTCGCTTTTAATGAAGTGTAGTGGGTCTGGCTACCTGTCAGTATGTGTGTTAAGCATTGATTATGACATATCTCAAAATTGACATTTTTATGTTCTTTCTTTCTTTGTTACAAACTTGTCATATTTTGGACGGATTTATTCAACTACTTCAAATGTTATTTTGTGGTATATTTTAAGTGTCACTACAGGGAGACAAAATGTGAAGATGTTGAGGATGATGATGGAAATGTAACCGTTGCACTCCTTTGTCCTGTTTTTTTCTTCATCTAATCACATTTGTTACAAAACAGAAAGCTTACATTTTTTCATGCAAAATCTTCACAACTGCTATCTCTTTTTTTTTAGATTATTTAATCTGATTTGCACACTTTGAGTTTAAATGTGTTATTATTTTCTTGAAACACTCGCCTGCATTGCTCACTTTTCCTCAGCAGGATGTGTTTTTATTCCAGCAGTTGTGTTTCTGTCTCATAGACAAATGTAATACCTGCACACACAGCCTCACAGAGCTTCACCACTGTGTGGAGACAGATTGGAAAAGAAATACTTTGTGAATGTGTAAGTACAAAAAGGGAAGTGTGTAAAAACTCTGCTGTTGTCAGCTCTCCTGTCATTCCAACTTTATTTATTCTTTTTGTCAAAACATATTTAAAAGGTTTAATGAGAAAGTTTGATTCTATATCATAGTGAATATAATTAACTACTTGTGTGACTCTTTGTTGTCTGTCATTTCTTTGGTCTTACGAGGGATTTGATGATTTGTTTATTTTCATGATTTACTGTTGAGAACATTCACTAGGTGGCAGCATCACACCAGATCAAGCTTCTGCGGTCTGCAAAGAATTAAAAAAAAATTTTTGTTCGTCTGTTTTCTCATTCTCAGTAACTGGATTGTAATGAATTAGAAAGAACCTTGAGTACATTATAGTATTATAGTATATTATATATAGTATATTATAGTATTATAGTATATGTTATTTTCTTTTAGATCCGTTCAGAGACATTTACAGCAAATTGGAAATTATTCAAATGGTTCTTATTCAGATCACATGACCACTATTGTTTTTTTGTTTTATTTTTTGTTTTTTTTCCCCATAAATTCAAAAATAAAGTGTTCGACCCAGAAGGATGAGGTTCATTTTATTTTGTCCTCTAAAGATGTATTTTTCTTTTAACTGTTAAGATCGTGTATCGTCTAAAGAAGTGCGCCTTTGCGTTGTAAATAAATAGTAAAAAGAAATAAATTAAATCGTAGCCCACTGCGTAAACCATTAATGAAATCATGAATCACGCCATACAATGTGATGAATGTGATAATAAAATTCAACGTGATGACTGTTGCAAATCATGAAGCCCCAGTGGCCTAATGGATAAGGCACTGGCCTCCTAAGCCAGGGATTGTGGGTTCGAGTCCCATCTGGGGTGATCACTTTTGCGTAGTATGACATTCCTTACCAATTTGCCTGATTTTCATTTTAGGTAAAATGGATTCTTGGTTTGGCTCTCTCTTCCCTAAAGTGCAACTGCACTCCGTGTCGTTCCTTTTCCTCTTGGCCGCAGCCAATCAGGGAACGCTCCGCTCGGTTTTCTCAGGTTCCCTCGGACTTTCCCTCCACCACATGACAACTGATTTCCTCTTCGCGTAAACCACTACGGTGCGATCCGTGGGTCTTTTCTGCAGTTAAATGAGCTTTTAATCGTGTTAACATGGCAATGGATTTAGCGGAGAGGATGTTTGTCCTTCTCTTGTTAACTGTGATTGCGACTTTCGCCTCTGCTGACAGTAAGTAGGCCAAATTCATGTGAGATTACGGCTGGTTGTGAAATGATCGAATGGCTTTACTTTTTACGATTTAACATAGAGAGATTTCCCTTAAGCATACACTCTGCTTTGTTTTCGCATTTTTCACTCACACTCTCTGTCAGCTGGTGTGTTTTCAAGTGTGTCAGAGATGGCAGTTTGCATGTTTTTGTCTACCTATGTAATGTAGGTCGGATAATCTCCAAACTCAGGAGGACTCCTGCCCCTGAACTTACTCAGCTTTGTCTTGTATTTCGGTTATATCCACAGAGACATATTTAAATAAGCCACTATAAAAGATATACACATTAATACAAGAAAAGTGAGTAGAAATAAAGACATACACAGGTAAGATACAAGAGTTTTTAGTGAATGAGTTATCTGGTCTTGTTAGCTCTGAGCAGATGTCATCCGTCACTCAAGCTGCAAAATAAAAATACAATGTATTGTATATATGCACCATTAGTATATGCCAGTGTCATTTTAAAAAAAAGCAAATTTAGCAGTAGTTGAGTGCATGCAAGAATCGCCCTAATTTTATAGCCGTTTACAGTCAAAAGTGCACATGACTGTTGTATGACTGTTGTGGTAAAATCATTTTATTGTGCTTGTGTCCTCCCTCTGCAATGACATTTGATGTCTTTTCCAGAAATGTCAACAGCCACTGTGTACTGGGACTCCCAGCATAAAACTGTCCTGCTGAAGGAGGGCGTTCTGGATACAAGTGGGGATGCATATGGGTATTTGAATGATACCCTGTCCAGTACAGGCTGGAGTGTGCTAGAGATCCGTGCTGGTTACGGAAAAACCCCTGAAACTGATGAGATCACTTTCTTTCTGGCCGGTTACCTTGAGGGTTTCCTCACTGCTCAGTAAGTGTCAGGAATGTGCTGCCATGCCTACTATTTCACTAGTACTCTATTTAGTGCATTCAAACATCTGATAATCAAATAAAAGCAAATGCTAATCAAAATGATGGGTGTGATGAGAAGTTCAATAAGACACTTTGATCTTTTACCTTTGACGCCTTCTATGACAACTGAGAAATGATTGACACCCACCAGCCTCCATCATGACGTGCAAGGAAAATTAAAAATTGTATAGGATGAAAGAAAACAATTAAATAAACAAATATTTAATACTGTATTTTTTTGATCACATTGATTTTACTCCACAGGCAGATGATGGACCACTACACCAACATGTACCCGCAGCTGATCCAAGATCCGAAAACCCTCGGCCCAGTTCAGAGTTTCATGGCGTGAGTCTGTTCTCTTTTCCTTTTAGTAATGAAAACCACAGCAGCAGCCCCGCAGACACATACAGTGCACAAACTGAATCACACTTAAATGTCATCATCTTTCATATCCTCTTCTCAGTTTTTCAGTTAAGCTCATACTGCTCCCGGCTCAGGGTACAGTGTGGCCACAGATTGTAGCACTCTGAAATGGATTTCAAACTAATGCAGCTCACCCCCGACAAGAGTGACTAAGTAGAGCAAATAGATATAATAAAGCATCATGATGGAATGAATAAATGCATAATTTCTGCATTTTGTCTCTGGAGAGGTTTGTTGAGGTCATATTTTCGATTGATAATTTAGGATTCTTTATGGACATAACAAATATCTGAAAAGTTTAGAGTGACCCATTTGGAGTGTATTTCTCTGCATGCATGATTCCTCAGTTTACATCCATTTCATTTACATGTTTTATCTGATGGAATGCATGTCTATGGAGCTTGTGATCATGAGCTCAGAGTTAGGCTCTTTACTTTTACATGTTTTACAGCAAAAAATATAATAATTAGTAGTCACAACCAGAGGTAAGAATCTCAGAGTAACACACGGTAACACTGCCATGCTTGTAATGCTACTGCCACAGACCTTAACAGCTGAGATGAACAAAAACTGTTAATAGAGTCTTAGCTTAGTGCCAACTTACTGCAACTTGCCCAAGTCCAAGTGGGCCATCACTCAAATGTAAAATTTCCATAAACTGGCAGAAGGCTAAAACTGTCAGAAACCAGAAAAATGAGGATATGTGCCATGAAGTAGTGACACTGGTAAGTCCCTAAGACAGAAGTAAATAACAAATGTCACTCTTGTACTTGTAGGAAGCAGGACTCATGGACCAGAGAGCAGGTGAAACTGAACAAGAGCTCTGATCCTCTGTGGAAACACACAGGCTTCATCGTGGCCCAGATGGACGGGCTACAAGCAGGAGTCGCAGACTGGGCCAAGAAAAAAGGGAAGAAGGTATAACGGCTATAAAAATGCATTTTTGCATTCTAATTGGAGCAAAAATTCTCTTATGCACACCAGAACACACCAGAGGAGTAGAAAAAGATACCAAAGAACAATTAAAGAGCAAATATGTAAAATGCATAAAACAAAGAGAAAAAAAATACAGAATAAATCACTGCAACTGATCAAAATCAGGTTTGAAGTGTATAAGTGTTTGTTAAGGTAAATTCTAAAAGTGTCCTGTTTTAAGAAATCTTCATAAATAAAACTAGGAATTCCACTTTGGGATGTTCACCTCATCTGACTGGTGCATTGCTTTAAATACTGCTTCTTATTTAGAATGAGGAACGTCCATTAGAGACTAAACTTGTGATGATAAATCACACTCTGTCACACTAAATCTAAAGGGACATGTCATTTAATGCTGTATGCACAGTATACCTGGCAGGTCCAAAGCTGATACAGATTTTAATCAGGTTAGTTTGTGATCTACTTTGATTGCAGGACATCACCACAGAAGATGCCAGTATTTTCCCTCTGTAAAGTACATTTAAAAACATTGTTTTTCTTACTTTTAGCACCAGTTACATAATTTAAATTTGCTATCAAAGGTCTCTAAATAGGTCACTGTATCAGTGATTTGAAGCTAGTAAGTTGCTTTGTAGGATTTATTTTATGATTGGTTGCTTTGGTTCTAACTATGGAAGCAACAGTGTCCTTCTTTTTCATTCCCTGGTTAACAGCTGTTTATCCGCTGTCCTTCCCATAGCCACTGTCCCTGTTTGACATCCAGTTCCTGAATGCGGTGGGAGACCTGCTGGATCTGATCCCAGCCTTAATCCCCACCTCAAACCATCCACGCAAAGACTTCAAACTTCCAGGGATGGGACACTGCTCTGCACTCATCAAGGTCAGAGGTCAAAACACCTTCCAGTCAGGGTGTAAGACCTGTAACACACTCTGCATGAGTAATGCACACAGCAACACAAAAGAAAACTTTATAAAGAGGGTATTTCTGCCAAGCTCCTGTGCAGGAAAAAATATAGTTCCCAAAATCAGTAAGCAACTAGTTGTGCTAAATGTGAAGAGCATGCGACCTACAAATGAAGAGTTCATTTCTGTGTCAGAAAATGCTCTGGTGCATTGGCAAAATAAATAACGTTTCTCATAAGAAGCTTTTCATCCTGTTATTAAAGCTTTCTATATGCGAATGGCTTTGAACTGTGACTCACTACACTGAACTACACTGACAGCAGCAACATTTTAGCCTTACATGCATTTAAGATGAGACTGCCAGTAATGGGATGTGTTTTACTTTGTTTTGATCAAACTACATTCAGTTTCTTCAATGTTCCTGTTTTTTGTGCCTCGCATGTGTACTGCAGCAATTGTATAATTGACATTTTAATCACAGTTAATTATGTGGCTTCACCACCATTATATTGATTCATTACCTGAAGTCAACAATATTCAATTTTTTTCCCTTTAGTTGCTTTAAAAGGACATCCAACATATTTGCTACATTGGTTGGGGCTGCCAGACTGGCTTACATTAAAATTCAAACTGACATTTTTTATTACACCACAGGAAGGTCAAATTGGAAAATCTACAGTTTTTATGTATCTTATTTTTTAGACACATATCTGTATCTTGAGCAGGACATTTTGTGTGTCTTCAAACACCTTAGGAATAAACAAAAGAGTCTAAGGAGTGAAAGAGCTTTAACATGGCGACCTGCCTTACCTCTGACCCTAAATTGACTCAGGAACACATGATGAAGAAAACAATGTGTTTAAATCTAGTGCACAGTGACCCAAATTCCAGTCATTTCTACTGACACAGAAAATCATCTACCTGTGCTCCACCTCAGATGCTGCCCGGCTTTGAGAACCTCCTGTTCGCCCACTCCAGCTGGTACACATACGCTGCCACGATGCGGATTTACAAACACTGGGATTTCCATATCGCTGAGCCCCACACAGCCACCGGAAAACTGTCATTCAGCAGCTACCCTGGTGTGTAGGCCCCAGGAATCCTCCTGAACAAGAATTCTTCAAAGAAAGCATAGCAATTTACAATCACAGTTATTTCACAGAAACAGAAATTCTGCCATGGTAATGATTTTTCAAAATACCAAGAGCCCAGAGGGTGCAGCTGGACATCATCATTGTAGCTTATGACCACCAGATATATGTGCACTATTAAATATTAAGGAAATTAAAAATCTGAAACAGCACTAGTTTTTTTTCCATTTAAGCAAGTAGTTTCTTGGACACATATAATTATATTTAACATGATTTTCTTTTACCATGTGCAGATTAATATCCTGCCTCTTTGTATAAGAATTTACATGTGTGTCCTCAAATCTACTACAAGAACAGATACAAAAATTTACTAGCATACACTCACATGCACTTGTGTACACACACGATGCTTTCTGATGTGTTATCAGCATTGATGCTAGTGTTTGGAATGGTGCCTCTTTGTGAAGGTTGTCGGCATTAGTCTCAGTGTATCTTCCTCTTCAGGTTTCCTGGTGTCTCTGGATGACTTCTACCTCCTGGGCAGTGGTCTGATGATGACACAGACCACCAACAATGTCTTCAACTCCTCCCTTTTTGACACAATCACCCCCAACAGCCTGCTGGCGTGGCAGAGGGTGAGGCTGGCTCACAGTTTGGCGCATTCAGGGGAAGAGTGGGCCAAAACCTTCTCCAAGTACAACTCTGGTGAGTTTTTATGTATTTGTATTTAACAAGACAGCAATAAAATCATTACAGAAACAGTTTATTAAAGATTATTCTGGGCAAATAAATCGAAGAGAACTGGACTCGGTAATATGTCTGTGAAGACGTTTCGCCTCTTATCCAAGGGGCTTCATCAGTTCATGCTCATCAGACTAGGCTGGGCCTGTCTGGCCATTAAAGACATTTTTATTCAAAGAAAATCAGTAAAACTTGATGTTACGGTACTTAATGATTCCATGCTTTACTGCCAACTTTTTAGATCTTTAATACATTTATTTAACCTCCATCCAGCCATTGGAATGCATTTAATTTAGCATGAAATAAAATCAACTTGCATTAAACTGATGATGATAATGAAGGAGGAACTCCACAGTTATTACATATCTAAGTGTGTTTCCAGAACTTAATGATCGCTACTGCATCTGTGAAAAAAGTTGTTAGAAAGTTTGTGACTCCAGAGAGCTGCTACTAGCAGGTCCAGACTAAAAGAGACAATAACTCTGCTGCATACATTTCCTACCTTTTTTTGTTTTATTTATGTTACTGGAGTGCAATGCTGAGTTGATGGAGTACTCTTTTAAAACTTGAAGATTGAGATGTGACCCGTTCCACCCCAGCTAGCTCTCAAGTCAATATTGAGACAAACATACGTCTTTAGCCTGGAAAACTCTGGCATGAATGGCTAACTTAAAATACGAAAAAGGCAATGTGAAATGGACAAAATGACTGGTTACACTGAAAGCAGCAGAGTGAGGTTGAACTCATCGTGGAGATCTGATAAGTGAACAAACTCTCATTAACAAACTTGTAAACCCACATCATTTTAAAGACTTTTTTGCTTTTGCATCATTCTTCTTCTTTCACCATCACTTACCCTCAACCTTTGAAGGCACTTACAACAACCAGTACATGGTGTTGGACAGGAGCAAAGTGAAGCTCGGCCACAGTCTTGATGACGGCGCTCTGACTGTGGTGGAGCAGATCCCTGGTTTGGTGGAGTACTCTGACCAGACTCAGGCTCTGCGCAGAGGTAACAGCACATCCTTTTGCTCAGTTTTTACTTTATTTGGGCATTTGTTGCGATTAATTTTCCCATTTTCCGTGTTTACCGAAGGTTACTGGCCATCCTATAATGTTCCCTTCCATGAGAAGATCTACATTCTGAGTGGATATGGACAAATGTGGGAGGAGTATGGAGAGGACTTCTCCTATGATCTCTGTCCCAGAGCTAAGATCTTCCGCCGTGACCAGGCTGATGTGAAGGATCTGGACTCCTTGAAGCACATCATGAGGTCTAATGGTGCGTGACTCAAGCTCATTTTGTTAATTAATATCACCCACATTCAGTTTCTCTAAATTATCCACATCTCTCATTTTTTAATAAAATCAAATTCCCCCCCCCCCCTTGTTTAAATAAATGCTGATCTGCATTTAAGAATCTACTGATCAAACAGCGTAAAGCAGTGAACATCTTTATGTAGTGATTTGTACTAGTTATACAGTAGTTTGAGAATAGCGCCCTCTAGCTTTAGCATGTGCTGGATCCACATTTTAAATAAAAATCTACTCATTCGCCAAAAAGACTCGGCAAGAAGATTCGTAAATGTGCTAATGGCCGCATGGTTGATGTCATCGTTTCTGTGTTTTCAGACTACAAGAAGGATCCATACTCCAAGGGTGACCCCTGCAAGTCCATCTGCTGCCGTGGCGACCTGAGGGCAGACAGGCCTTCGCCATCAGGCTGTTATGACACTAAGGTAGCACCCTTTCACCATACTGATCTTGCATTACAGTAAAAGAGGCTACTTAGGTTTTGTGAAGTCACATCTTTCTTGCTGCTCAGCTCGGATTTGATCTGTTTCCTGTGTTGTTCTTCGTCCAGGTGACAGATTTTGCCATGGCTGGAGACTTCCGCGCAGAGGCACTGAACGGGCCAACCACACAGGACGAACTCCCGCCGTTTGATTGGGATAAATTTAGCAGCATCAGCCATCAGGGCCTGCCGGAGTACTACAACTTCACCTTCATCAAGATGCAGCCTCTTCTCTTCGAGCCATGAGATGTGTGTGTGTGTGTTTGTATGTGTGTGAGTGAGTCAGAGAAATGCTTCTTCATTCTTCTTTCCAAAGCTTTTAAAATAGTGAATGATGAGAGTCAATCTCTCAATATAAACAATAAAGATTTTTTTTAGGTCTCTTTAGAATTGTGTCCAGCCAACATATGCTTTCTTCTGAAACCTTTTATGTTTTGTGAGTAACCGCGCTGCCTCCCACCTGATAACATGCAAACTGTCCCACTGCCAATCAGATTTTAAATCAGTATTTTAATGATGATTTACTTTGGACTGCAGTAGACTTCAGAGGTGTGTTTATAAATCCGCAGCCATATGTGCCTTAAACACTGAGAGAAATTTTAATATTTGAATGTGGAATCAGTGCACTATATCAGTGGTAATGCTGTCTTTAATAATTTTTTTAATTGTTGAATGTTTTAATACAAACACTAGCATTTTAATGATGATTGAAACAATCAGTGCAATATCAGACTCAGGGCTGTTGATTTTGTCTGGTGCTTCAGTTTATGTGCATCTGTTTCTTAAACTGTGCAAAATCACACTGGCTAAGATGTGTATTTTTGTATGTGCCTCTGCTTTTTATACAATATTAAGTGTAATGTTGCACATCTGGACCCTGCCATCATTTCATGTGTAAATTGTTTAATAAAGGAGTCCTGTCTTCAGTCCTGTCTTGTGCCATGGTTATGTATCTCTTGGTTTAGACATTTTTGGTAAAGCCAACTGATCTGTGTTCTTTGTTGGGATAAATTCATGATCGAGCTTGTTCATTCCCACTCTGAAGATGCCACTTCAACTCAGAGTTTCTTATGAAGTCTGTTGCTGTCAATAACAAGAAGCAACAGAGAAATTCTTGTAAGAACATGATGAATGACAGGATTCCCTGGAGCCAAACAGCTGCTGCAGCCAGTGTTCATTGACGAAGACTATGACGAAAAATATTCGTCAACGAACCTTTTTCGTGGACGAAAACTAAATAAAAAACTAAATAAAAAGTCAGATATGGTGGCGAAGACTGTGACGAAATATAACTGACACTTTAGTCAACGAATAAAAACGATACTAAAATGTTAGGGAGGGATGAATGGAGAAGAGATCCAATCAAAACTACCCTTTTTTGTGGGACAAGTTTGGAAGAAATTCAACTGTTAAACGCAGCAGCAGCAGTTACACACTCACAGGAGGAGGACAAAGACGAGTTTGCAGAACTTCGCACAGTTTTGAAGACGTTTTCACGACAGTTAGGTTGTTTACCTACATAATATTTGGTCCAAAATATAGACTAAGACTAAAAGACTTAAGACTAGACTAAGACCAAAACTCTTGTGATATTTAGTCGACTAAAACTAGACTAAGACTAAAAGATTTCAGAAGACTAAAATATGACTAAAACTAAACGGTGTGTTATTCAAAAGACTAAGACTAAATCAGAATTTGCTGTCAAAATGAACACTGGTCAGACTAAGACCTTGCTAAAAGTTAAATAACACCGGGCAACATTTGCAGGTGCTACACTGCTGCTTGCACAGTCAGTAAGTGAGTCTGTGTGGGTTACAGTCCTGCAGTCGCTCATGCTGGACATGCATATTCACAATAAATTTCCTTTGCTGGCAGTGAACAACAACAATTGCACAACTTGAATGGACAAAGAATACATTTTATTAATAAAATGGAAACAAGAAGAAAAACAGTTAGGTTTTATAGTTTGTGCTCTTTCCATTCTCCTCCAGTTCTCCTTGGACATATCCGGTCACTGGATATCAAATGTGTCTGAAAACAGTTTCCTGGCTGTCAGCATCTGAGACGCAGGCTGGATCTACATTACATCATGTCACTCATGAAAGCACCCTGCTTCTATGCAACCAGTGCCCCCGGTCCTCCGCAGTGACCTTTACTGTAGATCAGATTCCCACAGCCGGGCTCCTCTCAGTCACTGACCCAGATTCAACAACCGATATTATTGCTGCTATACTCATGTTAGTTTTGGAAATAACAAAGGTCTCAAAGAAATTGTGCCTAAAAGAACAAAATCACCCAACGAAAACAAACTTTTTCTTTTGAGGGCCAACGCTGAAATGCAGTCCAACAGCTCATTGCTCTTTCAGAGGAGAAAATCATGACAGTGTGCTAAACAATAGAGTTTGGATATGATTTTCTTTTGAGTTTCCTTCCCCTCCAGTTGTGATCCTTTGTTGTTTTTGAGTGTCAAAATCAGAGCAGTTTTGGAAAATAATAATATTTAGCTAAACCAACGAAGACTTCCTCTGATGACGTTCAGCTTTAAATTGCAGAGTTAAAGATCAAATCACAGTAAAGTGAACTGGCTTTGTGCTGCCTTTCGTTCTGATTTTATGAAATTATAAAAACATATAATATCTAATTATAGGTCACCTAAAATGTTTATTTAGCAAAAAAATGGCAGCAGCAGGTTCCACACCCAAATACCTTAGTTAATAACTGTCAGACTGTGTTATAACTGACTGTATGTATATTTGTGACCGCCCACTACTCTCCACTACATTTTCAAACCAGCTTCACTCACTGCAGCCCGTCATTACATGCATTAGCATGATCTTCCTCTGATTTGCATCTCCCAGGAGTGTGTGGCCGGTCTAACACAGTATCCTTTTCACTCTGAATTGTTGCCTGCAGGCCAGAAGACATTTGACTGGGTATGATGTTGACTTTTACTCTTTGCATAATAACACGTGGCTGTGTTTACCAGAGGAATGTTGCATGACAAGGAAATTGCAAAATAACAGCACAATAATGATGACATTTACATAAAACTACATAAAATGTTGACCCAAGTTCACAACACAACCTCTGAATTTTACATAAACATTTTGACAATGATTTAGTAAAAAAGCGAATGCTGAATGTCAGTCACAGGTCATTCGAGAAAATATTAGGCTTGTATTTAAAATTAAATTGAAAGTGGACTAAATTTACAGTCTAAATTTAAGCAGTGCTTAATATGACAAAGTTACAAAGACATAAGCGATAATTATTTCTGCAGTGAGTGAGAATACGCATGTGTTAAAGATGAAAATACTGTTGATTTTCTTATTCATTCTTGGTTGAAATAAATGTCTGCTCCAGTTTGAAACTGCATTTTATTTGATTCAAGATAGATGCTTCATTACATGTGTGTTTGTGATTTAAATCACATAAATGATTCATTTCATACATGAAATAAATAATATCAGCTAACCTCCATCTGACCAGCACTCATTTTCTCAGTCGTCTCAACATTTTTCTGTCATGAAGCTGCGAAAACTGATAAAAGTTACTACCCACCTTCCTCAGTGTGAACGAAAGCTGTTTTAATAAAACTGCTAGCAATTTAACAAACTCTTTTAATACTGTTTATGTTGCTATTCTCTGCATATATTACATATGTAACAAAAAACAAATGCAAACAGTTAATTTATTTGCATACCTTGCAGAGTGTCAGTTGTATTCATTCAGACTTTATTTGGTCCATGTGGTGCATTTACAGCAAACCGAGCACATCTCTTCTCTTTGACTCTGCTTTGGTCTCCACCAGCTCCTGAGGTAAAAAAGTCTATTTGGATGTGTTCATTGAGCCAATTGTTCCAGAAGCTTGGATGCTACTTGTACCAGGTGTTAAACTACACTTATACTCTTAACACATGATATGTAATTTCTGCCATTGCAGGTCTCTCATAAAAAACAACACAAAAAATGGAGTTTATTGATGTTGTGAAGTAGCGCGGGATCATGGGATTTGTTTTTTTCATTGTTAAACAGCGACCATAGTAGAAAAAACTCTATTTCAAAGTATCTTAAAATCCTTTTAAATGACAGATTTAGAACATTGTTTGAAACATTTGGAATACTGTCAGTACACAACCTGAAGAGATATACAGCAAAGAGAAAGTAACTTTTAGACATTTTAATAAAGAAATGTTACAGATAACAGGCTTAAGTCTCTCTTTCTACCTTTGAAAACTAGTCCTTTTCATGATGATGGTTGCATAGTTTATATAAGAAATATAGAAATATATAAAATTGTAAATTGCCTGTAGTTCTTCTTTGAGGACACAGCAGCAGCAGCAGCAGTGGCGACAGCAGCACAGTAGTAGAACACCATCTGATAGTCATTACCCCTCCCCTCTCCTCCCCCCTGCTTTCTCCTCCTCTTCTCCTCTCGCCTGATACTGTTCTCTCAGCTCAGACGTATTATTCATTAGTCTGATGAAAAACACCCACCAACTTAGGCAGGCCCAACTCTGCTCACACAGACACACACACACACACACATACACACACCAACTCAAAGACACATATACACTCATTCACTCATACACACAGTCCCAGCCCAGCTGAACTGCTCTGGCGTGGGTCAGGGACCTGTCAAAACTCGGAAGCAGGTCTGGACCTGATACGGTACCACAGAGCAGGAATCTCCAGGGGCAGAGACACTCCAAGGGACTGAGCTATTCATCGTAGTCCTTGGACAGTCGCTTTTAGCCTGTCCTGGAAGTGATAGAAGAAAGGGAGAAAGGGAAGAGTTTCTAGACTTGTTATGGTGCCACTAAGCAGACGTCTGGAGAGGGTCATTACCAAGAGTAACTGTCTGTTTTCCATGGCAGTGAGCACAGAAAGAAGGACAACAGGAAGAAGAATAGGAAAGGGAAGAAAAGAAAGTGGGATGGTGCAAAGCAGGAGAGAAAGTGAGACAGAGGAAGAAAAGTAGGATGGAAAGGAAGGAAATCGAGGAGGGAGGGAGAGAAGACGAAGGGGAGAGAGCTGGCGGCGGCCTGCCAATGCTCCAGACTGCATGGTGTATTGCATTGGGGAAAATGGTCGGAAGTGGTCGCCCCCCAACTTGCACCCCCACCACCACCACCACTAGCCCCAATTTCAGCCTCATTCAGCCACACTCTACTGTGTTTCCCAAGAGGGCCAGACTCTACAGCTGGCCTTATTAAACCGAGAGAGGCAGGGAGACAGAAAAAAGACGGAGAAGGAAAGAGAGGTCACACAACTGGAAGACATCAGTTGAAACCGTGCTCGCTTTCTTTTTTTCAGGCAGTTTTTCCGTTCATATCCCGTTTTATGATAGAGTTTCTCACAAACACGCTCGCAGTGCACTGGGTTCAAACACATAGTAAAAAGCTATTGTTTGATTCGACATCCCTCAGAACGCTGTAAAACAATGAAACAAATGCTGGGAAATTAAAGACTGCGCGACTTTTATCTCGTTTGTCTGAGTGCGTCTGAAGGCTGTCGTCATAAATCTGAGCCCTGCTGCACGAGGGTGTCTCCTCTAGTTTGTTTGGATCCCGCAGCATTTGTGAACACACCGGGGCAATAAAAGAAACTCTGAGGAGTGGAGGTCTGTTTTCAATCCATTATTTGGTCTTAATTTTTAATTTGCTCCTTTTTCTTACTGCAGCATGTTGGAGTTGCTGTTTAACCTTGGGGGTTTTAATGTCGCAGGAGCTCTTACTTTTAAATAAATACACATTTGCACCTACACTGAGTGTTCCTACAAACAGCTACTGATCTGCTGCATGGGGGGAAACTGAGGGTAAAATGTGTTGCCCAGCAGTACATACTGAGAGTCAGTGAAGCATTTGTCCATAACTTAAAGTCAACAGCACACAGACAGCAAACACAAACCTCAGTTGTCTGGATCTGGGGTAAAAGTCAGGGTGTTTAAATATAATCATAAATTATAATACAATGATATGCTGCTGTCATTTGTTATTGTTATTATATGAATAAAAACATTGACTATCAGACATGAAATAAAATAGATTATTATTATTGTTATTCTTCTTCTTCTTCTTCTTCTTCTTCTTATTATTATTATTAACAGAATTTAATTATAAGTAACAACATGTCTATTTTTCCACCAATTCATTACCTTTGACTTCCAGTTCTTTGCATGGATGCAGGGAACACAGTGGAAGAGCTTTGTTCAGCTAAATATTTGAATATTATTGTGACTTACTTTAATGATTAAATTAATACATTTCATCTTTTTTTAATTTTCCTGGGTTATTTGTGTTCTTTATCTGTAGTTTTTCCCCTGAATCTTTTTGCTGTGAGGTTACAGTGAGAGTCACCACAACATCAACCTGCTACATCTTACATCATCCACCATGACACCGTCAGTGTCAGCCTGCCTCTTCTCTGCTCCTAAAATATTTGAATCCCTGTTAGAGTTTGTGGAGGGATTAACTTAAATTAGCCAGTGTGGCCGCCTGGTGGTAAAAGAAATCAAGGTAATGTTATCACTCTATAGTTAAACTATATGGGCTTCATGCACCATTGAATAATTCTCATACCCTACACATCGCCTTAATGCATCCTTGGTGCTTAGTCACAAAATGGACGTCTTTAAAGAAGAAAACACCTGACGATCATACAAACAGCCCAGCTGACAAAAGCAAACATATGAAGAACTCCTAGCCAAAAAATATTAAATCACGTGTGAGGCAGCAAACATAAAGCTTGGTTTAACCACTTCACTTTTTTTTTTTTTTATTCACCAAAGTGTTGTTTAAGAGTTTTTAAAAACATCATACAAAAGGAGGGTCCCATCTTTAACCTCTTTTCTGGGGGGCCTTGGCATGGAAATGTTTGGAAACTCTTGGTGTGACCTTCTGCCTAAGTAGGTAGTACCTAGAACAAATATAAATGTATCTTCACGTGTTACATTTTCTTCCACATCCAAAAATTAATCAATAATTTTTCTGTGTTCAGTTCAGTGCTGTATCTTCCATACACCTCACAGTAAATTATGTTAATTATGTGTGTAGAATATACAAAAACGAGCCAAATCGCTCTCCGCACTTTGTTTCCCTCGGCATTTCCTTCCAGCGTCGGTGAAAGGTCTGCTTCATGTCAGTGGATATAAAAAGAAAAATAATGACACTGTTCAGTTTTCTGAAGCCAATCAGACCCTGAGCTGTGTTAAAACTCTCTTCTCATGAATATTAGGCCTCTGTTTCCTGTTGAATGAATGTTGGACACAGAAAATGAATGGAGAGACACAAAACAAAGGTAGAGGGAGTTGACTGAGTGCCAGTTTGGAAGCGCCGCTGGTCACCTGTGAGATTTTCTCTTTGTTGCAGTATAAACAATTGTGAAAGCTCTCTAAGGACATATTGTCAAGGGGAACTCTTAAAGGCTTTGTTACACAACTAAATCAGTTTTATACAGACTGCTGCAGCTGGCCTGGAGTCCATTCATGATGTAGAGTAACTAATATTAAAAAATCTGAACTGTGATTTCTCAGCTAAAAAAAAACCACCTCTCCAATCAGAGTGAATTCAGCCTCATTTTTATCCACTTTTAAGAGTTATTGACGACATAAAAGCAGCACCCCAGGCTCTGCAGTTCAAGACTGTGGCCAGTAGCAGCTCTACCTCTTCTCCAGCAGAGGACTGGTGGAGCTGTAGTAGCGAACTTAAAGAGAAATCAGCTGTGATGTCATCACCACTAATGAGGTGGCAGGAACAAGTTTGACCACCTGACTCACTCACCAGCTCACCTCTCGCTCTGTATTTTTAACTTCCTTTTAAGCTCTCCCAATCGCCCTCTCATTCGCTTTTTCTTCTTCCTTCCATCTGCAAACATCTCTGCCTACCACCAGTGGGGTTTTTCCTGACTATGTGTTTTCCCCTGTATGAGCTTAGGCCAAGCTGCTCTGCTCCGCTCTGTTTTACCCTGACTTCAATCATTTCCAGAGCCACACTTGAATGTAGCATCAGGGCAGTTTGAGCACACTGGGACAAACGCAAACCTCGAAACTCGCATGCAGTTCACTGGGTTTAGGCCTATAATCAGCAATTTGGTCCCTTTGAGAAACAAGTAACTTATGTTAACAGGGTCAGTGATGATAAATGGACATCATCAGAAAGGCAAACAATAAATAAAATGGTTCACACTATGGTTTTCCAAACCCTTAAGGCTCTGGTTGGCTCCACTACGTTCCATGGTGTAATGACTGGCTGCCTCAGATGCCAGGGAGCTCACATCACTAAAAGAGAAAGAGAAGGGGGAAACAAAAAGGGGGAGGCAGAGAGTATGACAGAGAGAGACGGGGGTAGGACATGGCAAAGAGCCCACTGACAGAAAATCTGAAAACTAGTTTCTACAATAAGCATTTAGAAATAAAGACACAGAGGCACCTGTGGAAATCACAAAGTGCGTCACCAACGGCAAGAACATGCTGGTGACATATTGTTTCACCCAATTATGCTGATGTGCAGTTACATCTTCGACCATTATGGTGATGAACTGTAGCTCTGAACTGAAGAAACAGGCTTATTTGCTTTCTTGACTAGAGTTAGATGAGAACATTAATACATCTCTTATGGCTGTATGCTAAATTTCAAGCTAGCAATAGTCTAGCTAAAAAAAGCAGTTAAACAGCACCTCTAAAAGTCACAAATTAACATGTTATATTTTATTTTTTTTAATCTGCACAGAAACTGAAGTGTAAAGAAGTGCACTGCACTATTTATTTGCATGTAACAATGGCTTCCTCAAGTCAAGGAACTGCACACAGAAGGCTCCACTTGTAGCAGGTATGGGTTTTTTAATGTGACTGTGGTGGCAGGACTTGCTGCACTGAAGACTTAAGAAACAAGCTAAAACACTTAACACTGACAGATTTCCACTGGACTGGTTTGCAGACTTCTTTTAAATATCCCAAAGTTTTACTTTGGGAAAGCTAAAGTGGACTTGTTATACAAATAAATATTAAAGTGCAAAAGCAGTTTTATTATCAGGTCAAGTCCAAACATTTCATACTTCATACTGCATTTTATGACTGCCCTACTGTGGTGCAGCAGTAAAGGAACTTTCAAAGACTAAACCTGGAAGAGTGCAAAACAATCCTTGCTTCAGAGTATTATTTCGCTTTAAGGGCAGCAGGGGGGAGTAAAGAGACACTTTTTGCCTGTCATCCAGTAGGTCAAAGGTCAGGGTTAAATACAGAGTCACACCTGTTGAGTTGATACTGATGGAATATTTATGTCTTTGTTATCCAAACTAATTAATAATGCAAGAAAAATACAATATATTTTACAGGATAACTCCATGTAATTGACAGTCGCTGTGCTGTGTGTATGTTGCATTGTATTCCAAAAGAAAGGAGACACACAGCAGGAGGCATGAGGGTAAAGATCAGAGGTATGCCGGGAATGGAAGAAGTGAGGAGAAGAGTTCATTTGATGAACTTGTTAAGGGAGGCTGAGGGTTGAAGTAAAAGATGTGTGAAGTTAACCTTTGTGTTAAGAGTGTGTGTATGTGTGTGTTGTGTGTGTGTGTGTCTGTTTGATGTTACAGTCTTGTAAAGCAGCAGCTGGAGAGGGCCGTCCCCTGAGAACCACCGCAGCCGGCTAGTAAACCACACACACACACACACACTTGCACACACACGTACACGCACACCCACCCACACACATACACACACACACACACACACACAGATGCAGTCTTTAATAAAGCTATTGCTCGGGAAACAGACCAGACCTGAGCCAATCTGAGGCTCTTTTAAGGCGAGAGTGACACGGTCACGCTCACATTCATATTGATTCACATCCTCCCAGTCAGAAAAAAATGACAGAACCTCATTATTCAGACTTTAAAACCAACAAACCAGCAGTTTCCTAACCAGATAATACAAAAAATATGACAGATAAGTAGCAGAAATATCAAAATGTAGGTCTTTCTACTGATGTGTGCAATTATAAGTATTTTGTGTGCATATGGTTCTACTGTAAAACTATAAATGTACTGTAAAACTGCCCCATCCAGATGTGGAGTTAGTAATACAAGCCACAGCAGGGGGGGACACCTAGTGAGTGCTATGAACTCAGTAGCTCAGTGAAACTCATTAGAAAAGTGGAACACCTGGAGAACCCTGTGAAATACCTCAGGACTCAGGTTAATTTTTTTTTTTGGGTATATTAAGTAAATTTTACACTTTTGACACTTTTGACACTTTTAACTCCGATTGGTGTCGAGGTTAATAAAGCAACAGGAACACAGGAACAGGAAAACAGACTGATAGTGTGTTTGTAGCAAAAGGAAAGATTTTCCCTGTTTTTTTTTAGTTTTTCATCCACTTGAAAATGAGAGACAGGTGCAAAGGCTCAAGCAACAAGTTTTTCTGTTTATGTAGACAAACATTAGCTGCAGACAGAGCTTGGAATTAGTCTGCACCACAAGAATCCCCTTATTTAAGAAAACCACTGTTCTTTGCACATTCACATGTCATCAAATATCTTTTTTTTTTCTCTTTGATTGTAGGAATTATATTGGATGACATCATTCTGCAGCTGACTAGGAGCAAACACTCCTATTTTAGAGCTGTGGATAGTTTCCAGGGAAATGATATAACACAGTCCAGATGAGTCCCTCCAAGGATTGTCTCATTATCACACATCCCGCAGCTGCACGACCACTGTGTCTATGCGTAACTGTGTTTATGTGTGTGTGCATGCATACAGGCTGACTGTGTGTGTCTGTGACCATTTAAACTCTCCTTGCAGTCAATTACCAGAAAATGACTTGTGTGGACCATTTTCTTTCAACAAAAAAAAACTAATTATAGGGTTTGGGTTAAGGTTAGGATTGGGGCTGGGATTGCAGGAAAGTCCTGGGCCGAGCTTGTTCCATGTGTGCGACGTAAAACCAGGGGTGTAACCGAGGACTGCCAGGGTCGGACTGGACACCATCCAAATCTGATTTCTCCCCCTTTTGTACCAACCCAAAGTTTGGAGTCAATCTTCAGATATTCTGGATTTACCAAAAGACTGCAATGTTTAAAGTGACCAATGCAACCTCTCTGACAATACGTGAACTGAAAATGTAATTTTTCATTTTTTCGTAACGATAGAGTTGAGTCTACTCTTCAGAAACTCAACATTTGATTTGTTGCTCAATGACCTCCCACAAACTCTACATCATATTCAGTTGTGATGAAAAGCTCATTTCAAACCTCACGTCACATACTCATTTGCCCTCAAAGCATCAAAACAAAAAGTGATTATCAATGGAATCGTTACAGATCCTCTCGAGTTAATGTTTTTTCATGTTTATATCCCCTGAATTGTCAGTCTTTACTATATTGAGTCATATCTGTACAAGGTTTGTCACTATAGTATAAATGTTTTCACATTCCTCAGCTGAAAGGTGGGGTGTCTGTGCAGTTGCTCAAATCTGAGATTTACTTTTAGATCAGTCAAAACAGATTTTGTACAAATTCAAAAGCCAATTGCTGTCTAATCTGTAAACACTACCACAGCAAAAGAGTCAGTTCCCAGGCAAACTTGGATGACTATCAAGACTCAAGGACACTGTAACATCATAACAGATATTATCGCATGTGTCTTAAGCGTTGTGTGTCGGCCACTGCCAGCTACAAGCTAACAAACTGACGAGTAGCATAAACAAAGAAAAGATGCTGAACTACACAATTAACACACTGGTAGATTTGCTGGCCTCCTCAGCTGAGTCTGGATCCGACTGAAACTCAAACACGAAACGCTCTCCAATATTTCCTGTCATGCAGTGGTTCTCAAACTGTGGGGCATCACTGGGGGGGCTCAGAGCCACGACAGGTGGGCCATTGATGACAAGGTGGAAAAACATAGAGTGAAACTAAATTTAATCAGACTGATTCATGTGGGTAAAATAAACCAAGATGAGTTTGTTGATGCTATTTTGATCTACCTTTTCATTAACTTTCAACCTAGATTTGTAAAATTCAAACCATTTTAATAGTTGCCCCTGTGTCATTCTTAATGATGGATTAAAATTGTGGAGTGAAGAGGGTGTGGAGTTTTTTTAGCTTTTTAACAAAGCTTGCTGGGAAAAATCCCAGAGAACCATCACTGCTCTTTCATAGGTCAAGCAGTGATGGTGGGCGGGGCATGAAGCCTGTGATTGATAGATCTAGAACTTTTGAATGTGTAAGAAAGAGGAGATGAGCTTCTCAGAGTTTGTCTTTACTTTTTATGTACGAAAATTGCCTGACAAAAACTTCATCATAGCAGAGTTAGTATTTCTACACACCCTAACCTTAGCGTGCCTGAAGAGGAACTCCCACCTTATTGTGAGGATTCACCCTCTAGTGGACATAATGTTTTTAAAGTCTAACACTTAACAGAAATGGCACTATAGTAAAAAAAAAAAAGGCTAATCTACAAATTAAGGAAAAGCTAATGACATAAAATGTGATTCTTTTCACAGTTTTTGCTCAAGACTAGTTTGCTTTGTTCTCTTTTGAGGAATTACAACATGTCAAATCATTTTATCCATCCTTTATGGGTTTTGTTGTCTGATAGTAAGTAAGGCAAATGAACTGCATTTTGACCTTTTGCCAAATGATACATTGTAACATTAAAACTATATATAACATACTTACTCGATGACAATACATATAACCTGGATGTCTTAAAAGTAGGATGAAGAGGATGAGGAGGAGGAGGAGGTAACAGATGAGGGTTTCCGACAGTAGCCCAGTCCTGACAGCTTCCTTCATATCCGACTTCATTCAGTCCCATACAGGGACTGTGCACATGGTAAAACCATCAGAGACACACAAAGCACACCGAGAACACACACACAGACTCCCACACACTGCCTCGCTCTCACATACATAGACAAGACACACATGTTCTCTCTCAGTTTTAACCAGGAAATGGCTTTTATTCATATCTTTAAACTGAAGAAACACACACACACACACACACACAGAAAATGAGAGGCAGACAGAGAGTCATTTGGCTCTTGGTCGGACGTTTGTGCCACTGAATGCTGAGATCAGGATCCCCGGCTGGGAAAATCTGGATAGTGTTCTGGAGGTGAACAAGGTGTGCTCGTCTTATCCTCTCATCTTCTTTGCGAATATGAGTAATAGTGTGTAATGTGTAATATGTGGTCATGTTTATTACAATATCTGGATGAAGTAGGAGAAAGCTGTCAACATAATTAAGCATAAAAGGGATAGTTTGGAATTTTTTGTCCGAAATTCACCTCCTCACAGAGATTTAAATAAGACGATGGGTTTATTTAAGTCTGTATGTTGGTAAATGTGAAACTACAGCCTGGTCCAAGCCTTGTTCTGTCCAAACTAAATCTATCTACCAGAACTTCTAAAGTTCATTTCTTAGGACATTAAGTCTCCTTTGTTTAATCTGTACAAAACCTACATGTAAACTGACATCTTGTGGTATCACAGGGGGTCACTGTATGTACCAGACCTGGCAGGGCAATTATTTCTTGACATCCGAACAGTTACAACAAAACTCCAGGAGGTCACTGGAAGGTGTACTGAGACATTACTGTAGTGTTTATTACTGAGCTTCAGACGTGCTAGTGTTGACATCACTGCAGTGCACCGAGCCAAACAAGCCGATTTCCTGTTTTCAGTCCTTATGCCAAGGTAAGATAACAGGCTGCTGATGGCAGCATCACATTTACTAAACAGAGGTGAGAGTGGAATCAATCCTCTCGTCTATCTCTGCCAAAATAGTGTACTATTCCTTTAATATTCCTTTTCACCTTTAAGCTAGAAGCTCATATTCATGTTGAGCTGCCCTCCAAAGGGCTGTCTCCATCCTTTTAGATTAGATTAGGTTGAATGTAATATATTTTAGTCTAAAAGGATGGAGACACAGTTTAATGGGAGGCAATAGAACATAAAACCTCCACCCAGAGCTTAAGATCACAATGTTTCCTCCAACCTGTCCTGAGTGTTTTACTACTTCAGAAAATAAATTAAATATAATAAAATATTAAGGAAAATAATGACTAATCCATTATTAATACAGCATGGTTGAAATAGGATGAGAAAAAGGTAAGTCAGTCTTGTTATGGTTGTGTGTTTCTTTGCTGAATTAAACACATTTTTTTTCTTGGAAAGTAGGCTTTTAAGCAAGACAGTCGGCTCACTAAACATTTATTTCTCTTCATCCAGCCATGTATTTAAAGAGAGATCTTTAAAATATGAATCAACTAAATAAAAAACACATCTCTCACACTTCTTCCAGAGGTAACAAACAGAGTAATTATAACCATAATATCTGAGACATTGCTGGTCAAATACCTAAATCAATACGTCTTCACAGCTGAGATGTTTGCATAGCAGACTAAGGACATTTCTTGAGCCAGAGTTACAGGTATTAATCTTTCTTTTGTTTTGGCTTCAGTAAAACCTTAATAAAAATGTCCTCTTACACCACTAACCAAAAATGTGTCCTGACTCCTCTTGCCTGGTTAACTGAGAGGCTCATCTTAGTCAGCTCGGTTGGATGAGGCTCAACAAAAGATGTAATTTTGTCTGCTGCCACTAGACGGGGTGAGAGATGGGGGGAGCCAAACGCCTGCCCATAATAACCACCAGACATGACTCATTCAGCGTGGAATACCACAGCAGCCACAGACAGGTCTCTGGCAGACAAGGAGCAGAAATCTGAGCCTGCAGCAGAGTTTGTGAATGGGGCAGGAATGAGCAAAACCAGGGTAAATTTAATAGGGCTTCAATAGATTTCAAAGATTTAGGAGTTTTAAGAATTCATCAAGTGCTTGGTTTGGCTTATTTATTAAAGTCAAGTGTCTAAGTGTCTAAATACATTGTGTGTTTCACTGATTAGTCGTATCGGTTAAACAAAGAAGAGCCTCCTTCTTTCTCCCTCTTTCATTTGATCTCTTATTTAATTCCCTGTCGGTTCAGTGATTGCTTTGGCCAAAATCCTGCTCATCAAGTCATCAAGTGGAGCTCCTAAAAGACAGCACGGGAACAACACATCAGCTTGTCAGATATGATTGTAGCTCTGATCATCGTCATTCTTGCCCTGACTTCCCCCGTGGAGAGCACCACTCAAACTGAAGACTAACACATGTTGGACAGTCCAATCATTATTTGCTTATGTGGAGTTCGTCCAAGGCTGGAGAGCCTAGAGAGCCAAGAGTCTAATCTGTGGGCATACGCAGTAACATAGAAATAACATATTGTACAACTTAAAGTATGGCAGGGGAGCAAACTGTGAGCGGTCACATTACATGAAAACAGCAGGCAGGAAGTGTTTTGCAACAGCGGAAAATCTTCAGGTCCAGTCTGACCACCAGACGCTCACACTTCATCTGGCCTGGAGGCTGCGGTCAGTGGATGGATACCTTAACCTACCGTGAGGATTTGATACGCTGTCATACATTTGTCTGTTGCTCCCTTTCACTTCTTTCTTGCCCATTTCTCTTCCTCTTTTTCTCTCCTTTGACAAACCAAACATTTATCTTTAAAACATTTCCCCTCTTTTTATTCTGTCTCCCTGCTTTTCCTCTCAACTTCATCTGCTCCTCTTGCTTCATCTTCTGTCTCCCTTTTTCTTTCTTTCCCTCCTAGCAACCTTACCTCATCGTGTTTTTGTCTCTCTTTCCCCCCTCGTCTTTACTGTCCCCTTCAAACTTTCTCATTCCTCCCTCTCTCACCCTCTTTCTCTCTCTGTTTGTGGTCAGTCACACTTAATCTAGCTCCATCCATCTGGTTCTCTTCATTGGTTTAGTCTGCTCTGTTTTCGATTAAGATTACATCAGGCTTTGACCTATTAGTGTGCCGTGATCCTTTTGAAGTCATTCTGTGGTTACAGGTTAAGCTCAAAGCCCACCACTCTTCTTACTCAACATAATACAGAGAGTATTTGAAGGGGGAAGGTTCTTAAAACTTTTCAGCCAGGGACCAAAAATGACTTTTTTTTTCCCTGGGATCCAAGATCATTAAATCATACGAGCGTTCTTGTCATGTGGAGACTCGCTAGAAGAGGGCCTGCGACCCATTTTGGGTCCCAACTCATAATCCAACATAGCAATCTGTGAACTGGAATATATTGTTCATTTGACTTCATATCCTGAGGATTTTGAGTAAATTTTGAAGGTAACTTTCCCAACCAGAGTATTTCTGTTCCTTATTAGGATTGCTGTTTAAAGTTGAGTTCAGATTCCCCGTCAAACATCATACAGGCCCATTGAACAGTTATTTATTGTTAGAGGGCCTCCTGATAGCTTAATGGTAAATTCACATCAGCTACCACATGACTGCAGCATCTACAGTTCCAACTCCAGCTGTGGGGTTATCTTCCTCTCCTCACTGTCTAAGTCTGTTGTTCTACCTAACAAAAGTGAAAATTCCCCAAAAATATTCTTAAAAAAGATCTGTTTTTTTAAAGGGCAGCAGGAACACATTGAGTCTTTTCTATAAACCTAAAACCCTTAAAACTACTTATATGACTGATATTTTCAAGTGAGGACCAACAAAAAAAGAGGCCTGTGGATATAATAATCCTGCAGGATATAACTCGGATATACATCTTCATGCAGCCCAATGTCAGCACTGATCCCTCATGTCACTGCCCCAATCATATTTGACATTTAATAAGCGAAACATCGGCATTTATTCCCAGATGTTGATCAAGACATCATCTCCTTAACCTTGAAGTTAACAATCCCTTCATTTGCTGACTTGGATGCCTTTGAATAGAGATTGACTGAAATGTTAAACTGTACATCATCATTACTCCTGGGTCAAAGCTGGGCTAAGTAGCCAATTGGCCGAGCCGTGACGCTAAACTGACATCTATTGGCCAAGTTGTGGCAGGGTGGGATGTTAAAGTCATTTAGACTCATCAGGCTAAGTGGACACAGTTGACTGAGAGGTCTCGAACCTCCCCGCGTCTGGTTGTGGGTAGTTTTTCTGTGCCAACAATTCTCAATTAGAGCACTGGATGAGAGGACATCTGGGCTGCTGAGTCCATGTCTGCTTGACTTATGTATATTAATGTACGCCAACAGGCCTGAATTCATTTTACAAATGAACCGTAAATGCTTGTCTTTTAAACATCAGTCAATTCTGACGTTCGAAGTTTGTGGCAATGTTGTGATATTGTCAGAGTAAAGTGAAGACAGAATGGGGCGCCTTTAAAGTGTGGATGTGATCACTTTTTAATGTCTGTGGATCAGATTCAATATTAATTTAAAGCTGCACTTACATTGGTTTGATATAAACAATAAATCAAATAGATAAATGGCCTATTTTAAAAAGTGTTGTAGAGATGAACTCACAGAAAATGATCTTCTGACTGCATTTCCTCTCAGCTCCATGAAGCATTTTTGCATCTTTCAGCCCATTGTTTTTGATATTATTATTATTATTATTAGACTCAATGGCAAACATGTGCACTCCTGGTTTCTTGACCTTGCACATCTTTGTTCCTGCACTACTGCCATTTGCAC